>JABBOT010000025.1:3561397-3984084 GCA_016165875.1 Acanthopleura granulata | reverse complement strand
CACATGTAGGACATGACTTTTATAGATATTCTTCTCGTGTAAATGCATGTTGTTTCTTTGAGGGTGTAAGTTCCACATTAATATACAATAGCATGTCCCTGGTATACATGTTTGTTATGTTGTGTGTAGTGACTATCCTCAATTGTATATGTTCTATAAGTATATGTATGTACTTACTATGTGCATGATTGGACGAGGCGCTGTTGACATATGCTACCTAAATTGTCTATGCAGGGACAAATAGTACTGTGCAACCATCTCTTGGTTGTAATCTTGGTATAATAGCATATATGTTTTGCAACACTGGCCAATGTTGCGGATGCTAATTGTTTATACCGCTTTTGTTCCGGGTGACGCGGGCCCGTTGTTTTGCGACGTTGCAGTTCAGCCATGTATAATTCGGCTGTTTGCAAGTTGGTGTTGTCGCAGTTGTTTACCAGTACAAAGCATATGTCGGTCAGTTGTTAAGTCCAATCATCCTTTGCCTGGTTATACTTTATTTGTGAGTATAGGGATAACCATGTGCATTGCTCACTGTGTTATTTTCCACTTATGTTATTTGATTTTGTAAGTGATGCATCTCTTCTGGAGTTTATTTTGTTGCAATATTTTTACACGCGTTTAAAACCGCGCGCTCTCTTTCTCCCTGGGCATCCGAAGAGTTAAGAAGTGCACTTCCACAGCAGCCTTTATTCCAACCACTATCCTCTGCATTTAGGTTGACTCGGATGTCCACAGCACGCAAGACCCTTACCACAGTTTAGGTCACTCAAACTGGCGTGTGGAGATTGAGCATTCTTTCTACCTGTTCCCTTCCTTCTCTTTCCTTTCTATCAATAAACCTGTATTTAACTGCAAGGTATTTTCAGTGAGTTGGTTTTGTTTCTTTCAAGCTGATTCTACAAAGGATTTGTTAGCGCACACACTTGCCCAGATTACCGTGAGACAGTCCGGTGGTAGTAATTCACCGTACACACAGGTCTTACATTGGCGCCCAACGTGGGGCAATTGTGCTTGCGCGCCCTTCTGATAGGTCAGTTAGAACTCACTTATCTCTCTGAGAGTACCAATCTGTTAATATCGGCTATTGATATTCTGCCACTCATTCCTTCTAGTAACAGGATATTATATTCACTTTTGTGAGTTGTGTTCTGTGCGTTCCCTTCCTTTTCCAACCTTCATTCCCTCTGCTGTCTTAGTCTCCATCCGCCAGTGTCACCTATATCACCATGGCCATGCACGGATCTTCATCATCATTGCTGGAGGAGATTCTGGACAGCAACGATTTTGACCTAGCCAGATCCATCGTCGTGGACAACCTCCCGGAGACCACCCGCAACGTGGATCTAAAAAGATCTCTAGGCGTAAGCCACGGCCAGGTCTCCAAGGTTTTAGGCCTCCCCGGTCAACCTGAGAGATTTGCCGTGGAGTTTACCAATTCCAAGTCCTTAAGCGATATAAAGGACATTGTGACGATCGACGGAGTGGATTACCCAGTGGTAAGACACGTCAACCAGCCGGCTCCCTTGTCACCCTCACAGGAGGACCTCAAAGGCTGGATGATGGGGATAATGAAGCAAAACAACGAGGATATAATGACTCGCATGCTTGAGGCGGTAAAGGAAATGGTGCAGCCGACCGGCTCGAGGTTTTCGACAGATGCCTCTGCACCTGAAAGTGCTTCACAATCAGCCCCTGTCGAACCACTTGACGACCCCACCCCAGTCGATGAGAGTGTGGGGTATAGAGGGAATACAGTGCCGAGAAGCACACCCGAGACCTCAGCAATGTCTGTCCCACCTATACATTGGGAAAGGTCATATTCGAACCTCTACAGGACGAAGATGTTTTCGGGAGGCTTCCCCATGAAGAATGGGGAATGCTCATTTGATGAGTGGTCCACGCACATGCAGCTCGTCTTTCGTGACGACACCCTGTCGGCCAAAGGCAAGCGGCAGAAGCTACTCGGCAGTTTGAGTTCTCCGGCACTTAATATTGCCTTGCGGCTTGATGATAGTCTGAGCGCCGAGGAAGTGTTGGAGCATCTGAGGAGAGACTTTGACACATCCACTGACGGAGTTGTCTCCCTTCAGGAGTTTTTCACTAATGCCCCCAAGCCGAGGGAGAAGCCTTCCGAATACTTGGTGAGACTGGAGCTCGAACTATGCAAGGTCCTGGAGAGAGGGGGGTTATCGGCAGACAAGGTAGACAGGACCAGGCTCCATCAGTTCCGGATATCCAATCGGAACCAGAGTGTACAGACTATGCTACTAGCCAGATTCCCCAAAGGATCATCGCCGTCGTTTTCTGCACTTATGCAGGGGGTGAAAGAAGTGGAGGGCGATGATAACAAGTTAATGGTTAAAGCCCAGAGTCATCTCCAAAGTGCCTCGCCGGTCATGGACGACTCTGGGCTGAAGGAGCTGAGCGCTCAGATACAGGCTATACACTCTTTGGTAAGCCAACCCCAACAAGAAACACTTACTGAGCGTTCTCCAGCTCCCACGCAGCCGCAAAAGGGTGTAAGAAGGAAGCAGATAAAGTTTCGACGGTTTTGCCATAACTGTGGCGAATGGGACCATTTACGTCCCACCTGTCAAAACACTGAAAACCCAATGCTTGTCTTCTCTAGAGTCAAGGAAAGGGATGAATTTCCATGGAAAAATCAGCAGATACGTGTGTCCCAAAATGACAGGGATTTAAACTCCAGGGGGTCTCTGTCGCACTAAAGGGACAAACAGAGGCCAGTGTCTGTGAGAGGAGTCCCATTAGAACTCGACATGATATAATGCCAGACGTTACATCTCAGTGCCAGCCACCAACACTCTGTTTTGGTTGTGTAAGTTTGCACCACAACAGTAGAGTTGAAATCCCTGCGGGAAAAACGATGGAGCTGCAAGGATGTTTTTCTTATCCACATGTCTCTGTTCCCAGCTTAAAGAACATTCACTTGTCTGTGCCAGATCCAGCAAACATTCCACCAGGAATAGAGATGACGTCACTGGAGATCAGTGGGGACAGAGTCAAGTTAGAAGCAACAAACACTTCTCGGAAAACTGTGACTTTGTCCTCAGATAACATTCTGGCTGAATGTCATGGGAGCTGCGTTGGTGGAATGGAAGGAGGCATGCCAAACCGTGAAACACTCAGATATCTGGTTGGGCCAGCGTGTGATGCTGAGATATCAGTGGAAGACGTCCACTGTAAAGCCCTAATTGATAGTGGGTCACAGGTAACAACTGTATGTCGCTCTTTCTATTCCAGACATTTGTCACATTTGCCCCTAGAATCTCTCAAGGAGACTTTATTAAAGGTGGATGGAGCAGGGGGACAGAGTGTGGCATGTGATGGTTTCATTCGATTAAAAGTCACACTGCCTGATGACGTCATTGGGTCCTCTGGAGAAGTTCACACTCTAGCTTTGGTGTGTGAAGACACTTCCTTTTCATCGTCTATTCCTGTGATCATTGGTACAAATACATTCAATGCTTTCATAAAAAAATGTAGAAAGAATGGGAAGATGTCGTCCCGCTGTCCCTTTCCTGTCCGTGGAGAAGTCGCCCACATATTAAGTAGTATAGTCCCTGATGGGCCTGGTAGGTTAGGTTCGGTGAGACTAAGGGGTCGAAAACGCGTTTATGTACCAGCCGGAAAAATGGTAGAGTTAAAAGGCATAGCCCCCAAAGTCCGTATTCCCATCACTGCTCAAACGGTTGTGTTGCAAGAGTCTGAAAACCATTCCTCTGTGTGGGGAAACAAATTAATCGTGAAAAACACCATCATCTCAAACTCTGGAGATTTGCCTAAGGTGAAAGTGTTGGTGCATAATACCTCCACAACCGACATAACCCTCAAGCCTAAGAAAGTTATAGCTGATTTGTACCTTCCCCAGTTTGTGGTACCACTAAATTGGATAACTGACAAACTGTGGCAAACCATTTTGCACTTCAGGTGGAGAAGGATATTACCTCCACAGAAGAACAATCTCAGTTTGACTTTGGTGATTCCCCTTTACCAGAAGAAGAGAAAAGGCGAATTATACAAAGACTGAAGGGTATGAGAGATGTTTTGCCACTCATGAGTTTGACATCTGCAAGACAGACCAAATCAGCCATCGGATAGAGCTATCTGACAGTATGCCATTCAGAGAGAGAGCTCGACCAATCAGGCCTCAAGATTATGAGGACGCTCGCCAGCATATCCAACAAATGGTGGACGCTGAGATAATCAGACCTTCGAGTAGCCCATTCGCAAGCCCCATTGTTTTAGTGCGCAAAAAGTCAGGTGGTCTACGATTATGTGTAGATTACCGGAAGTTAAATCTGCGAACGATTCGCGACTCCTTTCCCATACCTAAAGTGGAAGACCTCCTCGCTGCACTGCATGGATCATCATGGTTCACCCAGTTGGATGTGAAGTCCGCCTTCTACACTGTACCTATGGATCCTGCGTCAGCCCAGTATGCAGCATTTGTATGTCCCTTTGGTCTGTTTGAATACAGTAGGATGAGCATGGGACTTCTAAACAGCCCACTGACATTTCAACGCCTTATGGAACGTTGTGTTGGCGATATAAATTTAAAGGAACTGGTTGTTTATATGGATGACCTTATCATTTTTTCTCCTGATCTTAAACAGCACGAGGAGCGTCTGTTCCAGACCTTGGACAGACTGCGGAAATTCGGTCTAAA
Organism: Acanthopleura granulata; assembly: GCA_016165875.1. Classification (NCBI taxonomy): domain Eukaryota; kingdom Metazoa; phylum Mollusca; class Polyplacophora; order Chitonida; family Chitonidae; genus Acanthopleura; species Acanthopleura granulata. Next base: position 3,979,394 of record JABBOT010000025.1, on the reverse strand, counting down.
GCTAGACCCCCAAAAATGCAAATTTTTCCAGACTAAAGTTACTCATCTTGGACACGTTTGCTCTAAGGATGGCATGGCACCCGACCCAGAAAAGATCAAGGCTGTCACGGAGTGGCCTGTCCCATCAAATCTTGGTGAGCTCAAGAGCTTCTTGGGATTTGCAGGATATTACCGAAGGTTTGTGAAGGATTTCAGAAGACTCTCAAAGCCACTGAACTCACTCACATCCGGCTATGTGCCGCGCAAAACCCTTAAGAAACTCGGCAAAGTACCAAGGAATGGGGATATCACTCTGAAAACACCACTTGGGGACAGGTGGACTAGCGTTTGCCAACAAGCTTTCGAGGCCTTAAAAGCCCGACTAACCACAGCTCCTGTGTTGGGGTACGCAGATCTTGCATCCCCTTTTGAACTCCACACGGACGCAAGTGGCACAGGTCTAGGGGCTGTGTTATACCAACAACAGGGATCTGATCTTAGGGTTATAGCGTATGCCAGCCGAGGTCTTTCCAAGAGCGAGGCAAATTACCCGGCTCACAAGCGTGAATTCTTAGCAGTGAAATGGGCGATAACTAACAAGTTCCACGACTATCTGTACGGTAGTAAGTTTACTGTGGTGACTGACAATAACCCGCTTACGTATGTGCTAAAGTCTGCTAAGCTTGACGCAACGGGTTACCGATGGCTGGCTGCCTTAGCGGCGTACGATTTCAGCCTTCGATACAGACCCGGAGCCAACATGACAGACGCAGATGCACTGAGTCGTCTCCCTCATGGTCCCCTTATAGAGGATGAGAGCTACACTCGAGAATTAGAGCGCATTGACTGGCTGATCGAAAGAAGCAAACCCCTCACCGGTGGTGCTTCGAAGACACTTGAGTGCTCATCTCAGTGTATCAAGGCTATGGTTCAGAGCCATGGCGTAATGACTTGGGAGGCAGATTACCAACACAATTCAGTACCTCCATCAACAACTGAAGTGACACTGGCCACCTCCTCACCCAACCTTGACAGACAGCCCGCTTGGGTTGAAGCCTTTTCATGCTCTGAGGCAGCTGTACCTGACACATTGGCAACACCCCAAACACCAGGGACCAGCCAACAGATCTACATGACTGGCGAGTGCTTCAGTCACAAGATGTAGACCTGCACAAAGTGTTGTCTTATGTAAGATCAGGCACCAAACCCACAAAGGAGGAACTAGCGAAAGCAGGAGCAGAAATGTCAGTTTATATGAGGGAGATGTCAAAGCTGCAGTTAGAAGGTGACGTGCTATACAGGATGGTGACTTACGACAAAGGTATTGATCGCCAACAGCTCGTGGTCCCACAGAGCCATCGTTCATGATAAAGTGGGTCATGCCTGCTGTGACAGCACTCTGTCGCTAGCTCGACAGCGCTTTTTCTGGCCATTCATGGCATCCTCGGTCCAACGCTATTGTCGTGCGTGTGAACGATGTATTCGACGTAAGGCACGTACTGAAGAAGCCCCTCTTGAGGCTATTCTACCCTCGGCGCCCCTAGAATTGGTGTGCATCGATTACCTTTCAGTAGAGCCTGATCGAGGTGGCGTTGAAAATATACTGGTTATCACTGACCATTTCACGAAGTATGCGATAGCTGTGCCCACGAAGGAACAAAAAGCCACAACAGTAGCTAAGGCACTTTGGGAGCACTTGATTTGCCATTATGGTTATCCACGCCACCTACTGTCAGACCAGGGTCAGGATTTCGAGTCGAAAGTGATTCGAAAACTTTGCGAAACGTCAGGAATTAAGAAAATTCGAACATCCCCCTACAACCCTCGGTGTAATGGGGTGACTGAGCGATTCAACCGAACCCTCTTGGACATGTTGGGTACACTCAATCACAGCGAGAAAAAGGACTGGCGAAAGTATGTTGGGCCCCTAGCACACGCCTACAACTGCATCACCCATCACACAACAGGGTACTCGCCGTACTACTTGATGTTTGGGCGACATGCCAGGCTACCTGTAGACGTTGTGTTCGTTACCGATCCTGACAAACGGTACCCCAGGGGGCCTCAACAATATGTTGCCGACCTCAGGAGCAAACTGAGATTCGCATTTGAAGTAGCCCGAGAAAATGCTTTAAGGTCGGCCTTAAGAAACAAAAACTACTACGACAAGAAGGCGCATGCTATCGCACTTGAGTCGGGAGACAGAGTTCTGGTCAAGAACATTGGTGTCAGAGGAAAGCATAAGATTACCGACAGGTCGAAGTCAGGGGTCTTTGTTGTTGAACGACAGCAAGCCGACCTCCCCGTCTACGTGATTAGACCGGAAAATGGAGATGGACCCTCAAAGACTTACCACCGAAATCTGTTGCTGCCTATTGGATCTTTGCCACTTGAGGTTGAAAGTGATGCTGCAGCCCAGCCACCACCTCGAAAACCAGTAACCAGGTCTCAACCAGGTGCTAAATACAGATGTACACGATATCTATACGTCAGATGATGAAGACCTGTATATAGCACCTGTTATTTTCCCTCGAAGAGAGCCTATATCCCCTCATAACAACCAGGCGCCAGAGTTTCAGCCGCGTGTAACGCCAAAACTTGGACATCTGGCTGAGGAAAGAAATAACCTGAGCTTGACTGGTGCGACTGTTGAAGACTTCAGTAATCTGACCGGTGAGGATACCGTCATGACAACTCTGCCATCGATGCCAGAGTCCGTCTCAGTGACAAAAGTATCCCCGCAGTCAGAGGGTACTCCAGTCTTTCAGTCTGACACAGGTGACAAAGAAGAATCACCAGTAGCAGAGCCAAGGTGCTCAACGCGCACTAGGCAACCCTCGACACGGTTTGCTTTTGACCCATATGGTGTGGCATATAGTAAAGTCATATGGGTGTAGTGCTATTATAGATATTGTAGTTCTGCATCACGCAGACTTGTATACCTATAAATATCTACCTGACATTTATGTGTGTCATTTTATATTTCATATTTTATCTGTGATTTGTGAGTGGTAAATTGTGATGCATTTATCTCATTGTCTTTTGTTTTTTTCTGATGTCTGCTGTAAGTGTCTTTCAGATCATGGAGTACCTTCAACTCGAAATCCACGGCCTATGCCTTGAACTGGAAGCCATCAGAAGGGAGCGTGATCTGTACAGATCTCAAAGGGATGAGCTTCTAGGACATCTGAGGAGGATGAGGAAACAATGTGACACCTCAATGAAAGCCTTAGTGCCAAAGGATCTGTCTGAGCTGACCAAGACCCCTTGCAGCCCCTCGACGGTGGCGCATGGACTTGGCCAATATGTACCACAGGCTACTGTTGACGCTGAAATCGATCAGCCACAGTATGACCCCTCGACGGTGGTCTCTGTGTCTGGACCTGAGACAGACGCTAACAGTAAGCCATCAAAGATGGTACGGAGCGTAGCTGTTTGTCCCACAGATAAGATACACGAAGATGGGCTCTACCGTGCGTTGCTGGATCAGGGCCGACAAAATGGGTTAGATGTGCAGGTGTTGACACGCTTCCACATGGATTCGAGGCCAGTAAAAGCCTTTCGAAGGAAGTGGCTTGACATCCAACTGCCACCCATTTCTCAACTCCTGATCATTTCGGATTCAATTTTTCGATGTTTAGACCCAGCCTTTCATCAGGCCATGAAGGCAGAATTGTTCGTGTTTAGTGGGATGGCCATATACGATCTTTTGGTCATACTGTTTCAAGCAGCTGCAAATGGCATTCGGGCTGATCATTTGGTTCTGTGCACGGGTACCAATAACATCCTCGGTAACCCATCTTGCCATGGGTATGTCAAGGCTGATCTTAAGAATGCCATGAATCTTGCTCAGAGGATCTCCTCAAAGGTGACAGTATGTACCGTGTATGAAGTCGGTTGGCGGGCTAGGCGGCCAAGGCGCAGAACAACTGCATCTGCGTCTCCTCAGAGAGGTCAAGCCAGCCCAGATATTAACCAACGCCGCATGAACTTTAATACCAAACTATGCCAGCTTGCAGAGGCTAGTGGTCTGTCTGTCCTGGACCTTTCTGCTATCTTCTCTCTCAGAAAAGGTGATGGTAAGGACGGTTTAAGTTGGTACATGGCCGACTCTGTGCATCCCACTGTTAATGGTACTATAGCCATTGAGGTGTGCCTCTCCCAGTTACTGTCTAACCAGGCGGTAGTCCCTCCAACGCTGGACGATCCCAGACTCCATCACCACAGCCCCAAAATGATCCTGGAAAACGAGATTGCCCGGAGAAAGGAAATCAGCATCTCAAACCGACATCTCCCAGGATCAGTGCCAGGTGTCAATCCTTCCAAGCATCTACGGGTTACCGTGAGAAGTCCCAACGACACCAGTGACGAAGATAGAGACACTTGGGACAATAAACGCCGCAAGGAAACAAATGAGGACACTGTCCCCTAATTATGAGTCTGCGGCCTTCAAAGCTTGTGTATTTTCCTGCGTGCAGGAATGTGGAGGTAGGCCTTGGCTGTGCACTGTGACTCTCCAGGTTGTAACCAACGGGGTAGGCTAGGGTGTGATCTATACCCTTTTCTTTTAAGGGGGGGAGAGTGTAAACCCCAGTACCAACTCTGGCCACTGTACACCCCTGTGGGGACAGTGTGTGGGAGTGGCTGGATGTTCACTAAGGCCATAAATTTTGCGCTGGTGGACACTCCTCGCTCCCACCCCACCCAGAGAGAAGGGGGATGAGATTTATTGCCCTACCGGTCCGGTTTCCTGAGGGGTTAGAGACAAAGGTCTGCCTCTTTCTCCCTGGGCATCCGAAGAGTTAAGAAGTGCACTTCCACAGCGGCCTTTATTCCAACCACTATCCTCTGCATTTAGGTAAGAACTAGCCCTGGGGGCCTCAGAATGTTAGTATGACTGGAAGATAGATTTTATGTTATTTGTTGAAAAGCTTGAGCCATGTGGGATCACTATATGTGCATTTTGAGTATTTGTGTGCAACAAGTGGGTACATATATAAATATATCTCCCCTTTGCTCCAAATCTCTTGTGTAAATGAATGCCCCAGCAGTTCTCTAGTTTTTCAGTATTTGTGTGCAACAAGTGGGTACATATATATAAATATATCTCCCCTTTGCTCCAAATCTCTTGTGTAAATGAATGCCCTAGCAGTTATTTATACTCTTCAAGTGATGCTCACTTAACCGACTCAGTTTAGGATTCTTTGCACTTGGACATTTGTTAGAAAAACAGAGAGTATTACTCTGTTACTCCATAGGTGGTCTCCTGATATTATTTGTGGAAGTTTACATGTACTGCAGTTATAAAGCAATCTGTAGCCCTTAGTGTGCTTTCGGAAATTAGTTGCAAAACCATGAGGTCTTTGTGTGCAGCTACATGTGGTCATATAGGCCTATAATCTAACCTTTAGTTCAGGCATGGGTCAGAGGGTAATTTTCCGTTCCACATCTGGCAGTAATTAACTCTAGGACTGTGAACAGGGCCTGGCTCAGAGCCTCTCTCTGAGCTGTTTGGGTCACATGACAAAATGGCTGCCCCCATTGAGTGTAAACAAACAGCTGTCAGATTTCTACATTATCACATTGGAAGTTTATTATTTTGCCTTTACATATTAATACCCTGATTTATCATTGGCAGTAATGCGGATAAATTCTTGATTACTTTGTAATGATTTTTAGCCTTGATTTGATGAAATTGGTCTCGTCCAAGTTGTTAGCATGTTGATCCCATGTGGCCAAGCTGCCTTAGATGATACATATGATGGCTCTAGTCATGCACACTGTTCAATATATCTTGAGATTATTTCATATTCACAACATTATTTGTCCACGCTAGTGTTATATGTATTAGCCATTTTCCACATGTGCTCAGTTGTTTATACATACTCACACATTTAAGACGAGACATGGATTCATTGCATTTGCCTTCACAGATCACATACTGTTAGGGATTTGTTTGTCATTCACAGGTAGGACATGACTTTTATAGATATTCTCCTCGTGTAAATGCATGTTGTTTCTTTGAGGGTTTAAGTTCCACATTAATATACAATAGCATGTCCCTGGTATACATGTTTGTTATGTTGTGTGTAGTGACTATCCTGAATTGTATATATTCTATAAGTATATGTATGTACTTACTACGTGCATGATTGGACGAGGCGCTGTTGACATATGCTACCTAAATTGTCTATGCAGGGACAAATAGTACTGTGCACCCATCTCTTGGTTGTAATCTTCGTATAATAGCATATATGTTTTGCAACACTGGCCAATGTTGCTGATGCTAATTGTTTATACCGCTTTTGTTCCGGGTGACGCGGGCCCGTTGTTTTGCGACGTTGCAGTTCAGCCATGTATAATTCGGCTGTTTGCAAGTTGGTGTTGTCGCAGTTGTTTACCAGTACAAAGCATATGTCGGTCAGTTGTTAAGTCCAATCATCCTTTGCCTGGTTATACTCTATTTGTGAGTATAGGGATAACCATGTGCATTGCTCACTGTGTTATTTTCCACTTATGTTATTTGATTTTGTAAGTGATGCATCTCTTCTGAAGTTTGTTTTGTTGTAATATTTTTACACGCGTTTAAAACCGCGCGCTCTTTCTCCCTGGGCATCCGAAGAGTTAAGAAGTGCACTTCCACAGCAGCCTTTATTCCAACCACTATCCTCTGCATTTAGGTTGACTCGGATGTCCACAGCACGCAAGACCCTTACCACAGTTTAGGTCACTCAAACTGGCGTGTGGAGATTGAGCATTCTTTCTACCTGTTCCCTTCCTTCTCTTTCCTTTCTATCAATAACCCTGTATTTAACTGCAAGGTATTTTCAGTGAGTTGGTTTTGTTTCTTTGAAGCTGATTCTACAAAGGATTTGTTAGCGCACACACTTGCCCAGATTACCGTGAGACAGTCCGGTGGTAGTAATTCACCGTACAAACAGGTCTTACACATACATGTTCAAAAACAGAAACAGTACATTACGACCATGGTTTTCAATGTTTGACACTATCATCTAACAATCACCAATAAAAATGATGGTAGCAGGCTCCTTTTATTTTCATTTTTCTTCACAATTTTGCTAACAATACCCGGCAGAACAGCCAGTAGGCCACAACATTTGACATTCAGACGGTGTACAGTGGTCACTGCCTTTATGGAGTCATGTGTATTTGCGTCCTGGCAGAAAAGGCACCAAGTGAATATTTAATGGGTGTAATGAAGTTAAGATGTTTTAGTCTGACTTTAATAGCAAATCACTGTTGAATCAAACCAATAACTTGAACCTAAACAGACTTTTGGTGGCATTGATAGTTCAGACAAGGAAGTTACTTCCTGTCAAAGTTTGGCTAAAGTTATCTCCCTTGAGTTTTGGTTGATTTTTAAAAAAAAATGCCGGGGACATTTTTTTCCAGCAATTTTCTTTGGGTCGGTGGGGTTACAGCAAACACAGATAACATTGAGTATGGCCTAAGAGGCTCCACAAGCTTATGTATGAGTTTGTAGAGGTTAGCAGGTCCACACGCTTTTGTATCAGTTTACATGGTTAGAGGCGCTAAACGCTTCTGTATCAGTTTACATGCTTAGAGGCGCTACACGCTTCTGTATCAGTTCACATCGTTAGAGGCGCCACACGCTTCTGTATCAGTTTACATGCTTAGAGGCGCTACACCCTTCTGTATCAGTTCACATGGTTAGAGGCGCCACACGCTTCTGTATCAGTTCACATGGTTAGAGGTTCCACACGCATCTGGATGAGTTTGTATGACTGAGAGGCTCCACACGCTTCTGGATGAGTCTACATGGCTAAGAGGCTCCACACGCTTCTGGATGAGTCTACATGGCTAAGAGGCTCCACACGTTTCTGGATGAATCTGCATGACTGAGAGGCTCCACACACTTCTCGATGAGTCTGCATGGCTGAGAGGCTCCACACGCTTCTGGATGAGTCTGCATGGGTGAGAGGCCAAGTATGCCTCTTTGGGAGTTTGTACTGTTTACAGAGTTTACATTACAAGACAGAAGACAATGCCCAACACGTCAAGGTGAAAAGCACACAATTAGTAAAATTCTGCCTTACTAAAAACTGCGGGGTAATCAAATAGTGTATAAGACTCACAAGCGTGGTATAATCAGACAGTAGATAGCATTGACGAGTGTAGTATAATAAGATAGTATATAATCTAATCTGGTTAGTGCCACACAACACCGAAAAGTGTGGTAAACCTGAAAGCAGATAACACTGAGAAATGTAGTGTAATCTGATAGTAGATAACACTGCAAAGTGTGGTATAATAAGGCAGTATATAATCTAATCTGGTTATATAACACCGAAAAGTGTGGTAAAATCTGATAGAAGATAACACTGCAAAGTGTGGTATAATAAGGCAGTATATAATCTAATCTGGTTATATAACACCGAAAAGTGTGGTAAAATCTGATAGAAGATAACACTGCAAAGTGTGGTATAATAAGGTAGTATATAATCTAATCTGGTTATTTAACACCAAATAGTGTGGTAAAATCTGATAGAAGATAACACTGCAAAGTGTGGTATAATCTAATAGTAGGTAACACACGTAAGTGTGGTGTGAATGGACAGGAAATATCAGAGAAAAGAGTGGTATACTCTGAGAGTAATAACCATTAACACCGAAGGTAAAATGTGGCCGTTGTGCATTTATTCCATTTTTATAACCGTTAAACATATCATGTCAACAATGCCTTGGAGTCGGATACAAAAAAGTGATATCCAGGTTTTTGTCAGTTGAAATATGACACAGAAATGAAATCAAGTTTCAGCGATTCTGTCTGGCTACAGAATAGCCCTGTCATAGTCCCAAACTGTCCTACATATTCACATTCTCGTAGCTTATGTCGTCAGCTGTTCTCGTACTTGTACTGGTCACTTCAGTGTTCTCATAAGTGGTGTTCTTTCCTCTCGTGGACGTTTGCAGTCGGTCGTACGTGTGATCATGTGATCCCTCGGATGGGGACTGTGTTTGGTCGAGAGTCTCATAGTTATCTCCCCTTGTATCGTTGATCGTTCTCGTACTTGTACCAGGCACCTCGGTATTCTCGTACGTGTTGTTTGTTCCTATGACAGGCACTTGTAATTGGTCGTACGTCTGATCGCGTGATCCCACGGCACGGGACTGGTTGAGAGTCTCGTAGTTTTGTGCTGGAAATAACAACGTGTTGCAAAACCATTCACAAAATAGGGCTTGGTAGAACATTTGGATGAAACTGAAAAATAGTTTCAAGGTTATATGACAAAAGTCTTGAAAAAGAATCAGGAGCATGTATGTTATAAGGCACGTTTTACATTTCTTTTGTAAGGTTTATCGTGGCTCTTTTCATGGAAAGCTTTACCTTGACTGGCATCAGGGTCTCGTATGTTGTCGGTATTCCTCGGGAAATGTCGGGTCTGTTCGTTATTTTCTCTGATGGACGCCATATGTCTGAATAAGTGAAGCATATTCACAGCTTGATTACATCTGTATGGCACCCCTTTTGTATTGTTTTTTTATTCACAGGGTATACATCTTTGCAAAAGAGTATATTTCATTACAGACCCTGCTTTTGTATGTTTCTTACTTATTCAGAACAGACTCTAGCTCCATGTATATGCCTACTGGTCCAAGTAGCTCCGTGCGCCTATCGAAGTTTACAACAACCTTGTATTCAGCACGTTTGTTACACTAGCTGATGGCAACCCAAACTGCAGGGTCCTTTGTACTTTTAAACTGAACATAGAATATAAATGTTATCTGCAGAAGGTAGTAAGCCAGGTTACCTGTCTTCATCGATTTCCGGACAGTCTACAATACAAACAAAATATCATTACGTCATCATGGTCATCATTATAAGTTGCTTGTTATTAGTTCTTGCGTCAAATGTTCAACTTACAGGTCAGATGTAAGTCAGTATAGACAGTCACAGTGGTGTATTTTATTTAGACAAGTGCACCTTTCGGTGCCAGTTTTACACTCGCGCATTCTCCTGGGACAACGGACAAGCTATCATGTATACAGACGTGAAACAGACCACACACGTTTTGAGGACAACCACATGTTTTAGTGACGTGGGAGTCTAAGATACTCACCCTTGGTCTTGTGACGTTTCAGAACGATCATGACTCCAGCACAGATGAGCAGGACACCCACGAGGCAGCCCAGAACTCCGCCCACTATGGTGCCAGTGTTGGACTCCGCTTTGCCTGGAGCACAAACAGCAGTCCTTACATACCTTTGTTATTTTAAAGACTTTACACACACATACTAGCTTTCCTTGGTTTTTAGTTTGGAGAACAATTTGGAAGACATGGCAAATTCCTCTCTTTGTTGGTGATTTTACACAACAACAAATATAGTAAATATAGGATCCCACACTGTAGGGTGAAAGGCAATCAACTTTGTCCAGGTCACCTACACTGTCCTCCTTCGTTCTGTTTTGAGGTTAAGTACCGTGGTTAGATCCAAGCCATTTATGTTGCCGTGTCATTGTCATGTGCTGGTACAACAGATTGTTTCCTGTAAGCTTCAGGCAACCATTCTCTGGTAAGGTCAGAGGTTAGAGGTCAAGTGTCTAGACTGGCAAAGCACCCGTCACAGGCATGGGCGGAGGCACCTCTCTCTGCCACTGAGGCAAACCTCACACCTACAGGTGGGTGGATGTGAAGGGGGGGGAGGGCGAAGGAGGCAAGAGGGGGAGTGGCAAGAGGGGGAGGTGGCAAGAGGGGGAGGTGCACTCGTCACAGATATGGACGAGCGGTGGCTCCACTCTCAGATACTGGTAAGTGTAAAGTATAATATTACCTCCTCCAGTTGCCGTCTCTGGAGCATCTGTAATGAACAATTACACAGATTTAAGTTTTACATCTGTTATGAAATACACATTTACATACATAGTTTTTTGCATATCAAAACATGAAGGGTATGTATGCGATCTACGCGGGTGACAAGCAGACCAAGTGTGGAAGGGAGGAAGATTCTTGGTATGTAATGTGGTCCTAGTGTGCAGCTAATGTGGTCTCAGTCTGTAACTGAAGTCGTCCCAATGTGTAAACGAAGTGGTCCTAGTGTGTAACTGAAGTGGTCTCAATGTGTAACTGAACTGGCCCCAGTTTTTAATTGAAGTGGTCTCAATGTGTTACTGAAGTAATCCCAATGTGTAACTGAAATGGTCCCAGTGTGTAACTGAGGTGGTCCCAGTGTGTAACTGTGGTGGTCCCATAGGGTAACTGAAAGATGTCCGAGTGTGTAACTAGAGTGGTCCTAATGTGTAATTGAAGTGGTTCAAATGTGGAACAGAGCGTTACTGTCACCAGAGAGTGAGAGGGAATTCACAATCATTTTTCTCATTGAACACACAAATAAATAAATAAACTGTTTTCAATATAGCATGAATACCTGATATTTCTGTCACGTCAACGTAAAAGCTGGTCTGTGAAGCCCGTGGCACACCACTGATGTTAGTGGTGACGGTCACGCTATAGTTGCCCTCATCCGTCTGGCAGACATCCGTCAGTGTCAGTGTAGTAACGTACCCCTGTAGACTGACCCGCTGACCATACACCACCAGACTGACCTGACCCGCCTCTTCCTGGTGAGACTCTAGGAGGTCACCCTCTCCGACTTTCTCCCACTTCACTCGGACACTGCCGGAAGATGGTCGAACGTAAAAAGGCATGGAGACTGTCTGTGTTTTCCCCAAACCAATCGTCACCCTCTCTGGATGTTCCTGGAATACAGCTGGAGCTAAATGAGACAGAAATGCCGGGTAAATATCACATTAAAACATGGAGCAGTCTTTCTGTAGTTCTCTGATGTATCACCTGAGTAAAACATAGTCAAGACACCATAACATGTAGCAATACAAGGTGCATGCTATCCACATTCCCTTGTCCTGGGGATGAGGTGTACGTGGCAAAATGTCACAGTAGACCAAGTTCACCAGACTGCCATTGCTGATCCCGATGGCATTTCTTGGAAATTTTTATTCCCTGAGAAACTGATGGAAATTACCTTGGTAACTCCAAGATTGAATGATTGAATGATTCTGGTTTAAGGCTAGGTCGTGCCGAGATAATGTTTAAACCAGAATAGGGTGGGCCACTCTGAGAATTTGTTTATTTATTTATTTGATTGTGTTTTATGCCGTACTCAAGAATATTTCACTTACTGGACGGCGGCCAGCACTATGGTGGGAGAAAAGTGGGCAGAGCCCGGGGGCAACTCTGAGGGCAACTCTGAGAAGAATTAATTCCTATACAAAATAAACCTGAACCCTAAAATATACTATTATGAAAAGCAAACCATACATCAAGAGCACTCATCATGCCAAGCAGCACACAACACACCATACATCTAGAGCACTCATCATGCCAAGCAGTACACAACACACCATACATCTAGAGCACTCATCATGCCAAGCAGCACACAACACACCATACATCTAGAGCACTCATCATGCCAAGCAGTACACAACACACCATACATCTAGAGCACTCATCATGCCAAGCAGCACACAGCACACTAACCATGCCAAGCACATCACACCACACTCATCATGCCAAGCAGCACACAGCACACTAACCATGCCAAGCCCATCACACCACACTCATCATGCCAAGCAGCACACAGCACACTCATCGTGCCAAGCAGCACACAGCACACTAACCATGCCAAGCAGCACACAGCACACCTTAAGCCAAGCAGCACACAGCACACTAACCATGCCAAACACACCACAGCACACTCATCATGCCAAGCAGCAAACAGCACACCAACCATGCCAAGAAGCACACAACACACTCATCGCGCCAAGTACTTCACAGCACACTGATCAGTGCTAAAAGGTGCGCACATAAAGAGACTGGCAATGAGTGCAACAAAATCATGTACATCACAGATTGTCAACAAATCACATGTTTAGAACAGCCAGGTCAGACTTACTGGGAGGAGCCACATGAACCAGCCCTGTTTGTGGAGACTTTACCCCGTTAGTCACTGAGCACACGTAATCGCCCGTGTCTGCGTATGTGAGGGTGTCATTCAGCCGGAGTGTGCCCGGGGCTGTGTTAGTCTGGGTCCCCAGTGTCCGAACGAGGGCCCCTCCAAGGCGCTGTTTCCACGGACTAAAGGTGTAGGTGTCAGGAACACCCTCAGCTGTACAGGTTAAGGTGTGGGTACTCTGGTCATACGTCACTCTTACAGCAGGAGGGTCTGAAATGATGATTGTTTGTTTGTTGGATTGGGGCTTAACATCACTTTCAACATCATTTTGTTGACAATGTCTCCTTGTAGCAGGCTGGACCTAATGAAGACATATATTTAATGCTGCCTCATTGGAACAGCATGTCTGTCAATAGACTTGATGCCCAACCCAACCACACTATACAGAGACACCTGGCCACTAGTACTTCGCTAATAGGATACCTTTTCCTACACAATGGTGATTTGGTGCCAAGACATGACTGTTGTTCTCTTCCACTGCACGAGTAATACGTTGTCAGTTTGTCCACAAAACGTCATCCTAAATGCAGGATCGAATAGTAGCCTATACAGCCCTGTCCTCAATTAGCTTTGGCTGGAAAAGTTCCCATTCTTCTTATGTTGAGCGCTAAAGCAATGTTGTGACAAGTTTACCTATGTTGAAGCCTTAGGTTAATCTCGATTCGGGATTCAGTGTCTGACCGATACCACCTCAGAATATCAAATACTCTTGTACGTTATCAAGCAGGGGATGAAGATTTTCCTATAGTTTACCATATTAATGGTTAACAGCATTGTTTTCAAATTTCATGAAAAGTGTTGTCAGCAGTTTTCTTCTGTTACTGGTACTGTACAAAATTGTCCTTGTGATTTATTCGACGAGTCAAAGGAAAATAGGGTAAATGGTATTTCACATGGTTTACTGCATCTGACAAAAGGCACTTGGGGAACAATGCTTTTGTATTAGACTTCATATAATTTTGATGTGACCTGTCGAACTTACGAGTTGACACAACAAGTCCCATGAAGGTGCCTTCACCAGAAAGCTGTAAACGGAGCACATCTACAAGATATGATCCTCACTGCGTTTTTCAAACAGGTGTCCAGGGCCATTTTAATGTCTGTACATTGTTACATTGTTACATGGGGTGATGATCCAAATTACTGACACTCTCATAGCGATGGACAGGAAACACTCTAACAGGAAACGATTAATGTCTGGTCCCAAATACCTGTTATTCACAAAGAATGAGAGGACAAGATAAACAACAAATATAACAAGGTAAACAACTATAAACATGAACAAATAAGAAAACAATTATTTACTTAAACATTCTTTTTGGACTAGTTCCTTGAATGAATGATTGTACGATCTCTCTTCAACTGAGTTTTGAGACGAACCGAGATATTGGCAGAATGATATAAAAAACACATCCATCAAACACATCACAGTGGTCACATTATAAATGCACACTTACACGTATTACAGTCAAGATACCTGGCTTAAGTTGTATTTTGAGTGGCAGAAGTATTAGGCTAAAGTGCTCTCTGAACACTTTGAGCAGGAGAGGCGTGGACGGAAGTCTGCTAGTTATCCTCTCTTGGGGTGCGTTCCACTGGCTCCCCGGTCGCTACGAGAGGATGTAGTGGTCACTGATATGTCTTCCATTGGTCACTGGAGGAGACCACTGGCACCACTGCCACCATGTCTTAGCTCACACGACTTGACCCGACTTCCAGAACATCGGGACGTCACACTGCACCCTCCGGTGGCCACTGAATCTGTCACTGAATCTGAAACCAATGGTGGTCAGATTGACGAATGGAACACACCTCAGGTGGAAAAGAATTTGACTATCTGAGCAAACTACTCACACTGTACGACCAGCTCCACCCTCGTCTGTCGACTCCCGACACTGTTAGTGACGTTACACGTGTACTCCCCGGCAGCTGACCTCTGTACATTCTCTATCCTGTAATTGGCTGATGTACTCATGACCTTTGCACTGCCTGACCTTTTCCATTCAAACGTAGTAGGTACGGGGTTCCCCCGAGCGGAGCACTGTAAGGTGGCCGCTTCATTCTTTGTTACATTGACATGAGTGACAGCTGACTGGGTGTCCAAGTCTGCAATTAACATGTGTCAGGATATGTTACATATGATATAAGAAATTACAGCTATTATCAGAAATCAAGTGAACACGTACCAGGGTGCCTTTGATATCTTCCTACACACAAGTGAGGCAACAGTTCTGAGCTGTACTGTACCATCCACATGTAAACACATGAAAATGAGACAATTACCTGATTGCCATCATACAGAGAAACTAACACACAAATAAACAAAACAGTACACAGCTTGGGCTGACCTTTGAGTCCACATTCACACTGCAGTTCAGATACATGTATATAGATGAGAGAGTCTCCCTATGACAGGCCAGTAATTACAAACAGGTGGCAGAAAACTCACTTAGCCACTACAGGATACTGTAACACACTCAAGGTTAACCAGCACTTGTACCATGAATGACACATGTCAACTTACAGAGAACATTGAGCGTGGCTGTGGCCTCCTCTGTACTCAGTACACTACTGTTACTGTACAAGTTTGTGGCTGTACATGTGATGCTCCTCATGGATCTCTTGGCTGTCAGGGTGTAGTTTGATCTCTGCCCAGGTATGCCGACATTATCCACCCTCCAGCTGTAGGATGGAGGAGGGTGAGGCTTGGGGTTCCCCGTCCCCACACAGGTCAGTGTTTTGGGTGTCCCCTCTGTCACAGTCACCTGTCCCCCACTGGCCTGCTCTATTCTGGCTCCTGTGATCTTCACTGAGAATTACAAAGGTTTGACCATGAGATCCACTTGCTTCTAACATGACAAACTTGGGCTTCCACCCACAGATCAAAACCTTTACAACACAACATGAGTGTGTGACTGTAGAAGTCACCACAGTCACAGCTTCCACAATACAAATGATGTACACAGAATCCTATCACAACTGAAAAGTACAGAAGGTCCTGTGTGGCCCAGTAGTTAGTGTGCTACATGTAGTGCAGCAGAATAACCCTGGGGCCTCACATCAGTATAGTCACTGTGAAGTAGAGTTCAGCTCATCCTGGCCTCCTCTCCGGCCCTAAGTGACAAGGTCCGCCAGCAACCTGCGGATGGTCAGGGTTTCCCCCAGGCTCTGCCCGGTTTCGAGGAATTGTAAATGAAATATTCTGGAGTACGGCGTAAAAATCTGTTCAATACAAATGAAAGAAATAAAAGAAATTAAAAGTTCAAACTTCTCTAACCTAATATAGTTCAAACAATACAAGTCAGCTGTTCTAGATGTTTACCTTATCCTCATCTTCTGAATTGTGTGACAAGTGACAGGATATTACAATACAACAGGTACATGTGACACAGGTGTAGACGGGAGAATTGCAGTGTATCTAAGACAAACTACTCAATCGCTGTAAATTCAACTTCAACTCATTATGGCCCTCTCTCTCTGCGGGTTGTGGGTTTTTCCTGGACTATGCCCGGTTTCCATCTCACCATGATGCTGGCCCCCATCAAATACATGTAAGTGAAATATTCTTAAGTACAGCCTAAAAATCTGTTTAATACCAATGAAAGAAATAAAAGAAATCAAAAGTGCAAACTTCTGTAAACTAGTTCAAACAATACAAGTCAGCTGTTCTAGATGTTTACCTTATCCTCCTCTTCTGAATTGTGTGACAAGTGACAGCATATTCCAGTACAACATTTACCTGTGACAAAGATGTAGCCTTGCGCAAGTATCTAAGACAAACTACTCTGATCAAACTTTACTCTCAACAGTGCAGCGTGCTGTCTGGACAGCAGTAGTCAGACTGGTTGCTTTGTTGAACATAAATGACCACTGGAGAGTAGATCTTACCAGTCAATGGAATGCTTAATGTGAGCTCCTCCTAAATGGTAATAAACACAAAAGGTGGACAATTGTCAGAAATCCAACAATGGATGAGTAGTACTGTACTCTACATGTACTTTATCTCCATGTGACAATAGGCATTCTCCTGTAGACCAGAGAACATACAGTAAATCACACAGATGTGAGACATGGATGTGTACTACTGTACTCTACATGTACTTTATCTCCATATGACAACAGCCATTCTCCTGTAGACCAGAGAACATACAGTAAACCACAGAGGTGTGAGACATGAGTGTGTACTACTGTACTCTACATGTACTTTATCTCCATGTGACAATAGCCATTCTCCTGTAGACCAGAGAACATACAGTAAACCACAGAGGTGTGAGACATGAGTGTGTACTACTGTACTCTACATGTACTTTATCTCCATGTGGCAACAGCCATTCTCCTGTAGACCAGAGAACATACAGTAAACCACACAGGTGTGAGACATGAGTGTGTACTACTGTACTCTACATGTACTTTATCTCCATGTGACAATAGCCATTCTCCTGTAGACCAGAGAACATACAGTAAACCACAGAGGTGTGAGACATGAGTGTGTACTACTGTACTCTACATGTACTTTATCTCCATGTGACAACAGCCATTCTCCTGTAGACCAGAGAACATACAGTAAACCACAGAGGTGTGAGACATGAGTGTGTACTACTGTACTCTACATGTACTTTATCTCCATGTGGCAACAGCCATTCTCCTGTAGACCAGAGAACATACAGTAAACCACAGAGGTGTGAGACATGAGTGTGTACTACTGTACTCTACATGTACTTTATCTCCATGTGACAACAGCCATTCTCCTGTAGACCAGAGAACATACAGTAAACCACACAGGTGTGAGACATGTACATGTACTTACCTAACACCCTGACAGTTGTGTTCTGTCTTTGTCCACCTTGTAAACCCTGACACCAGAAAGCCCTGTTGTTATCCCTCTCATGACTGAGGGGGCTGATGCTCAGGTTATTGCTGCTTCCCACAAAGCTGACCACTTCCTTCCAGGCGGTGTTCTCTGGGGGGAGGGTTGAACCACTGGCGGTTCTGACGATGAGTACCGTGACTGAAGTTCTCCACCTCAGATCCCCCTGTATAGTGATAGTACAGGGCAGGACCACCGCTCCTCCCTCAAACCCCTCCACAACTCCCTGAGCCCAGGTCACAGCTCTGGACAGGAAGCCCCCTGAATGATGAGGAAGGAAAACAAATCACAGGTACATGAACAACCTGCTCCACAGGGTAAACATATGTATTATGAACTCCTAAACACTAAAACCACAACTGTCTCTTTCAATGTATTTTCATTTATTGACTTATTTGATTGGTGTTTCCAATGTACTCAAAATATTTCACTTGTAATACATCGTCCAGCAGTATGGTGGGAGGAAACCGAACAGAGTTCATGGGAATCAATGCAGTAATATAAAGACCCATCAGTTTTACTGAGGCTTGAGGCTTTTGAAAGATAAATGCCTGATGTACACTTAGGTGAAGATGATTCAGCAATATCCATACTCTCATGTCTGTTGTTTGTCTGTTCGTATGTCTAACTGTAGGCCACCAAGATGACTGAGCACTTGAGCAGAACATCTGACCAGTGGCAGGTCTAAATTGTCCCTGACAGACCAAAGCCCCCTTGTGTCATGCTTTTGCTACATGTACATACAAGCTTGGTTATAGGGATGTGTCTCATGAGCTTATCAAAAGTGGAGGGAATAATCCATAAAATACACATCTGACACAGGAGTAGAAAGATGGACGGCTGAACTGATGAGACACAACAATACACCCAGCCCTAACAAGGACTGACAGCTTAAGGGAGGTTCTAATAGCATTCTGTAACAAATCAATGAATTCAATCATATTAATGTTTCATTTATTTCTCCGAACATTAATAAATATGAACTTCTTCATTTGGCAATATCACTTTGCCTGCTCACGTGTACTTATCGTATGCCACGTGTAAGCGTACACCTTATAACTTCCTGTGCATCACTTTTGCCTCAGTGACACAAGCCTATGAAACACCATTATCTGTCCATGTAAGGCTAAGCGATTTACAATCCATGTAACACTCGACGATGGTGTAACAAAATACGTCAGTCAGAACCATAATGTTTGGGCCCAACCTGCATTCATGTCCCAAGTAGGCCCAACCTACAGCCCTGCTGTTCAACATATCTACAAACATAAATGTTACTGCCCATCTGAGTGTGTAGTACGCTGATACGGAGTCCTTACAAATTTCCACACAGGAAGGTTAAGACTCATTATTTATTCATTTATTTACCCGATTGTTGTTTCACTCCAGAATATTTCATTTATACAACAACAACCAGCATTATGTTGGGCAGAAACCAACCACAGCTCTGGCAAAACCCACAAGAAGGCCAACATTTTTGGAAAGAGATGACAAACCTTAATCTTCTGAGAGTGATACTTTTTCTACTTCAACTATCTTAATTTTCTTCACTGGTGAAGTTTGCAGACAAGGGTTATCTTTTTGTAAAATGTAGCAGAATTATTCAAGCATGGTTCATGAGCCCAGTGGTGCTTTCTCTGACATCCATGACAGCCAGCAAGAAAGTTCATCTTACGAAGCCACTACTTCAGACAGAGAAGAGATTATTCATTTGTTACCCGATACAAAGTATCCATGCAGCCGTATCTCACCAACACTGATTACATGGAAATTATGCAAAGTTGCTTCTTGTAATAAGAATATCACACCTAGCCTACATGTTTCCTGTCAGACCTACTTGTGATTATAATGACATTCTAACGGGACAAAAAACATAGAGGTAAACACAGATTCCCCCAGAATCAATCCAATAAACACATCTGTATTTAATGCATAAAACAGCGACACTGTTCACAATGAAATTACGACAACAAACCAGGGAATGCCTATGTTATTAGCAACAGTTAAGATTTATTTCCATGTTTTCAAAGTTGAGCATGAAAGCAAGAGTAGAACAAGAGTCTGTGACGAGACAGTAGCTCTACTGGTTGTGACACAATTATCACAGAGTCAATTACAAAATTATGTAAGTTTAACAGACACCAGAAAATCAAAATTGAAAATCTATACTACTAAATATATATCTTGATTCAGTTGCACAAAGTTTTGTTGCAATTGGACAAAAACTGTAACAGAAAATAGTAGCATTTTGTAAGAAATGTTAATATATGCTGTATGAACAGAGAGACAGATGGACAACCGATCATCAAAATGGAAAATCAACAATATGTTTTATGAATCAAATCAATTTTCATTTAAAATCAGACCAGTAGGAAAAACATTGTTTTGAAAAATATGTTAACATATACAGGATGAACAGACAGAAAGATGGACAACCAATCATTGAAATTAAAAACCGACACTACTAATTATGTGTCTTGATGCAGTCTACGGTTCAACCAAGTTTCACTTCAAATGGACAAAAATTGTAGGAGCGTTTTGAAGGAAATGTTAACATGTTCAATAAACAAACAGACAGCAGACAACCAATCACCAAAATTAAAAATCAATACCACGAAATATGTAGCTTGATGTGGTCTCCACTTGAACCAAGTTTCATTGAAATCATACAAAAACTGTAGGAGTAGTAATTTTTTGAAAGAAATGTTTAACATGGTAGACTAACGGACAACCAATGATCAAAACGGAAAAACAATACTATGAATTATGTATCTTGATGAAGTCTACAATTAAACCAAGTTTCCTTGAAATTGTACAAAACCTGTAAGAGTAGAAACTTTTCAACAAAATATTAATATACTGAATGAACGGACAGACAGAGAGCCGATCACCAAAATGGAAAATTGATACTAAAAATTATGTATCTTGATGAAGTCTGCCCTTCGAAATAGTTTCACTGAAATCAGACAAAAAATGTAGGAGTAGCAGTGTTTTGAAAATGTTAACATATTATGGATGAACAGACGGAAAACCGACCTTCAAAATGGAAAATCGATCCTGAATTTAAAAACCTGTCTGAAATTGTATGGATTCATTGCTGAGTTATCTTCGTTTAAATTGTGGAGTACTGCGCTGCTGACTGTGGATATGAAGGCCTACATGCTTTCAAGCTTCAGATGAATTCACCAATAAAAAAACTATAGCATTTTTCATATCAGCATTTATAACCTGTTACGTAAATGTTGTGAGTTGTCTGTCCATGTAACAAGAAATAACATAGAGACACCAAAATGTTTAACTGTTATATGTTTTAATTATAACAAGTACACATATGAAGAATGCTGCAAAGTATTTCCACACCATTGTGTTGTGACAGGAGTAAGTTTCTTGATCATTTCGTGTTATAAATTAGCATATGTACTTAAGTCACAAACACCATTGTAGCAGCTTACTACAGTCTCAGGAGACAAGAGTGTTCTGCGCTTGGAACAATTACGTCACAGTGCAGTGCGTTTCGTTCTAGGAGACAGCGCAAGGTCAAATGTCAGTTTCCGCTGTCTTAGTAGTCATTAGAAAAAATACTTTACCAACATGAACATAACATTGTCTAACCTTTTTGGCAAACTTAACTTACAACATGAGCTGTCTTTCACTTTTTTTATTTTTTCCACAAAACTGAATGTAGTGAAATGTTTGGATTACATGGTGGATTTTAAGGACCATAGTGAACACACTGAGGTACAATGACGCACAATGATGTCTTACAAGGGCTTTACACTGTGTCATTCTACACAGTGGAACTAGAAAGTGACCCAAACGCAGCTCTGAAAACAGGGTACAATCTCTTCAATAACATTGTGAGCAAACATGCACCCATAAAATCCAAGAGAATCAAAAGACATCTAATGGGAGGCAACTAATGTTGTCTTCCTTGCAATACCCAGGTTCTTAAATTAGGAAGCCAAGTGACGAGAATCAGCCAAAATGCCTGACTGCTGGCTCTACAAAAGGTGGACTCAAAGGTTAACAAAACGATCTAGTAATTTATTAAAGTAAGATGAACACAAGATTATAAATCCTGAACATAAAACATGAAGTGTCTTCCCTTTTTATACTCATCCATTTTGGGAAAAAGGGGTTTGCCATAAATAGCACTTTGAAGCTATACCCTATCAGTTCGCATAGGCAAGTCTGGTACCTCAAGTGGAGACCTGGTCAAACGAAGCTGCCTTGCAAGCCATTCCCACTCTCTATAGCTGGTATGACCCCTGTCTCGCACGTACAACTTAATGATCACAGGTTTTATAAATTGTAAAACGCATTGATCCAGGATACTTCAGCTACGGAAGTTCAAGCCATTCCACTAACCTTAGTTACACAACATTTCTAATCACATTACTTAGTAAACAAAATGTATGTAAACAACTTTTTAAAAAAGGGAAACTAATTGAAGGAGCACAGGATTTCATGAAAGGGAAATAACCCTTCCTCTATAGATACAAACAGCCTGGATGGTATTGTGTGGACATTAGACTAGCTTGTAAAATGAGGGATATATATCCCAAAAATGCAATCTGGAAAAGTACAGACAATGGAGAAATAAAACTAAGGTATTCATAGATAGAGCAAAATCAAAAGATGTACCTATCGTAGTGGCAAATGAAACGTCCTCCAAAATCATTTGGAAATTGTTGAAAGACTTAGGTTCTCTCTTTCCCAAGACCCCATTTCCTACCATTCTGGAGAATGATACCAACAAGGAGCAAACAACAAACTCCCTAAAGGCTGCCAACATGTTAAATGAATATTTTGTAACTGTAGCTGATTTAGTACCACCAAAATCCTGTGTGTCAACAGGAAACCTAACCAAATTAGAAAGCCAAATTCATAATAACATAGGTAACCGAACTTTTAAACCTCCATTTATAACTCAGGCGGAGGTTTATGAAAGTTTGCTTGACCTGGATGTGAACAAATCCACTGGGTTCGATGGGGTTGGGCCTAGACTTCTAAAGCTAACTGTGACCTTCATAGTCCCATCATTAACCTTTATTTTTAATCAGTCTATTGGAACAGCCATTTTTCCTGATGAATTCCAACATGCTCATGTAACTCCTGTTTGCAAAGTGGGGCAAAGACATCTTGTGATAATTATCCCCTGATTTCCATCTTACCAGCCCTCTCAAAGATTTTAGAAAGACACATTGCTACTGAAGTGTCGTCTTTTCTGAGTGAACCTGATCTGATGTATGAACTACAATCAGGTTTCAGAGAGAAACACTCCTGTCATACTACTCTTACTAAAATTGCTGATAACTGGCTCAGACAGACCAGGCACATATATCAGGAGTAGCTTTCATAGACCTGCAAAAGGCATTTGACTTAGTTAATCATGATCTTTTGCTTCAAAAGCTTGTTTGCTACCATGTAACCCGGACAAGTTTGTCTTGGTTCTGCAGTTATCTGGCCTGCACAAAGCAAAAAGTGTGTCTACGGAGTGTACAGTCTGAATATTAGGGCACTAAATGTGAAGTACACGCAGGCATTTTCTTGTATTCATAAATGACTTTCCTCTGCATATAACGAAATACATAATAGATTTGTTTGATGATGATATCACAATTTCTGCCTCTGCAAAAACATTACATGAGGTGGAGAGTACCCTGAATGAAGAAGGCCATAATGTTCACAAATGGTGCTTAGAAAACAACATGGTCATAAATACCAAAAAGACAAAATGCATGAATATGACCTCTTGGCAGAATTTAGCCAAGTTTAGCCAAAAAATTGATGGAAACAATATTGAAAATGTTACTCAAGCTAGACTCCTTGGTGTCACTATTGACTCCACTCTGACATGGGATAAACACATCCAAAACATGTGTACACAGATATCATCCAAGCTCACATTCTTACAAAGAATAAAGAAATATCTACCATTTCATGCCAGGCTGCTATTTCACAATGCATACCTTCTTCCTCTGTTGGATTACTATTCCAATGTTTGGGGCTCTGCTTCTAAAGAGTTACTTGACAACGTCTTACGACTACAGAAACGTGCAGCACAAGTGATTCTTGATGCTCTGTATACCACACCAAACAGCCAGATGTTTCATAGATTGAAATGAATGACAATATATGAACAGATTGAATACCAAAAGGTGGTATTAGCATACAAATGTTTGAATGATCTCTCACCACCATATTTATCAACTCAGTTTGTCTCAACAGCTTCAGTTTACCAAAAATCACTTAGGTCAACATGTTCAAACAATCTTTTAGTTCCTAAGCCTAAAAAAGAAATGTTCAAGAAATCTTTCCGTTGCTCGGGTGTGACCATCTGGAACAAACTGCCCACATCTGTCAAAAAATCATCGGATTTATTGCCATTTAAAAGATGCTTAGAAATCCACATTTTCTCCAACATTTCTCTATCCAACTAAAACCAGTTTTGATCTAGGTACTCACATGAACTATCACATGTTGATGTTTTCTTGATGTTTTCATGATACATGTACACAGATGCACATATAGCTCTCTTTATAAATTGTACTTTTAGACTGTAAAGCCTTTTTGGGTTGTCATATTCATCCTTGTTTCTCCTTATATAGTATAGTTTTGTAGGTAATGGTTTAGGCTGTAGATCTTAGATAGGGGAATGTATGTGTGTGTGAATGAATGTTGTGTGAGGGTTCAAGGAAGATTGGTCCTGTAATAATTGAACATCAGCGTTATATAAAGTATTCTCATTATATCCTTTTGACTGCTGAACAGCCTCTGATTGTTATATTCCTGAAAGGAATTCATGAAGTCACAGTTCCTCAGCCAGTTCAATACGGTCTATAAAATCTAACACATGACGTTTAATTTGGTGAAAACAAAATCTAGAAAATCTGACAACTTATTTCCAGATCTCTTCAAGTTTTTATGCTTTTTCGCTCACTATAACTTCATTTTTGAGTGGTCTTTCACTTAAAGAGACACGGGACGAACGACGGACAACTTGCTAGTACATATTATGATATAAGCTCTTCTTGTCTTCGACCAGTACAGCTGATAATGGACATTTCCAAGGTCATCATTTCAGACAAGAATAAGAAATGAAAAGGAGTCATTGTCGTTTATATTCAGAATGCCTCATTTCAAATGTTTCTTTAAATGGACAAAATTAAATTTTGGAGTGCAAAAATATAAAAAAAAAACTGCCTATGAAGCAATAAAGAAATTCACCCAACCCAGTTCAAAACACAAACAGCTGCTGATGGTCATCTTCAAGTCCACTGTATCTCAGAAAAACATGCTTAAGAGATATTACTTGTAGGTAAGATTGAAAACTAATTATTCAGTCTACTATTTAAAGTCCTTGCAGCTTCTAACTTTCACTTTGGGGTGGAAGGCTTGATCTTCAAATGTATATTTTGTGTAACCATGGTCTTGATGTGGAGTTGATGATTTAGTTGATGGGACCTGCACCACTAGCAACCAAAACAACAAAACAACAACAACAACAACAAAAAAACAGAACCTATGCAAAGAAAATTTAATACACTGAACTAGGACTGACCTCAGACGTGGAACTGGGGTGTTGCTTTTGATAGCTTCTTCCAACAATGAAGCCATCTTGGACTAAACACAACATGAAGACAACAGGCAATGCCACATAACAGCCAGTGCTGCCATTATAGGTTTTCTGTGGTTTGTTCAGGTAAGAGTTGAGCAAGATCCTACATATATATGTATTTAAAGTCACAATGAGCCAGGCAAATAGCATTTGGTACTTGACACTCAACAGTTCATCAGTAGTCTCTGTAGTCCTTTCATGTCAGTCAGTCCATGTACTTGTCATTTGTCAAATGATTTTGTAACTGAACTAAACATTATCTGAGTCAGGTCAATTTTGAACTGGTTAGGCCTTTTTGGTAACATCGGCCATCAATAGCCTCTAAAATCGTTCCTACACAAGGACTGTCTAGTACTGGTCGGAAAACTTCTTTCCAAGAGACTTTTCCTAGAGGAATTGTTTTGTCCTGTCTACAGCTCAGCTGACCACTATATACCAAATATGGGCAAGTGTTCAAGTTGTTAAAAATCTGTAAAGTCGTCTGCAGTTAGCTGATGGGAGATGAGTCGTTCAGGGTTCCTACAGTTTTTAGGTCTACAAATTCCATCACTTTCCAGAACCTTTTAAGCTGGAAATCCATGACTTTTCCATCATCCTTTCCCATGATTAATATGTTACTGTACCAAATATGTTTCCTACAATTACACTATTTCCCAATAATAGGGATTCATTAAAGTCCAGTCTTTTTTATACTGAAAGTGAAAACACTGTTTTAATGTTACATGTTTTAATTACAAAAAGTACATTTCCAGACCATTGTGTTGTGGTGGAAGTACTTTTCTTGATCATTTCATGTTATAAATTGACATATATAAATATCTTTCAACCACAACCCTAGCAGCTTACTACAGTCTCAGGTGACAAAGAGTGTTCCACCCTTGGGAGAATTACGTCACAGCCCATACAGAAGGGCTACGTTTCATGGTAGTCGACATGTTAATGTTAATGTTAATTTCCACTGTCGTAGTAACTGTTAGAAAAAAATACTTTCCTGGATTAAATATAATATTGTCCAACCTTCTTGGCAATCTTAACTTATGATATGCATTGACTTTCACTTTAAAATATATAAAAGAAGAACTTGATTTAAGAAATCTCTTGAACTCCTGTCTTGAATTCAAACCAGATGAGACACTAGCTCTACTGGATGGGACAAAATCACCAGTCGATTTCAGAAATTATGTGTTGTTGTTACGCAATATTGTATTGTTGTTTTAACGGGCAATGGACACTCAAAATTGGAAACCTGTGCAAAAGATGTATACATGGCCATTAAATATCGGCGGAACGTCTATTATCAGTGTTCATTTTCAAGTACATGTATTTACATCAATGAAAAAAAAACAACAAAAAACAAACATACTAACCAGACGTGAGAAGGCTTATCACCAAAGTAAGCTTCATTATGGCACACTAGGATGAAGAGTGACACGGTTGTTATCAGGTAGGTCTGGGTCAAGGAGCACGTTGTGGGTGTCACTCAGGACGCTCACAACAGCTTAGCTACTGTCGTTGTTGTTGTAATAAACTTCCGCCTCCTCACTAAGTTTGCCCGCTGTTGTCAGAACAGATCATCTCGTCTTGTAAAGTTAATGTCATTCCTTAATCATCTGAATTCATCACATGTTCAGTACTTCTCTGGCCGGTCAGGATACAATAAAAAGTCCATGGTACCAGACGTACCTGTCAACTTCGTTCATTTGTCCAATAGTGTCAGTATGGTCTAGCGGTCGGCTACTTAAGGGCCCCAAAATATCGTAAATGCACGAATGCATGTTTTATTTCGCGTGTTTCCGTAAAATAAACTCCGTCACGCAGTTCTAGCTTCTTGGGGAAGGAAAACATCATATTCCAGTACACAAGACACCAAGGAAGAGCCTTCTCTCTATGAATCACTATGACGCTAATAACTTTTGAAGTTATAACGCCATTATATACGGCTTGCCAAGTTATGTTTGTGCACCAAGTAAGGGCACCCATAAATTAACGCACAGGCTGAAGTTTCACCTTTTAAATCTGTTATATTCAAAGGGGGTCCTTTCATCCAAGATACATAAACAGAAAATCGTGACGTCAGTGATCATTAACTAAGCAGCGGAGTTATTCCATGGTGCTCTAACACGCCGGGCGGCGTATATTACCGACCTGGAGTCGAATCAGTAACCAAACGCACACCCGGATATATGAAACAAAAGTATTGTGTGTATGGAGGCAACATTTAATTGTTTATCCGAAGAAACAACACAAACGTACGGAATTGAGGGAATTGTTATACTCGTTTATTAACATTCCCTTTTTCATACACAGATACACAGTATGTATAACTCTAATTATTACACATTTGGAGCACCTGGAATATATAATTCCATCAGAAATTTCGTACTGAAGATTCCATTCAGATTAAACCGAACCATAACTGCTAGAGACCTAGTAGAAACCGAGTGTTCACAGAAATCTAATGTACAATCTTTGTGTTCACAGAAATTTAACAGAAACCTAATGCAGAAGTGCTGTCTTCCAGAAATTTTGCTCTAACAGAAATTTAATGTTCACAGAAACACAATGTAGAACCCCAATGCTCACAGAAACCCTTTCCAATTAAGAAAGAAAGAAATGG
Organism: Acanthopleura granulata; assembly: GCA_016165875.1. NCBI lineage: Eukaryota > Metazoa > Mollusca > Polyplacophora > Chitonida > Chitonidae > Acanthopleura > Acanthopleura granulata. Next base: position 3,951,296 of record JABBOT010000025.1, on the reverse strand, counting down.
AATCCTATATCAAGGAAAGCAATTCATATAAATACATCAAATATATGGTTCTATCGCTATGTCAAGTTATCTGAGTTATATATAGTATTGATTACCAGTTACTTTAAAAGGTATAAAACTCACACAATACTGAATCAAACTGGTGACCAAAATTGCAGTGCAGTACTAAACGACCAGAGAACCCAATTAATTTAACATCAGTCATGCATCATTTAAAACATTTACCGGATATATGTAGGTTTAGTTGACAGCAATAAACCATACCCTGCTATGGACCATTCAAGTCATCATCCTGTGGCACATCAGCACTGGTATGTGGCACCAAGTGACACGCACCCCTGAGGAACAATTTAAAACCTATAAATTTCTTGTCAGGAGCACTCACACAGTAACATGATATATGCACTAACACTGACCCTTGGAGCAGCAGGCTTCCTACATCTACACCCCATGTCAGCAAGTATCCAACTACCATCCCGATGATAATTCTACAAAGTGGTACAACTACTACCTATACAGGTGACCAAATATGAGACAGGTATTTCAAACTGATATACCAATTAACGTATTAATTCTATCTTACAACACCCTGATCAAATCTGCGATGATTTATCACACTAATATCTTACAACATATCTGAGAGATGACTAGATTAAACCAATAGCACCTCTAGTTATTTAATACAATCAACACTGACACTTAGTCATTTTTACTTGTATGATCAAATCTGTGAAGATTTATCATACTAGTATCTTACATTATCTCTGAAGGATTACTAGATTAACACAGTAGCATCTCCGCATACAAAACACTATCAACAAAGTGCTTTCTGTTTCTTTATCTTTAGAAGATCATTGTTTAGTGAGAAAATATCTAAAGAAATCTTAGAGAGGTATAACAGTGTCCATTTAACCAAATACATGAAGATGCCATTTACATTCATAGACAAAGGAGCTGGTATTATTTTCCCTGCATTACAATATTTATTGACTCGATTCCATACTTCACACTAGCTCAACTTCACACAAGTGCAACTTCACATGGGATTAAAAAAATTGCCGTACGTCCCTCCATTGCAGGTAAATAAAAGTTTATGTAGGCCTAATCTCCATAAAAAGAAACTCGTATCTGGTGACACCAGATGTCACCAGCGTCTCGAATGAACGTCAACATTTTCCCGTTGTACAAAGGAGTGGCAAAATGCGCCTGGGGTGACTTCCTGGGTGACCGTGCTGATAGTGAAGAGGTGTGGCCAGTTATTGTGCATCTGTAGCGACTTTCTATATATATTTGACTGGTGCCGTCATAACGGCACGTGTCCATTATAGAAAATGGTTATTGATGCACAGTATCTAGGTATGGCACTGTAACAGGTAAAGTATAGCTTTACTGGTATATTAGACACCTCATGCACTGTACTGTGGTTCAGGGAGTGTATTTAGAAACTAGATGTGCAGTGGACAGTCAGAGGACTCTCCCTTGCACCAAGCTGACCAGGGCACAGTCAAGAAACATTCTAGCTGTCTGACATCACTAAGAGACAAGCCTCCTTGGATATGATGGTCAGGGGAGGGTCACATGGGAAGCTGATTTTAATAGCCGCAATGAATTCATGCCTTGGAAGTCCAGTTCAAGGCTCATTTTAAGTATCAAGGTGGGTGTGGGAAAATATGTTATTTTCACGTGGAATGTATAGGACTTACATGGAATTCAGATTCAGTAGACATTATTCCTGCATACTGTTAGTTAGCTTGAGTAAAATGGTCAATGGCTGATTATGAGGTTGAGTGACTGAACTTTGTAACACTGGGGATTGGAGGAAGAGAAGACTACTAACAGCTCTGGTCCTTGCCATGGACATCATCTGGTCAGAACGCAGGTGCTCTTCCTGGGTTAGTGCCTTGACATGTTCATTTTAAAATTACATGTCTATGAATGTTTAAAATGGCATCTTCATGTATTTGGTTAAATGGACACTGTAATACCTCTCTAAGATTGTGAACTGTGAGCTGAGTTCTTCCAGTTTCCGCACACGCATGTGGTAAAAAAACATAACTGATGGTTCCGAAGACTCTATATCGACTTTCATTTTCCTACAAGACTTGGGCAAAATTTTCAAATGGAGATAAGTATCAATACAGGATAGAGAAAGTAGTGAACACAATGGACTGTTTTTGGTCTCGTGGACATTCTTTGGAGGGCGATGGAACGAAGCCATTGGACGGTAGTGCTAAGCAATGGAAGTAGTTTAGGAAGATGGCCTCACATAACTGGCTGATTTCCAAAGAGTCAGAAGATATCCATGGCCTTTCACACACCCGGAAACGTGTCTATTGTAAAATTACAATAGGGATTAGCAGGGATAATTTAAACTGCTTGCAAATATAATTGCTTGGAAACGAACAAAAGTATACGAGGACCATTTGGAATGTCGAACGTAGGAGGAAGAGGGGGTGGAAGTAGGTAGAGTGCTTCCTAAGGGACCAGAAGTGATAAATAACTGGGCCGAATAGGCGAAATACTGATTTTTGCGCATTTCTAATTTAATGCACTGATGGTCACTGAAACTGTCATGTTTGAAGGCTAGACAAATTTCGATTACTTTAACCAGAAAAACTTTTGCCTAAAAGCTTTGTTTTTCGTTTCATTTCAAAATCTTATTCCAGGCCTATCTCGCCTGGAAAAATTTGCTTTGTTTTCACCTCCACTGTTCCAGTCAACTGATCAAAGACAGGAATCACCCCAGCGCTACTATGACCTCAGTGCAAAACTATGAATAAAGCCACGTCTACCACCACTGTCTGCGTGCCCTTGGCTTATTCTTGATCAGGCGCTAATTGATTACGTAGTTAACTAGACTTCATAAATTCAATAACCTTTTTGATTATTCACATCTCCAATTATGTATAAAGACTGCAGTTAGTAGAAAATCACATAATGACCCTCCAAATTTACAGGTTTCTAAATCACTGTTTATATTTCTTATAGAACTGTACTAGAATGTCAAACTAAAAACAACAAAAGATCGTTATAATGAAAACGATAATAATAAAACAATTACAATCTACAACAACTGGAGGCTCCCTGATAACTTCATGGTAATAAAACAAGAGAAAAAAGAAACTGAAAAGACTGAGAAGGGATGAAGTGGATTTGAACCCATGACTGCCATATAGAATGGACCTCCTACTAAAACCCAACATGGAAGCAGTTCAGCTTTCATCCTTTGCCAATAGCCCATAACAAAAGACCTAAATTTACAGTGTAGCAAGAATAATCTTCATTCTGCAATGAAGAATAATCTTTGTAAACTGCACTCAGCGATGTCCAGCTTTACAGCCACAACGGTTTCGTATCACGTGACCTCTAAATGTGGTGAAATTTTGCTTTTTCGTACTTTGTATAGCACATATCTGGCCATTCGAAATCCATAATTTTCATCATTACAGCTCAAACGGTTTTCTCTCAGATGACCTCCAAATATGGGGAGAATTGCATTTTTCAAACTTTGATCGTAATTCACTACTTAAGTATACATGGTAGGGGAAATACAAGATCAGATTCGTGAACGGGACGTCAAACTACATCAGGTAGCATGCTTAAAATATTTAAATTCAAAAAATTTTGGTCACGTGACAACTTCAGTAAGAAGTGCATTTCTACAGTTTGACGATATGAAAACGACTTTTGGACACGTAATTTGCCCCGACACCAGAACAGTGTCTTGTCATATGACCTAACCCGGCTGAATCGAGGCCTTCTACAATTTTGTGTTTTCATCAAATGTATGTTGTATTAATGGGTATGTTGAATGTATGTTATGTGTATGTTGTGTTTGTGTTGTTTGAAGATTGTAAAACAATGTATTAATATGATTGCTTCTCTCAGACTAAGAAAAGTGGTTTTGTCAGCAGGATATGACCTACACAAATGTAGGATGACGGTCATTTTGGTGAGAGGTAGATGTATCATCACCCAGTCAGGAATTTATATGTTAATACATTAAATGTTATTCTACACATCTGTTCTTAAAGTTATAGAACATAAATGCATAATGTCGTCCACATTAAAGTAAATATATATTTGTTTATACCATTTAATAAAATGTTACCTCTAAGCCTGTCGAAAATTTAACCAATTAATTGTAGAAATATAATTAACACATGTAGGTGAACTTTTATGTAACAGATGCAGTGAAGTAAAGTGAATATTTACTACTTTAAATTGTTTTCTTCAGTTAATTAGAATACCATTTTGTGCAAGAGTTTAACGTAGTGTATTCGGGAAACATCAAAACTGTCTTCAGAAATAGTGTCACATGGCTAAGCACAGTTCCCTTCAGGAGATCAGGCTTGTGTGTTGGGAAAAGGTTGTATGTGGGCTTTACAGTTTGCTTTGTGATTGAAACATGGTGTATTAGGATGAGGTTTTACAGGGGCACTCATGGTTTCCTTCCTACAAACAAATTTGTAAGTGTGTTTCCTTTGCCCTTAGTGTTAATTTGGTCTGCCAGCAACCCGCAGATGATCGTAGGTTCGCCCTGTGCAGTGCCTGGTTTCTTCCCACCATACTGTGGCCGTCATCGTACAAGTGAAATATTCTTCAGTACGGCGTAAAACACCAATTAAATAAATAAATACAAGTAGTGCTAATTTATTTACTTGATTTCCATCATAATCATAATTAATCATTAATCACTTACAGTTTGCCATTATAGGAGTGGACCTCAGTTCAGGTTCAAACCTTAGACCGGAAATTTGTCCTATACCATACTCTTGCTGCTTCTGTGGCCTTTTGGAGAGTAAGTGGTTGGCATCAACCTTGTGGCCTTTTGGAGAGTAAGTGGTTGGCATCAACCTTGTGGCCTTTTGGAGAGTAGGTGGTTGGCATCAACCTTGTGGAGTTTTGGAGGGTAGGTGGTTGGCATCAACCCTGTGACCTTTTGGAGAGTAAGTGGTTGGCATCAACCCTGTGACCGTTGTTCAATCAGCAAACTTTCGTTGAAGGTCACGTCTTCCATTTATCTGTACATTACACGGAAAAGTTGGTGAGTAACTTACCAAACTCAGTGGTTTATGTTGGGCACTTCTCCACACAGAAAACTGACTGCCATCTGTCCACACTATTCATCCACCCAACACATTGTCACCTAACTTATTTATTTATTTGACTATACCACTTATACGACGGCGACCAGCATTATGGCCGGAGGAAACCGGCCAGAACCCTCGGAAACCCACGAAAACATACAGGAAGCCAGCATAAGCTGGACTTGAGCTCACAGCGACCGCAATGGCGAGAGGCATGAGGTCATACATGTAACGTCGCGCTGGCGCGTTAACTCCCTGGGCCTTGGAGAACCATTATCTAACAGCCAACACTGTTGACCTGAGTTGAACTTTGTTATGAAAAAGTTTTGAGAAAGTGGGAAAGAAATGCAAGTTGATTGTGAATGGCATTTATCCCTCTGGCTGTTCAGTGTTGACAATGCGTTGATGTATCAACCAAAACCTCTACGGAGCCTTTGAGGATGCGGCCTTCTGTCCAGATCACATGACTTAAGATCACACAATTCATAGCAGTTCTTTGATAGGGTGATCAACTTATCACAGTCAAACACAGTTGTCAAAAATATGCACCAATCTTTTCTAGTGATAGCTGCTGTTGAGTTGCGTTTCAAACCCCATCCACAATATAGAACATGACCTGACTTGTCTTTAGTTTATTCATTTATTTACTTGCTCAAGAATATTTCACTTACACCACAGCGGCCAGCATTATGGTGAGAGGAAACCGCCAGAGCCCAGGGAAACCAACAACAATCCACAGGTTGTTGGCAGACCTTCTCACGAAGGGCTAAGAAAGCAGCATTAGCTGAACTTGAACTCACAGCAATCGCATTGATGAGGGGCACCTGGGTCATTACGCCACACTGGCGGACTTGTGTTAGATAACATAAGGCAATGCAAAGTCGATTCCTGTTGTCCAATAGAAGTGACCTTCAAAGGTGAACTGTGAAGAACTTAAAATTTCACCAAAATGTCACCTGAGTTTGTGTGAGTTTTCTTTGTAATAATTCATTAAATCTTTATGATTATCTATTGTAATGTTTGAAAACTGTCCATCAATTACCTCTTTTAGTCACTAGAGAGTCACAGGCGCCACTGGAAGTGTCTGCATTCATGTTAAAAAGAAAATGTATTCTTTATTACGATCTGGATGGCCGTCAGATCAGTGAACATCACTTGCTGTCATGAAGTTCCACAATTCATGGGCTTATTTCTGGTCACAGATAAGCTACAAGTTGCATGTAAGGAAATATTTAACAGGATTATCACTAAGTATTCATCGTGACAATCCTCAGTTTCAGATCACAGACCTTAGCAATTCACCTTGAACATCAATCCTGTTTGATCTTGTCGTTCACACCTTCAGAATAGTTTGTGAAACTTGGCGCAGAGGTCGTTTATGATAGAGTAAAAAGAAATTTGAGAGCATTGAAACTTTTATTTAAAAAGCTTGTACAGGTAGTAATGTAAGAACTGTTAAATCTACAGCTTTACTAGCTTACTAAACTTATTACAGATCTAATGATGGTACTAGGATGGGAAACACAAATAGAAGTGAAGACAACAAAATAGTTGCTAAAAGTGATTAGCCTACAGTGTACAATTTAAGAACAAAACTACATGTAAAAATTCATAACTTTGTACAAAAATTTGTACAAACCTCTGAGGGACAGGTTCCAGATCTCTATGTAGTATCACGTGACCAGTACATTTACTTGTAGGTAGACAAATAGAGTGTGTACTTACAACACAGAGAGTAACATTTACACCATAAGCAATAAAACATACAACACAATATGAAAATAGCAAGCGTATTTAACATTGCATTATCAAGGTTTTCACTGTGCGACAGAATATGTAAAAGTGGCTTTAAAGATGACAAATAACCTACGAAACAATCACATGGTCAGTCACAAGAACGAGGTCATCTCACAGGCCTACCTGGAATAACTGTCCATGCTTTATTACACCGATACCTGCCCACTTTCTTCAAAATGAATATCAATGATCCTAATGCTATAGTTGATGGCCCTTTTACATACTACCTGTAATTTAGCAGTTGTCTGTCCCCTTTACATGTATCTGCATAATGCCACAGCAAAGTTCTCACAGCTGTACAGGTGTCTTTGTAATGCAATCTATACAGGTAAACATATATGCATAATGCCACAGCAAAGCTCTCACAGCTGTACAGGTGTCCTCGTAATGCAATCTTTACAGGTAAACATAGATGCATAATGCAACAGCAAAGTTCTCACAGCTATGTAGGTGTCTTTGTAATGCAATCTATACAGGTAAACGTATCTACATATTAATGCAACAGAAAAGTTCTCATGCACTTCTCTAAAAGTGTATTTCTAATGTAGATATGAAAGCACAGAACTCATACAAAACCTGGAAAGAGTCAGATCAGCCAAATTTGGCCCATTTTACATAATTTCCCACAACTTTCACATACACATAATAAAAAATGTTCAACTCCTGGTAAGTCCTCAAAGTTTCAAACTCTGCTAAGGCTGCCCCAAATCTGGCCTCACACTGTCTGGGTAATCAGCCAAATGTCTACTTGTGTCATTTACAACTGACAATTATGGCCACAAGTCACACCCACCCTTCTCATCACACACTGGCCTGCCACTACATACAAAGGCCCATCAAGAACAGAACACTGTTAGCCCTGGGTGTCCTAAAGTGACCACAACGGTAATCACAGCATACATTAGGCATTGTCAAAACAGCCAACTTACCAGTTCTCTTGATTAAATTCAATTTTATGCACAGCTAAAAATCTGATTTATTTGTCTTCAGAAAAGACTTATTATACACATGCTCATGTAACAATTTCATGAAAATAACATAAATGTAAATGTACACGTAAGACAATATCACAATGACACCGCAAAGCCTTTACTTCTGAGCCTCAAAGACATGGATGTCAAGCCTGTAACCTGTACACATGAGAGTTTTCTCCCCATCAGTAGACAAAATCTACACACAAATGTCTGCAAAGAATGGTGTATTCATACACTCAGCTTCTGCACCAGACAAGGTTGTGTCCAACTCCTGGCTTAATTACTTTTCTACTCCTGACAACAGTGCACAGGACTAGAAAGAATCTAGCAGTCCCAGTACAAATCCCATCTGCAGACTAACATGACTGAGTAGAGGCAGACAGGCACCTGCATGTGCATGTATCATTATGTGAAGACAACCAAGCAACTTTCAATCATCCAAGTAGCATATACAACAAACCACCATTAGTCGTACAAGTTTCACTAACATAATGGATTCCACTGGTACAAGGTTCCAGCTGTATATTCATGTGAGGACAACCATGCAATTTCCAATCAATATAGTCTACAAGGCACAACCTTAGTCCTGCAATGTTTGGTTACATGTAACACACACGTTTATACAGTCACAAATATCCATACTGGTCAATACTACACAATTACACAGCCTTCTGGATAAACACAGATCATATTAAGTTAACACGGTAGTAACAGATTATCTACAAATAACTGTGATATTCTAAACAACAAACATTGGCAAAATATTGGTAAAGCCATTTGGTATTTCTTCAATGAACAGTTTGCTGACAACACATACAAATGTATACTTCATTCATCACAGACTTCACTAGCTTCAGCATGTAAGCCATTCTCCTGCACACACATATACCAGGGGTGTTGACTTACAGGTGGACTTTCCACACAACTTTTCACAAAATGACAATGAGAAAACTTGCTGCTTCATCAAACCAAAGAATAAAAAATCCCTTCTTCATTTGGATTAAATTTGAACTCATCTCATTGCAAGAATGACTGTTAGACAAAGTGATGAGAGTAATGATTTGTGTACACTAGAGGTCTGCTGATGGAATGAAGGCCAGATTGTCTACTTCATGCTGACAGTGAAGTCAATTTTCAATGAAAAATCATATCTTATCCTCTAAAATATCCCGAAGAAATATTATGATTCTTTTCCTGAGTCATGACAATTTCTAGAAAATGGGAAAACTTTACTTGGTCTTATCGCCAGAAGCGAAAAAATCACAACACCGTGACACACTACAAAAAGTCAAGGCTGTTTTGGGTTCAGGCCATGTTAGTTGAGATGTGAAAAAACAGACTGACAGAGTGACTTGTACAGCTGCTTGTCTCTGATAACAACACGGCAGCAGCTTGTCGCTAAGAGATCTTGGGATGTCTACTGAGGTAAGGATTAACAGGTTACAAGAGGCCACAATGACCAGGTGAAGGGGGCTAAAATACAAAGGAAACACATTGCTGAAGTGAACTGTGAAGGTGATTAGAGTGTCACAGACTGATTATGGCTTAATGGCACATCTGCAGTATCACAGTCATGTCGTGGCGAGTCCCTTCTTTGAAGGTTGATAAATTACTTTCTGTACTTACACTGTTCTTGTTACATTGTAATGTGATAAACTTTGAGAAAATACTTCCTCTGGTTACATGCTCAGTCCCCAGGCCCCAAATATGGAGAGAGAACGAGGGATGCAGCAGCTGGTTTTTGTCATGTTCAGTCAAATGAGCTATGATACTCCTGCATCACATATAGTGTGAGTTTCATTTCCTACCCAGGACTCACCTAAGGAGGTGAGGGACAGTTGACTTACCCATCCTTTGGCTTCTGGAGGACACCAGTTACACAATTACCTCCACTTAAGTCTGATGTGGGTGGAGTCTGAGTTGTACTCTCTTTGCTGTTAATAATTACCTCAAAAACCAATACTGCCTTTACCCTAGTACACATCTTCAACAAGACCCATCTCACCTGCACGTATAACGAGTGATGTCATTACATTACAGGTATATTACTGATGTACATGTATACAGGTCAAGTACACTACATCACAACCAGAAATCCTACATCCAGTGTACAATGGACACTTTGGAAAAACATCAAAAATATTTATGCTTTCAACATTATACAAAAATACTTAAAACATTTAAAAATTGCATTCAGCTCTTGGATAGTTATACAGATATACACATGAACACTTCTGAAGCCAGGCACCTGTACCAACACAACGCATCATCCTGACTCCAGGTGCTGCATCCCTTGCATAAATGTGTATCCACTCTGGAGTACAGGTAAACATGTATCCTGCAGAACAGGTGTGCTGGTGAGGTGGGCAGCTACAGCCACACATTACTCATTAAGGTGAGACAGACATGCAATGGCGGGTTTGACCGTTTACATGTGACAACTGGTAACTTCACTGCAGAGCTCCCAAGCCTACTGCCTCTGTGAAAATTTGATGTCGGCGTATTGTGTGGGAGAATCCCTCGGATGAGATATAGGGGGCTTCTTGGTCCTGTCAAACGCCACTTCCTGGTAATTCAGTTCTCGTCTCTGTGACAAATCAAGGAACCAGAGTTTATCAGGAATGGGTTCCCATGTGTGGGTAAGTGCTGCTCCACGTCACCTACTTCTGTTTGTTACAGGAGTCAGATATAAGACTTCAGAGTTATTTCCCCTGAACACAGAATCTCAACTTCATGTGCTAAGCCCAGGGCATATTTCACACACTGCGTGTAACCCCAGCTGTAAAGCTCTGAGTAACATTATATCTATTTATTTATTGACTGGTGTTTCATGCCGTACTCAAGAATATTTCACTTAAACTTTGTAACAGCCAGAGTCGTACTGTTAGGTTTACACTTTGTGACAGCCAGAGCGCATTGCTGTGTTTACACTGTAACAGTCAGAGCAGCACTGTTGTGTTTACACTTTGTGACAGTCAGAGTGGTACTGCTGTGTTTACAATGTAACAGTCAAAGTGGCACTGTTGTGTTTACACTTGTGACAGTCAGAGTGGTACTGCAGTGTTTAGACTGTAACAGTCACAGCGGCACTGTTGTGGTTACAGTTTGAGATAGTCAGATACTGTTGTGTTTACACTATAACAGTCACAGTGGTACTGTAGTGCTTACACTGAAACAGTCAAACAACACTGTTGTGTTTACACTTTATAATTGGTAGTGCCATTCTGTTGTTTACACATTGTGACAGTTAAACCAGTCTGTTGTCTTTACATTTTGTGACAGTCAGAGCAGTACTGCTGTGTTTACACTTTGTAACAAGTAAAGCGGTACTGTTTTGTTTACATGTGGTATTATTCAGAGAGTACTGCTGTGTCCTCTCTTTGTAACAGTCAGAGTGGTACAATTGTGTTGACACTTTGTCAGAAAGCAGTACTGTTGTGTTCACACTTTGTAACAGCCAGAGCGGTACTGCTGTGTTTACACTGTGTAAGTCAGAGTTTACACTTTGTAACAGTCACACATCACTGAGATCTTGGTCTCACCTGTTGAACAGGACGGTTGTTGTTGACACCTGTGCTGGTAAACTCTGTTGGTTCATATGAATCTGAAAGTAAATTACACCACAAAATAAAACTGACCAACTGATGAATAAATGAATGATTATGGCTTACCGTCACACCGGCAGTACTGCAGCTATATCGTGGGGACACTGGACAAATGAAGACTAAAACAGGATTCCTACTTCTAAGCAGTCTTCACAGTAGCAAATAATATACAAGGTAACTGACTGGTGGAAAGAATAACGTAGCAAAAGATAGTGTTAATCAAATTAAGTCAAAGTGTTGATTATACTGCCACTTAGATCACCCAGATATTACACTAAAAAGCAAGTCATCAATAGTGACATGACAAGTTGATTGTAACTACCACAGGGATGCATGTTAAACACAAAGGTAGCAATGACAGCTGCAGTCAACTTAACCCGAAACAGCCACAGGGCCCAGTGTGAATGGCCAGAGATGAAAAAGGGTATTCTGGGTGTAAATAGGACTACAAGCTGAACACCGTCACACCAAGTTGACAGTGTAATCTCAGCCATATGGGTTATTAGTTTATATTTTCAATCAGAGCCAATATGGTGACATCACCAGTTATGTAGACTTTGGTGTACCACAGTTGGCAGTCATTTGATTGGCACATGTCATATCTTGTGACCGAATAAACCTGCTCAGGTACTTTTAATTTTTACACAATAATTTGGTATTCTTTTTGTTATTTTAAAATCCAAGTCAATAGTCCTGAAATCCTGCAGTCTTTACAGAGTTGTGTCCCTTACCATCAATAGGCAGCCGGGTCTTGGCTGTTTTGGCTGGTCTGGCAGCTACCCCTGGTTTTCCTGTAGAGTAGATACATATATGTATATACAGGATGCTGAAGCTGGAGAACACTAGATGTACTGTTTGTCATTACTACCCAGGCTAATGTGACATGCACACTGTGACCAGTACAGAACGCATAACTTTTGTTGTGGAAGTTACATATACACATCCATGTATACAATCCTACAAGGCATTAGCAACACTCAGCCAAGGGCAGTGCACTCAAGTAACAGATATACATATGTTGAAATAAAGAAGTGAAATTGTCACATGTTGCCTATCACTCTTCACAGATAAAGTATTTCAAGTACACAAACTTCAAGCATGTATTTTACACTTCAGGATGTAACCTTAACCCAGTACAATTATAGTTTATACACTTGTCCAGTCAGAGGATCAACACTAAATTGCAGACTACAAATACATTGTACTATAAGAAATGAAAAAAAAGCTAAATAGAAATATCTGCTTCAGATTGATTTTCATAAAATCAAAAATTACCATAAAGTAAAATAATATCACAGACTGAATGTTGGATCACAGCAGGAAATGACTATCGGCCACCAGGAAGTTAAGATCAGGCCCAGAAGTCAGGCAGTTTGTCATACACCACCCTGAGGGCCAGGACTCTTCAAGTTACAGGTCTGATAACACTTCTCAACAAAAGATATCACAGACTGAATGTTGGATCACAGCAGGAAATGACAATCGGCCACCAGGAAGTTAAGATCAGGCCCAGAAGTCAGGCAGTTTGTCATACACCGCCCTGAGGGCCAGGACTCTTCAAGTTACGGGTCTGATAACACTTCTCAACAAAAGATATCACAGACTGAATGTTGGATCACAGCAGGAAATGACAATCGGCCACCAGGAAGTTAAGATCAGGCCCAGAAGTCAGGCAGTTTGTCATACACCGCCCTGAGGGCCAGGACTCTTCAAGTTACGGGTCTGATAACACTTCTCAACAAAAGACAGACTGAATGTTGGATCACAGCAGGAAATGACAATCGGCCACCAGGAAGTTAAGATCAGGCCCAGAAGTCAGGCAGTTTGTCATACACCTCCCTGAGGGCCAGGACTCTTCAAGTTAGGGGTCTGATAACACTTCTCAACAAAAGATATCACAGACTGAATGTTGGATCACAGCAGGAAATGACAATCGGCCACCAGGAAGTTAAGATCAGGCCCACAAGTCAGGCAGTTTGTCATACACCGCCCTGAGGGCCAGGACTCTTCAAGTTACGGGTCTGATAACACTTCTCAACAAAAGACAGACTGAATGTTGGATCACAGCAGGAAATGACAATCGGCCAACAGGAAGTTAAGATCAGGCCCAGAAGTCAGGCAGTTTGTCATACACCTCCCTGAGGGCCAGGACTCTTCAAGTTACGGGTCTGATAACACTTCTCAACAAAAGATATCACAGACTGAATGTTGGATCACATGTATGAAATGACAATCGGCCACCAGGAAGTTAAGATCAGGCCCAGAAGTCAGGCAGTTTGTCATACACCTCCCTGAGGGCCAGGACTCTTCAAGTTACGGGTCTGATAACACTTCTCAACAAAAGATATCACAGACTGAATGTTGGATCACAGCAGGAAATGACAATCGGCCAACAGGAAGTTAAGATCAGGCCCAGAAGTCAGGCAGTTTGTCATACACCTCCCTGAGGGCCAGGACTCTTCAAGTTACGGGTCTGATAACACTTCTCAACAAATGATATCACAGACTGAATGTTGGATCACAACAGGAAATGACAATCGGCCAACAGGAAGTTAAGATCAGGCCCAGAAGTCAGGCAGTTTGTCATACACCACCCTGAGGGCCAGGACTCTTCAAGTTAGGGGTCTGATAACACTTCTCAACAAGAGAAACACTTCAGCAGAAAAACAGTAAACGTCCAGGCACGAACACGGATAGCCTTTATGCTGATATCAAGATAATGAAAAACACCCAAATAAATCCACAAACTCCTTCCTTATCACAAACCTTATCACACTTACCATAACATTTAAATCTCCAGGAGCTTTATTGTAACAAGAATAATTTCAAAAATGTTTTACTAAGGAAAGCTAATGTTTGCTCAACTCACAATGTAGAAGAGGACACGGACATGATATGGTACTATCACATAACGGGCCAACAATGACCTGTCATGTCAACAAAAGTGTACCAAGTGTGGCAGACACCAGTACTTTCAGTTATTAATATGTAGCACCATGGCTATAATCCACCTTGAAGGAAAAGGCCTGGAGAGTATTGGGCAATTTGTGATAAAAGAATATTGTTTGGAGATTTTAAAGTGACCATTAATTTTTATTAAAGATTTTTTAGATCTGCAACAACAAAATTTAAGTTAGATTACAACACAGTCAACTGGGACCAAAAATACCTCCATGTACAAGGGGATGAACCAATATATACCAATACTGTACAACACTACTCATACACAGATCCGAATTTGGCTGCTGCCCCTTGTTTTTTTCAGTGCATAGATCAGAGTGAAGAACTAGCAGGATGCCACAGTGTGCAGCTTTTGTCCAAGCAGCAAGTCAAATACAGATTTCAGAAGTTCACCACTACAGTGTGAAGGGCCCAACTGACGTCATTCAGCCAGCTTCGAGTCCATAAAATATCAGCATCTTCAGACAGCAATGGGAGTTTATGGCAACAAAACATGTTTCTTATAGAAGGTCTAAAAAAATTATCAGATGGTGTTCTTTAAATCTTCAAACCTTACTCCTTTGACTACAATTTAAGCTATACTTCTCTGGTGTTATCTTTTAAAGAGAGAGCTAGACGAGTATCACACACACTAACAAAACACAGTATTAAAATGGTATAATCGAATCATGCAACTGGTTTGATCGATGAACTGTAGCAACTTTTGCTCCCAAACTATTATGCACTATATCTGATTATATTGGTTCTTCAAATGAGTGATTCATAAGAACTGAATGCATGTGTAACGCATGTGTAAATGGAATTGCTATTTGCTGACAAAAGCTACTGTTCCCTAACCATTAACCAATCAGGTGGCATGTTTCAATCCAAATCTCAATGACTCAATGGGGACCCATCAAACTACCCGCGGCAGGACCTTGACGTCTTTTTGTTGACGTCAAATGTTCCTTTCCCTGCTCATAATAGTCATGTCACATTAAAGAGAGTACAACGTTACATCAGAAACCGATACTTTGTAACAGTGTAGACATTGCGCTAAGAAGATGTGACAATGGGACCCATCAGTAACCCTGTTCGCCATCAAATTTCTAGACGGCTTGGTATTTTGAGAGTCACCCTTTTCGGGCTTGGTATTTTCAACTTTTTGGACCTGGTATTTTCAGACTCACCCTTTTTGGGGCTGGTATTTTCAGACTCACCCTTTTTGGGGTTGGTATTTTCAGACTCACCCTTTTTGGGCTTGGTGGCTCCATTCTTCTGGGCTTTTGTTTTGGGATCAACAGAGGCATACACTGAGGGCAGAGCAATAATAAACAATGTACATGAGAACAGATGACCACATTATTCATGATTGCTGATGGTAGCCCCTAAAATCTGTACTGCACAATCACTCATGCCCCCACAGCCAAGTGGGTTCTTGGATTTTTGTTTCAAGTACATAGTTCATTCTCACAATTGTTGATGTGGCCATGTGTGAGGAGCCCTTATGGCTAAGCCAACATCAGAATCAGAGGAGCAGGTGTAAACAGCTATCTACACCTAGTTGGTCCACTGAGCAGCTTAGCATACAAGAAACTCTGAAGAAATGTGCTTTGAAAATCTCAATATTTCAAGTTTAATGAACTTATTATCAGCAGAAATGTATGTACATATTACAATGATGAGACCTACACATTGTAACAGGATGACACTGTGACAGTATAAACCATGGCTAAATCCACAAATTATATGAAAGGAAAACAGTCGTATCATTAGCAATCTAGCAATGATGAAGAATCCGTTAAAACATTCCTGGATGTGCACCCGGATCCTGATCACCATCAAATTTAATGGATTATTGATCAGCCCAAGCCCAAGCTTAAGGGCAAGGTGTCACCGAAATTTCATTCAAACATGTAAATTTTTCTGTAAAGTGTCAGACAGACAAATAAATGCCAGCAAAACCATAGCCTTGTTACCTGACGTAAGAATAACTTACTGGTGTTCTCAACCATCTCCATCTCCTGACCTCCATCTTTGGGCGCAGTGCTGCAGAACACAAACACAAAGGTGAGTAAATTATCACTATAAACCGACAAGAGAGCCATGCCAGGTAAATCATGGAACACAAATAAAAAGGTAAGTAAATTATCACTATCAGCCAACACAAGAGAGCCATGCCAGGTAAACCATGGAACAGAAATACTATCAGCGAATACAAGAGAGCCATGCCAGGCAAGCTATGGAACACAAACACAAAGGTGAATAAATTATCACTATCAACCAAGACAAGAGAACCATGCCAGGTAAACCATGGAACACAAACACAAAGGTGAGTACATTATCACTATCAGCCAGGAAAAAGAGTCATGCCAGGTAAACTATGGAACACAAACACAAAGGTGAATGAATTACCACTGTCATCCAAGACAAGAGGACAGAAATACAAAGGTGAGTAAATTATCACAGTGAGCCAAGACAAGAGAACCATGCCAGGTCAAACATGGAACAGAAATGCAGAAGTGAGTAAATTATCACAGAGAGTCAAGACAAGAGAACTATGTAAACCATGGAACAGAAAAACAAAGGTGAGCCAATTATCAGTCAGTCAACAGGAAAGAAAAAAAAAGGTGAGAAAATTATGAATGTGAACCAAGACAAAGAACCATGCCAGGTCAAACATGGAACAGAAACACAAAGGTGAGTAAATTATCAGCAAGGACACAAGAACACAGGTAAAACATTGTGATCATAAGATGCATTTTCTTACACAAGATAACACGTTATCTTATACACATTGTTACATTATCTTATACATGCAGAAAAAATTCATATTATTCACAATGACACATTATCTTTCCATAGTTATCTTATTTAATTGCACATACTGATAAATTATCACATACCTGTGAATAAATTATATTATGCATAGTGAATTGCTATAACTTATATTAAACATGCTGTTTTAATACTTATTACGTATAATTGCATTATTTGGTTGGTGTTTACCAAGTCTAGAATTTTCAACTTATCTGAGGTTATTTCAGGTTTATGGATGGAGAATTAATTATCTTTATAAATTATAACGGAATTATGTCTATTGATTGTTTCCTTATCCACTGGGCCAGACATTCTTGTTGATGGGGGATTTCTTCAAAGTTTAATGCAACATTAAAACCAACACAATCTGTACATCCATGAAGCCTTCTCCTTGGGCAGATTAATTTGCTTGTGTATAGTTGTGGCTGGTACTGTACTGTTGTTACCACACAGTTAGTCATCATTACAGGTATATAATCCTACAAGGTTCGGGACAGCTGGTGTCAACCTGAGCAAACAAAACTCAACCCTGCACCCATTCAGGAAGTAAAATGACACCGGAGCTGTCAAATGTGACCGGTCTGATTGCTCTCCCAAATCACCGACCCTTTTAACCCTTCAGCAAATGGCTATGTCTGGTCCATAACTCATTTTTAACACTCACGTCCTAGAAACTTGATCCCGATACACACTCAATGTCCAGGTGAATTATAATATTGATGTGCTGTGTCATGACATACTTATCTCCCTTTGTCCACACAATGTCACTGCCCCAAAGTGACCCATAGCTCACCACTCAATTTACATCTCATTCAGGATAATAGGGTAGTTAGAGAGAATTTCTAACCCTGCATCTCCGCACGTCCAATTGACTAAATTGTCCATGAAATAAACTAAGCCTCTATTCTGATCACACTGCTTTGTGTCGTCCAGGACCCAGAGCCCATCAGTTGGTTGCGTATCACAACCAGGTTATGCATCTACACTTGATTAACAAATATGTTTTCTTTTAATAACATAGCCATTCCCCAAACTGATGCCAAGCTGACATACAAACAAGAAAGCCATTCCTTACACTTACATCTAATAGACAGAGACATCTTCCAGACATCTTCCTAACACCAAAGCCATTCCTCAAACTTACACCTAGTTGATATACAGACATCCTCCTAGACAAACTGACTTTTAACTTTATTTTTATTATAATACATAGAGAGCATTATCTTTCTTGCAAATTCCCTCCATGAAGTGGCAGCACATATGAGTGAAGAATACAGGTAGATTACCAGGAACCTAGAACCTAGAAAATCTCATTGTTGGCTTGTCTGTTTGTCTATTTATTTGTTTATTTGATTGCTGTTTAATGCTGTCTGACTATCTCACCATGGCACATGCCACATGATATACAGATCATTGGTTCTAGTTTTCAGCACAGGTATAAGAATGAACAAAACACCAGTACCATAGACTACTGATACAATATTATCACTACACATTTGTATTTATTGTGTCATAAAACATTCATAAACTCCTGACCTCATGAAATCACTTCCTGCTTTGTTGGACAGGTCACACTGTTTAGCACTGAATACCCAGCTTGTGAGTTATGTATGGGAACCTGACCTTCTGAGATACATGCTACATGTACATGCCTGAAACAGTGACTAGAAGAGTATGAGGTGAAAGATAACATGGGGCAATACAAGGAAATGTGCAACACTGGAACATATTTAAGCTAAGATGCACACCTGATAAATAACCAGAAATAATAGTATGTTAGACAACACAACAACATTAACAGTGTATTTGAATTATTCATGTCAACAAAGCATGACCTAAATGGCCTAAAACTTCACCCAAAAAGGCCATTTGGAGAAGAAAAATAAAGTCATTAAGTATTACCAGTATTACCATTGTATTAACACTGCCGGTAGCATATCATCTTACCTACCAAACAAATCTCATAATACCTTTCTAAAATCAACCGACCAGAACTCTCAGAATCTGGAAAAGTGACCAGCCTGGTCAGGGAGGAAATGTTTGGTCAGTTTTGACCTAAAGGTAGTTTTGGTTTTATGTCCTGCCCTAAAGTGAAGTTTTCATCATTAATTCTATATTACGCAGACAATATTTTCCCCTTCATGTCAGTGAGAGAAAAGCCCAAAGGCAAGTAAAACACTCAGTGCCTAGCTATCCACGGCTGTGCT
This sequence comes from Acanthopleura granulata, assembly GCA_016165875.1. Taxonomy (NCBI): domain Eukaryota; kingdom Metazoa; phylum Mollusca; class Polyplacophora; order Chitonida; family Chitonidae; genus Acanthopleura; species Acanthopleura granulata. The sequence continues at coordinate 3,931,863 of JABBOT010000025.1, read as the reverse complement.
CTGTCTCCCTTACGACATTTGTGAAACACAATCATCATATCAGATGTCAAGGGAATTGTATTTTGCAGCTATGGAAATGCTCAGAGACACAGTCAAATGTACCAGATAGATAGGACTGCTACAGTGTAACAGGAAAAAAAAACAACAAAAAAAGTCTCCAAAATCTGTAAATTGTGGTGAACAAAATGAACAAAGAAATATTAATCACATCATGATTATGTGGTAAGAAAGAGTACAGCAAATTAAACAACCTGGTCTATTTTAATTAGTTTTTAGGATGTCCTGCCCACAACATTATGCCACCCCCAGATATACCCACCACTTGACACTACTGTACATTATGGACATTACACTAGGAAGCAAACATAAACATCAATACCACTGCTAACACTTATCACTGGTAGGCACCTGCCAGCTGATTAAGAAGTAAACTAGCAAACTTTCACCAGAAATCGAACAGGATCTGAGCTCTGGTGACGAGTCAACAGCCATTTATGATTTCTCATGAAACTGAGCAGTAGCCTCCCCTGAACAAGAGGCCTACATGCTGGTGTATGTGCTGTACTAAACCACACACCGGCTGGCTTTCCCACGGTCCAGGTTCAGGATGTCAATTACACACTATCAAGTGTGATCCTCCACTGGAGTAGCAGCCACACTACTAAGGATGTTCCTTTACAGGGGAAGTTGTTATGGTGTTTTGAGTTCTCCATTTGAGTTGTAGCAGTGATATTATTATAGGCATTTCAAGAAGCTATAGACCACCAAAATGTTAGACAGGCCGGCAATAGATTGAAAACTACATCTGAATAGAGACACTTGAGAAAGAGGCAATTAGAGCAAAGAAAGGTTTAAATAACTTACGATGGATGATATCTACAAATTTGTCACAAAAAAGAAAGTAAGAATCAAGATATTTGAAGCACAATATGTGTAACTCTAATGTCTGATATGTTAAACACATACATCACTGGAGACCAATGTCGGACTACAAAACAGTTCTGTCTTCTCATTCTATGACACCAGCGTCAAGCCATAGTTAATGTCATTTCAATACCCTGTTTTTACTGGCTATCCAATGAGTACTACAAGCAGGTATTCACAAATCAACACAACTACTCCAGGAGATATGTGCAGACCCCCCCCCCCCCGAAATCTGTTATCATTCCCTTAATACATACACAGGGTAGGCATGCATAAAAATGATGCACCAATACCCTAATTCTTCTATTTTAGGGTACGAACATTATTACTTCTGAAATCAAAAACGTACATTTTCCTCCTAGTCATGGGGAAATGCAAAGACATGAATATATTGTTCATAAGGTGGACTAACCATGTGGGGAAAAAAATTACAGGGCTAAAAGGGCAGACAGGATGTCCAAAAACGAGGAGAATTAGGGTATATACTGGAAATTTAGCACTGACAAAAGAAATGACCAAGAAATAAATATTATATGAGAATCCCATATTATTTAAAGCTACATCCTCAGCAGAATGTTTCTGTGGGACCCGTGAGTTAAATACTTCTGGTTGAGTGTGCCAAAATCAGTAACTCCTGAAAATACTAGACAGCTCTTGTCTCGGAGGACTTCCTGAAGGTGCCGGTGGCGGGCCTCCGTGGCTCAGTTGGTTAGCGCGCTATGGCAACACAATGACCTGAAGCCTCCAACCAAGGTGGTCGCTGTGAGTTCAAGACCAGCTCATGTTGGCTTCCTCTCCAGCCTTACGTGGGAAGGTCTGCTAGCAACCTGCGGATGGTCGTGGGTTTCCCCCGGGATCTGCCCGGTTTCCTCCTACCATAATGCTGGCCGCCATCGTATAAGTGAAATATTCTTGAGTACGGTGTAACACACCAATCAAATAAATAAATAAATAAAGTGCCAGTGAACTACCTCCTGATAAGTGAGTGGGCAATGGTAAAACCGAAATTACACTTCATAATCAAGCTTTTTTCTTCAAACAGCCCGGGCCCAAAATCTGAAATCACTTTATCCTGATCTATTACAAACCGTCGTTAACAGAAAAGACAGCATCAGACCAAATGTGTGTAGGTATGTGTGGATACAGAATCCTATTCATAGTGAAGAGAAGGGCACTTTTCATTTTTGTGATGTATGATAACCAAGACATCGTAGTTCAAAATAAACAAAAACAAAAAAGTGGGCAAAATCGAACCAGCTGCCATGCTCTCAATTTTAACCAATCAGGGGTGAGATATTTCTACCACAAGAGGACATCTGTTTCCTTGTGACATCACCAGTACCTAGTTCACCACTTTGCACTACAGAAGTAATGTTAAATCACCGATTTTCTTTGTGATTACGAGACAACTCTGATATATTTTAAAGCCATTTTCAATGAACAAATGCTAGTAGAATACATCTAAGATTATTGCCCAAAGTTTCAACCAGGAGACCACAATGTGTGGCCTTGGATTGTAATAATAAAGGGGACCGTACTTCCCACAGAAAGGAGAATCTGGCCCCTAATACTGAGGAGCGTAGGGTACGCGTGACGCGACATCATGTTTCCAGTTTCTCTAAAATGGCATATCCTATGGTCTCGTGAGAATTCCAGATTAAAAGATCATTTACAGAGTTACCAAGCACTTTCATACAAAAATGCAAATGTCTGTTGGACCTCACTTCTGAAAAAACTTTGGTTATATTTTTTGTTGTCTTTACTTTTAACAAATTTGTAGGTTTATTGGTTGTTCTCAGAGGTCATCTTATCAATCCACGCCACCTACTTTTGCAGTTCTTCAAAGCCTGAAACTTGATTGCCTGACAATTAATTTCATTTAACTAAAAAGGTGGACCTTTTTCATCTCAGCAAATTATTCAATTCCATCATGTTTTAGACCAAAAGACAGTTTCACACGGCCCATACTTATCAGGTAGCATATCTGAGCACCAGACTGAAAACATCAGGCTAAAATGTAGATCTTCACCTCCAGGCCTGGTATTCTCTTTAAACAAAGACACAACAGTGACCATCAACATAAACATTTTCAACAGCCAGAGCCCAAAACCTTCTAGACCTGACTTTCTCTCCTTCTTTTCTACATCCTTTGACAGAACCTGACCTTTGACCCCAGCACCTGTGATGTGGGAGTATAGTGAAGTATAAACACAAAAATGGATTAATACTTACTTCACAAATGTTTTTTCCTCTTTTCCACCTGTAGAAGAAAATAAAAAAGTAAAATTTGTAAAAGAATATTCTGAACAATCCACTATGAATAGATACACTTTAAGTAAAACAAAGAGTTATATGATACCAGTAAGAATGCATGTCTGGCAAAGCACTCACTATCTGACCCCTGTGATCTCTGCCCTTGTGAGGCCAACACAACCAGGACCTGTCACCCTGGAGAAAGCTAACCACACAGTCCTGTAATATATCAACTATCCTTAAAACTTGTACATGTAGCTATGCTCATATTATCAGAAGGCATATCTTATGCTTAGGCCCACTTGTGGAATACTCATGCCATGAATATTTATAAACTGCATGTCAACCAATGAATGAGGACTACACATTGGATGTGGGATAGAGTATGTACTATAACTGGTGTATAGCTTTCCAACATTTGAGAAACTTAAACTGATTGACCAGCTGTTGTTGTTGCTCACACCTGGACAATGACAAGCACTGACACGAGAGCACTTCAAAGCACAAGGACTTTCTTTTTTTCAATGCTGCCAGTAGACTTAAGAGGACACTTGTTAAACTGTTTTTGACATGTTTCTATGTTCGGCTCACACTTGAAGTCAGTCATTTCGTTAGAGCTTTGAACTTGATCACATGATGCAAACCTTCCTGTAATGTTTTGTTTATGGATTTTTCGGTTTACGAGACATTTTGGCCGTTTGATTGGCTCACTGACAACTGGGTCAGCTAGCCTTTTTAAAGGAGAATGCATGTACATGTATGTTTACCAGTTGGCAGAATGAAGTATAGAGAGGATACTGCACAGTGAGGGTTGAATACCATAAATATTGTTCGAATAAGAGGTGGAAAAGATAACCCTCAAGACATGAAGTGTGTTATCATTTCCACCTTTCACGAGAACAATATTTATGGTATTGCCCGTGTACCCTTACATCAGCAGGTAACAGTGTTACACAGAACATACCTGCTCTACCAGAACACCCCCTCCACACAGACAAGACCCACCTGTGTCCATGTACCCTTACATCAGCAGGTAACAGTGTTTCACAGAACATACCTGCTCTACTAGAACACCCCCTCCACACAGACAAGACCCACCTGTGTCCATGTACCCTTACATCAGCAGTTTAGTTTTTCAAATAACATACCTAGTCTACCAGAACACCCCCTCCTTACAGACTAGATCCACCTGTCTTCATGAACCCTTACATCAGCAGGTAACAGTTTTTCACAGAACATCCCTGCTCTACCAGAATGCCTCCTCCACACAGAAAAGACCCACCTGTGTCCATGTACCCTTACATCAGCAGGTAACAGTGTTGCACAGAACATACCTGCTCTACCAGAATGCCTCCTCCACACAGAAAAGACCCACCTGTGTTCATGTACCCTTACATCAGCAGTTTAGGGTTGCACAGGACATACCTGGTCTACTAGAACGCCTCCTCTACACAGACAACACCCACCTGTGTCCATGTACCCTTACATCAGCAGTTAACAGTCTTACACAGAACATACCTGCTCTACCAGAAAGCCTCCTCCACACAGACAAGACCCACCTGTGTCCATGTACCCTTACATCAGCAGTTTAGTGTTTCACATAACATACCTGCTCTACCAGAACACCCCCTCCACACAGACAAGACCCACCTGTGTCCATGTACCCTTACATCAGCAGGTAACAGTCTTACACAGAACATACCTGCTCTACCAGAATGCCTCCCCCACACAGACAACACCCACCTGTGTCCATGTACCCTTACATCAGCAGTTTAGTTTTTCAAATAACATACAGACTAGATCCACCTGTCTTCATGAACCCTTACATCAGCAGGTAACAGTCTTACACAGAACATACCTGCTCTACCAGAACGCCTCCTTCACACAGACAAGACCCACCTGTGTTCATGTACCCTTACATCAGCAGTTTAGTGTTTCACAGAACATACCTGCTATACCAGAATGCCTCCTCCACACAGACAAGACCCACCTGTGTTCATGTACCCTTACATCAGCAGTTTAGTGTTTCACAGAACATACCTGCTCTACCAGAACGCCTCCTTCACACAGACAAGACCCACCTGTGTCCATGTACCCTTATATCAGTAGTTTAGTGTTTCACAGAACATACCTGCTCTACTAGAACGCCTCCTCTACACAGACAAGACCCACCTGTGTTCATGTACCCTTATATCAGCAGTTTAGTGTTTCACAGAACATACCTGCTCTACCAGAACGCCTCCTCCACACAGACAAGACCCACCTGTGTTCATGTACCCTTACATCAGCAGGTAACAGTCTTACACAGAACATACCTGCTATACCAGAATGCCTCCTCCACACAGAAAAGACCCACCTGTGTTCATGTACCCTTACATCAGCAGTTTAGTGTTTCACAGAACATACCTGCTCTACTAGAACGCCTCCTCCACACAGAAAAGACCCACCTGTGTTCATGTACCCTTACATCAGCAGTTTAGTGTTTCACAGAACATACCTGCTCTACCAGAACACCTCCTCCACACAGACAACACCCACCTGTGTTCATGTACCCTTACATCAGCAGTTTAGTGTTTCACAGAACATACCTGCTCTACCAGAACGCCTCCTCCACACAGACAAGACCCACCTGTGTTCATGTACCCTTATATCAGCAGTTTAGTGTTTCACAGAACATACCTGCTCTACTAGAACGCCTCCTCTACACAGAAAAGACCCACCTGTGTTCATGTACCCTTACATCAGCAGTTTAGTGTTGCACAGGACATACCTGCTCTACTAGAACGCCTCCTCCACACAGACAACACCCACCTGTGTCCATGTACCCTTACATCAGCAGTTAACAGTCTTACACAGAACATACCTGCTCCACCAGAATGCCTCCTCCACACAGACAACACCCACCTGTGTCCATGTACCCTTACATCAGCAGTTTAGTGTTACACATAACATACCTGCTTTACCAGAACACCTCCTCCACACAGACAAGACTCACCTGTGTCCATGTACCCTTACATCAGCAGTTTAGTGTTTCACAGAACATACCTGCTCTACCTGCACCACCAACGCCGTTTCAACAGAATGACGATGACAAGGACAATGACAGTGATGAGCACCACAGCACCGGCCACACCACCAACTATGGGTGCTATCTGAACCGTCTGTTTTTCTGCAAGTTAAGGAGACAGTGAAAGCCTGATGAAATTTTAAGCTTTATTATAGATACATCTGCATTGCCATGGAATCTACAGCTGCAAGAAAACACCCAGGCCTACTGTAACAGATCCATCCCTAAAGACACAAAAGAATCAAGTAAAAACAATTTATACCATATCAATTCCTTCTATCAAATAGCCAGCCTTCTTCCCCACATAGCCTGGTAGTTGTTTTCACTCTGTTTCAGGAATGGTTTGCCCCTATGCTCTTCATCATCTACAATACCTAGCCACCCATACAACACAGGATGAAGTGCCATACCAGTATGACATAGGTACATGGAACATGTATTGCAATTCTTTGACCTAGTCTTACAAGCTTATGGAGTTCTCAGAGTATGTGGATGCAGTCATGAAGGCACGAAAGTGTAGAGAAGCCCACTTGTGCTATCTCTAACATATTTCAACACTCACTTACTCATTTATTTGAAGGATGTTTTACAGTATATTATTAACTAACATTTCACTTTGATCCTTATATAGGGCTGTTAAAAACCACTGCTCCCTAACAGGCATATGTACCTGACAAACCTTCTGACAATAAGCTGCAACAAAACTGGCTCAAAGTGGTTTTGAACCAGTGATTCAACTGATGCAGGGCAAGTCAAGATGATTTCTGACAGAAGCAATTACTTTGTTAGCTCAAAGCAACTGATCACTGGTGTCATACACAGAGGTTCTTAAACAGATAAAAAACCATTTCCTGTGCTGATGTCAACTGTTAGCTATAGGCAGTGATTGTTTGATAAGCTGAGAGATAAGAGGTAGCATTGTAGCATGTGATAAAGCAGGCCTAGACAGACAGAACAGGAGCACACAGCCCTGGCCACACACAATGATGCACACCTTTATGGATACATATGTCTACTGTATTTCAGCAACCATTTCCCCGTAGCTACTCAAGCTATCAACACACTTGGTCAGTAAAAACTTCTTCACAAAAGCAACTTTTACCCTCACAGTGTTTTGTGTAATCTTTATTCACAAGTTCATCAAAGGTCTTTGATGAGGAATCGACAATTCTTTATTTGTGTAATTTCTGTGTACAGAAGTATGTTGAAAACTGATGTCAAATAAGGTGAGGAAGCTAAGACTTTATCTGTGTAATTTCTGTCTATATCAGGATGTTGAAAACTGATGCTGAACCAGGAGAGAAAGCAAAGATTTTAATTGTGTACTTTCTTTCCACATAAGTGTTTTACTGTTTCTATGAAAAGCAATTTCACTAAATATCAGCACAGATATGAATGACAGAAACACTTTGGTATGTGCAAAACATTGTGTTCTGTACACATCACATTGTTATGTGCACATCACAGTGTTCTGTACACAACACAATGTTTTGTACATACCAAAGTGTTTCTGTACACATCACAGTGTTCTGTACACATCACAGTGTTCTGTACACGTCACACTGTTCTGTACACATCACACTGTTCCCTACACATCACAATGTTCTGTACACATCACAATGTTCTGTACACATCACAATGTACAAGGACCCAGACTACACAGGCTTGTCCATTCATTCCTCACAGAATGTCAAGACCAGGTTCAGCAAACAGAAGAAGTGTGACAAAAACAGCTCATAGTAATGGTGCCATTATCAGATGAAGTTACTTGTCTGATTTGCCTTTTAAGCTCAAGGTCGCTGCTGGTTCAAATATTAATGACTGTAGGAATTCACATTCCCACCCTACTTCAGCTGGCAGGATACAAGTTTTGTACGTTTTGAGCCATGAACAAGAGTTTTACCCTAATTAAGAGTAGACGCTGGATCTCCAAATGGGTTGTGGACATACAAGATATTCATTTTATGTGTAAAAGAAAATTTTTGAAACAACAGACATAAATAATAACACGAAAAATGCAAATATATTCAAATTTGGAATGATGTAGAAAATGTCAGTGTAGGTCTTCACCCAACAGTAAAACTTAGATTTCACAGGTAGAAATATAAGATAATCTACAAGAAAAGCATAGCAGAGTTTACAAGTTAGAATGACAGATGCTGAGGGCTATGAGAGAGCTGTAGTTCTGCAGGCAGGCTGGAGGGCAGGGGGGGGGGGTTACCTTGACAGTGTGACATTACCTCTTCCCACTGATGTCCCTGGCCCATCTGTAATGAGCAGACCAGGTAAATTTGAAATACAGATACAGATACAATCTGCAAATGTAAGGTACAAGTAAGGTTCGGCATGTCAAAGAGAACTGACTTGATGCCACACCCTGTCACACTACACTGACACACCGGGCTAACCTGTACTTGGTTAATTCCCCTTACGTTGAGCACCAAGCAAAGTTGTGACAAGATTACTGATGTTGAGCGGGCCTCCGTGGCTCCGTTGGTTGGTGCATTAGTGCACCGTAATGACCCAGAAGCCTCCCACCAATGCAGTCGCTGTGAGTTCAAGTCCAGCTCATGCTGGCTTCCTCTCTGGCCGTATATGGGAAGGCCTGCCAGCAAGTTGCCAATGGTTGCAGGTTTAACCCGGGCTCTGCCCTATTTCCTTCCACCATAATGCTTGCCGTTGTTATATAAGTGAAATATTCTTGAGTACGGCGAAAAACACCAATCAAATAAATAAATAAATACCGATACTGAAATCTTAGGTATGTCTCGACTTGGGATTGAACCTTGGATCTACTGTCCACGAGTTCACAAGACTAATTGTCAATGGCACTGCTTTTATATTTTGTGAAAATTGATGTCAACAGATTTCTTCTGTTACTATACAAAATTGTCCGCGTGATTTGTAGTAGAGATTGATCAAATTCAATGAGTCAAAGGAGGAAAATAGGACAAATACTATTTCATATTTCTCGTGTGCAGCATAGACAAAAAAGTGACAAGTGTAAACTGAGCAAGATGTCCAAGATTGACAAATTTCTTCTAGACATGCATCCAGGGTCATTTGAATATCTGTAACCTGTGATGGGCCACATTACTGACACCTCGATAGTCTTGTAAAAGATGAATGTCTGATCACAGAAGTCCACTGTACTTCATTGACAAATATCACAAGATAAACAACAAAGTTTACAAGTCAAACCACTAACATGCCCAAATGAGAAAGCAAGTATTTGCTTAAACCTTCATTTTAACAAATTCCTTTAGTCAGTGTTGTTAGGTTGCTTGAACAGAGTTCTGAGATGAACCAACTGATTGCCAAAACAAAAAACAAACAACATAGCCATCAAATACATCAGATAAAGTGGTGACATTGTAAATGTACATTTACATGTGTTCCAGTATCTAGGTATCTGGCTTTGCTGGTATTTCGAGTGGCAGTAGTGTTAGGTCAAAGTGCTGTGTGTGCTTTTCAGCTTCTGTCTTGGTAGGACAAGAGGCAAGGGGAGTCTGCTAATGATTTTCTCAAGGTGGAAAGACACCTGACAACCTGAGCAAACTACTCACACTGTACGACCAGCTCCACCCTCGTCTGTTGAACCAACTGATTGCCCCCAAAAAATAACAAAAACAAAAAAAAAAACATATCCCACAAATACATCAGACAAAACAATGACATTGGAAACATGTGTCAGTATTTAGGTATGTTGTTTAAGTAGCATTTTGAGTGGCAGTAGAGCTCAGTAGTTATGTCAAAGTGCTTGGTGTACTTTTCAGTTTCTGTCTTGGTAGGAGAAGAAAGGAGGGAAGTCTGCTAACGATCTTCTGGTGGAGAGACACCTGACATCCTGAGCAAACTCACACTGTACAACCAGCTTCACCCTTGTCTGTAGACTCCCGACACTGTTAGTGACGTTACACGTGTACTCCCCGGCAGCTGACCTCTGCACATTCTCTATCCTGTAATCAGCTGATGTACTCATCACCTCTTCACTCCCTGACCTTCTCCACTCAAAGGTAGGTGGGGGATTCCCGTCAGCGGAGCACGGTAAGGTGGCTGCTTCATTCTCTGTGACATTGACATGACTGACAGCGATTAACATGTGTAAGGATATGTTACATATGATATAACAAACTGCTGCTGTTATCAGAAATCAAGTGAACACATACCAGGGTGCCTTGATATTTTCCTGCACACAGGTGACTTGATATCTTCCTGCACACAGGTGAGGCATCAGTTCTGAGCTGTACTGTACCATCCACATGTATGCACATGTAAATTAGACAATTACCTGACTGCCATCAGACAGAGAAACTAAAACACAAATAAACAAACAGTGCACAGCCTGGGCTGACCTTTGACTCCCTATTCACACTGGAGTTCAGATACATGTATATAGATGAGAGAGCCTCCCTATGACAGGCCAGTAATTACAAACAGGTGTCAGAAAACTCACTTAGCCACTACAGGATACTGTAACACACTCAAGGTTAACCAGCACTTGTACCATGAATGACACATGTCAACTTACAGAGAACATTGAGCGTGGCTGTGGCCTCCTCTGTACTCAGTACACTACTGTTACTGTACAAGTTTGTGGCTGTACATGTGATGCTCCTCATGGATCTCTTGGCTGTCAGGGTGTAGTCTGATCTCTGCCCAGATATGCCGACATTATCCACCCTCCAGCTGTAGGATGGAGGAGGGATAGGCTTGGGGTTCCCCGTCCCCACACAGGTCAGTGTTTTGGGTGTCCCCTCTGTCACAGTCACCTGTCCCCCACTGGCCTGCTCTATACTGGCTCCTGTGATCTTGACTGAGAATTACAAAGGTTTGACCATGAGATCCACTGGCTTCTAACATGACAAACTTGGGCTTCTAGCCACAGATCAAAACCTTTACAACAGAACATGAGTGTGTGACTGTAGAAGTCACCACAGTCACAGCTTCCACAATTCAAATGATGTACACAGAATCCTATCACAGTTGAAAAGTACAAAAGGTCCTGTGTGGCCCAGTAGTTAGTGTGCTACATGTAGTACAGCAGAATAACCCTGGGGCCTCACATCAGTATAGTCACTGTGAATTAGAGTTCAGCTCATCCTGGCCACCTCTCCGGCCGTAAGTGAGCAGGTCCGCCAGCAACCTGCGTATGGTCACGGTTTCCTCCAGACTCTGTCCGGTTTCCTCCCACCATAGTGCTGACCCTTGCTGTAAACTTGTTAGAGAAATATTCTTGAGAATGACGTAAAAATCTGTATAATATCAATGAAAGAAATAAAAGAAATTAAAAGTTCAAACTTCTGTAACCTAGTATAGTTCAAACAATACAAGTCAGCTGTTCTAGATGTTTACCTTATCCTCATCTTCTGAATTGTGTGACAAGTGACAGCATATTCCAATACAACAGGTACCTGTGACACAGGTGTAGACGGGAGCCTTGTCGTGTATCTAAGACAAACTACTCTGATTAAACTGAGCTCTCAGCTGTTCAGTGTGCTGTCTGGACAGCAGAAATCAGACTTGTTGCTTTGTTGAATATAAATGACAGTATTCCATTGTGGAACGTTTCGGCTGATCTTACCAATCAATGGAATGCTTAATGTGAACTTGTACTAAATGATTATAAACACAAAAGGTGGACAATTGTCAGAAATCCACTGAGTGTGTACTACTGTACTCTACATGTCCTTTATCTCCATGTGACAATAACCATTCTCCTGTAGACCAGAGAAAATACAGTAAATAACAGAGGTGTGAGACATGAGTGTTTACTACTGTACTCTACATGTACTTTATCTCCATGTGACAATAGCCATTCTCCTGTAGACCAGAGAACATACAGTAAACCATAGAGGTGTGAGACATGAGTGTGTATCTCCATGTGACAATAGCCATTCTTCTGTAGACCAGAGAACATACAGTAAAACACAGAGGTGTGAGACATGACTGTGTACAACTGTACTCTACATGTACTTTATCTCCGTGTGACAACAGCCATTCTCCTGTAGACCAAAGAACATACAGTAAACCACAGAGGTGTGAGACATGAGTGTGCACTACTGTACTCTACATGTACTTTATCTCCGTGTGACAACAGCCATTCTCCTGTAGACCAAAGAACATACAGTAAATCACAGAGGTGTGAGACATGAGTGTGCACTACTGTACTCTACATGTACTTTATCTCCATGTGACAATAGCCATTCTCCTGTAGACCAGAGAACATACAGTAAACCATAGAGGTGTGAGACATGAGTGTGTATCTCCATGTGACAATAGCCATTCTTCTGTAGACCAGAGAACATACAGTAAAACAGAGGTGTGAGACATGAGTGTGTACAACTGTACTCTACATGTACTTTATCTCCGTGTGACAACAGCCATTCTCCTGTAGACCAAAGAACATACAGTAAACCAAAGAGGTGTTAGACATGAGTGTGTACAACTGTACTCTACATGTACTTTATCTCCATGTGACAATAGCCATTCTCATGTAGACCAAAGAACATACAGTAAATCACAGAGGTGTGAGACATGAGTGTGTACTACTGTACTCTGCATACACTTTATCTCCATGTGACAATAGCCATTCTCCTGTAGACCAGAGAACACACAGTAAACCACAGAGGTGTGAGACATGAGTGTGTACTACTGTACTCTACATGTACTTTATCTCCATGTGATAATAGCCATTCTCCTGTAGACCAGAGAACATACAGTAAATCACACAGGTGTGAGATATGAGTGTGTACTACTGTACTCTACATGTACTTTATCTCCATGTGACAATAACCATTCTCCTGTAGGCCAGAGAACATACAGTAAATCACAGAGGTGTCAGACATGGGTGTGTACTACTGTATTGTACTTGTTCTTTATCTCCGTGTGACAATAGCCATTCTCCTGTAGACCACAGAACATACAGTAAATCACAGAGGTGTGAGACATGAGTGTGTACTACTGTGCTCTACATGTACTTTATCTCCATGTGACAACAGCCATTCTCCTGTAGACCACAGAACATACAGTAAACCAAAGAGGTCAGACATGAGTGTGTACTACTGTACTCTACATGTACTTTATCTCCATGTGACAATAGCCATTCTCCTGTAGGCCAGACAACATACAGTAAACCACACAGGTGTGAGGCATGGGTGTGTACTACTGTACTCTACATGAACTTTTTCTCCATGTGACAACAGCCATTCTCCTGTAGACCAGAGAACATACAGTAAACCACACAGGTGGGAGACATGAGTGTGTACTACTGTACTCCACATGTACTTTATCTCTGTGTGACAATAGCCATTCTCCTGTAGGCCAGAGAACATACAGTAAATCACAGAGGTGTCAGACATGAGTGTGTACTACTGTATTGTACATATACTTTATCTCCGTGTGACAATAGCCATTCTCCTGTAGACCAGAGAACATACAGTAAATCACAGAGGTGGGAGACATGAGTGTGTACTACTGTATTCCACATGTACTTTATCTCCGTGTGACAATAGCCATTCTCCTGTAGACCAGAGAACATACAGTAAATCACAGAGGTGTGAGACATGAGTGTGTACTACTGTACTCTACATGTACTTTATCTCTGTGTGACAATAGCCATTCTCTTGTAGACCAGAGAACATACAGTAAATAACAGAGGTGTGAGACATGAGTGTGTACTACTGTACTCTACGTATACTTTATCTCCATGTGACAATAGCCATTCTCCTGTAGACCAGAGAACATACAGTAAACCCCAGAGGTGTGAGACATGAGTGTGTACTACTGTACTCTACATGTACTTTATCTCCACGTGACAATAGCCATTCTCCTGTAGACCAGAGAAGAGACAGTAAATCACAGAGGTGTGAGACATGAGTGTGTACTACTGTGCTCTACATGTACTTTATCTCCATGTGACAATGGCCATTCTCCTGTAGACCAGAGAACATACAGTAAACCACACAGGTGTGAGACATGAGTGTGCACTACTGTACTCTGCATGTACTTTATCTCCGTGTGACAATAGCCATTCTCCTGTAAACCACAGAACATACAATAAATCACAGAGGTGTGAGACATGAGTGTGTACTACTGTACTCTACATGTACTTTATCTCCACGTGACAATAGCCATTCTCCTGTAGACCACAGAACATATAGTAAACCAATGAGGTGTCAGATATGAATGTGTACTACTGTACTCCACATGTACTTTATCTCCATGTGACAATAGCCATTCTCCTGTAGACCACAGAACATATAGTAAAGCAATGAGGTGTGGGACATGAGTGTGTACTACTGTACTCTACATGTACTTTATCTCCATGTGACAACAGCCATTCTCCTGTAGACCAGAGAACATACAGTAAACCACAGAGGTGTGGGACATGAGTGTGTACTACTGTACTCTACATGTACTTTATCTCCATGTGACAATAGCCATTCTCCTGTAGACCAGAGAACATACATGTGAGACATGAGTGTGTACTACTATACTCTCCATGTACTTTATCTCCATGTGACAATAGCCATTCTCCTGTAGAACAGAGAACATACAGTAAAGCACAGAGGTGTGGGACATGAGTGTGTACTACTGTACTCTACATGTACTTTATCTCTGTGTGACAATAGCCATTCTCCTGTAGACCAGAGAACATACATGTGAGACATGAGTGTGTACTACTGTACTCTACATGTAATTTATCTCCATGTGACAATAGCCATTCTCCTGTAGACCAGAGAACACACAGTAAACCACAGTGGTGTGAGACATGAGTGTGTACTACTGTACTCTACATGTACTTTATCTCCATGTGACAATAGCCGTTCTCCTGTAGACCAGAGAACACACAGTAAATCACACAGGTGTGAGACATGAGTGTGTACTACTGTACACTACATGTACTTTATCTCCATGTGACAATAGCCATTCTCCTGTAGACCAGAGAACATACAGTAAACCATGGAGGTGTGAGACATGAGTGTGTACTACTGTACTCTACATGTACTTTATCTCCATGTGACAATAGCCGTTCTCCTGTAGACCAGAGAACACACAGTAAATCACACAGGTGTGAGACATGTACATGTACTTACCTAACACCCTGACAGTTGTGGTCTGTCTTTGTCCACCTTGTCCACCTTGTAAACCCTCACACCAGAAAGTCACGTTGTTATCCCTCTCATGATTGAGGGAGCTGATGCTCAGGTTATTGCTGCCCTCCACAAAGCTGACCACGTCCTTCCTGGAGGTGTTCTCTGGGGGCAGGACTGAACCACTGGTGGGTCTGATGATGAGTACTGAGCCTGGCCAAGCTCTCCACCTCAGATCCCCCTGTATAGTGATAGTACAGGGCAGGACCACCGCTCCTCCCTCAAACCCCTCCACAACTCCCTGTGCCCAGGTCACAGCTCTGGACAGGAAGCCCCCTGAATGATGAGGAAGGAAAACAAATCACAGGTACATGAACAACCTGCTCCACAGGGTAAACATATGTATTATGAACTCCTAAAAACTAAAACCACAACTGTCTCTTTCAATGCATTTTCTTTTATTGATTTATTTGATAGGTGTTTCTGCTGTACTCAAGAATATCTCACTTATATGACAGCGGCCAGCAGTATGGTGGGAGGAAAGCAGACAGAGCTCGTGGGAATCAATGCAATGACATAAGACTCCTGACTTTTACCCAGGCTTGAGGCTTTTCATAGATAAATACCTCATAAACACTTAGGTGAAGCTGTGTCAGCAATATCCATACTCTCATGTCTGTTGTTTGTCTGTTCGTATGTCTACCTGTAGGCCACCAAGATGGCTAAGCACTTGAGTAGAACATAAAATACACATCTGACGCAGGAGTAGAAAGATGAACGGATGAACTGATGAGACAACAATACACCCAGCACTAACAAGGACTGACAGCTCAGGGGAGGTTCTAATAGCATTCTGTAACAAACCAGTGAACTCAGTCATATTCCTGTTTCATTTATTTCTCCAAACATTAACAAATATGAACTACTTCATTTGGCAACATCACTTTGCCTGCTCACATGTACTTATCGTATGCCACGTGTAAGCATACACCTTATAACTTCCTGTGTATCACTTTTGTATTAGCAAGATATTTGGTCTCACCTAAGTGACTTGTAAGAGCAGGTAACAGTGTTTCACAGACTTGGTAAGGGATTTACAATCCGTGTAACACTCCACGATGGTATAACAAAATATGTCAGTCAGAAGCATAATGTTTGGGCCCAACCTGCATTCATGTCCCAAGTAGGCCCAACCTACAGACCTGCTGTTCAATATAGATACAAACATAAATGTTACTGCCCATTTGAGTGTGTAGTACGGTGATACAGAGTCCTTACAAATTTCCACACAGGAAGGTTAAGACTCATTATTTATTCATTTATTTTTATGATTGTTGCTTCACTCCCGAATATTTCAACAACCAGCATTATGCTGGGCAGAAACCAACCACAGCTCTGGCAAAACCACAAGAAGCCCAACATTTTTGAAAAGAGATGACAAACCTTAATCTTCTGAGAGTGAAACTTTTTCTACTTCAACTATTTTAATATTCTTCATTGGTGAAGTTTGCAGACAAGGGTTATCTTTTTGTAAAATGCAGCAGAATTATTCAAGCCTGGTTCATGAGCCCAGTGGTGCTTTCTCTGACATCCATGATAGCCAGCAAGAAAGTTCATCTTAGGAAGTCACTACTTCAGACAGAGAAGAGATTATTCATTTGTTGTCCGATACAAAGTAACCATGCAGCCGTATCTCAACAACACTGATTAAATGGAAATTATGCAAAGTTGCTTCTTGTAATAAGAATATCACACCTAGTCTACATGTTTCCTGTCAGACCTACTTGTGATTATAAGGACATTCTAATGGGACAAACAACATATAAGTAAACACAGATTCCCGCAGAATTGATCCAATAGCCACAGCTGTATTTAATGCATAAAACAGCGACACTGTTCACAATGAAATTACGACAACAAACCAGTGAATGCCTACATTAGTAGCAACAGCTGGGATTTATTTCCAGGATTTCAAAGTTGAGCATGAAAGCAAGAGTAAAACCAGAGTCTGTGACGAGACAGTAGCTCTGCAGGTTGTGACACAATTATCACACAGTCAATTACAAGATTATGTAAGTATAACAGACAACGGAAAATCAAAACTGAAAATCTATACTATGAAATGTATATCTTGAATCAGCTGCACAAAGTTTTGCTGAAATTTGACAAAAACTGTAAGGGTAAATAGGAGCATTTTGTAAGAAATGTTCACACATGTTGTATGAACAGAGAGACAGATGGACAACCGATCATCAAAATGGAAAATCAACACTATGCTTTATGAATCAAATCAAGTTTCATTTAAAATCAGACCTGTAGGAAAAATATTGTTTTGAAAAATACGGTAACATATACAGGATGAACAGACAGAAAGATGGACAACCCATCATTGAAACTAAAAATTGATACTAGTAATTATGTGTCTCCATGTAGTCTACAGTTCAACCAAGTTTCACTTCAAATGGACAAAAATTGTAGGAGGAGGAGCGTTTTGAAGGAAATATTAACATGGTCAATAAACCAACAGGCAGTAGACAACCAATCATCAAAATTAAAAATCAGTACTACGAAATATATGGCTTGATGTAGTCTGCACTTGAACCAAGTTTCACTGAAATCATACAAAAACTGTAAGAGTAGTAACTTCTGAAAGAAATGTTCAACATGGTAGACAAACCGTCAACCAATAACCAAAACGGAAAAACAATACTATGAATTATGTATCTTGATGAAGTCTACAATTAAACCAAGTTTCGTTGAAACTGTAAATAAACTGTAAGAGTAGAAACGTTTTCAACAAAATATTAATATGCTGAATGAACAGCCAGACAGACAGACAGCCGATCACCAAAATGGAAAATTTATACTAAAAACTATCTATCTTGATGTAGTCAACCCTTCGAAATAGTTTCACTGAAATCAGATAAAAAATGTAGGAGTAGCAGTGTTTTGAAAATGTTAACATATTATGGATGAACAGACGGACAACCAATCTCTTCCAAATGGAAAACCGATACGACTACTATAGTTTGATGAAGTCTAAACTTCAACAAAATTTCGCTTAAATTTGAAAAAAAAACTGAGGGGGGGGGGAGTATTTTAAAGGAAAAAATGAAGTCGTGGTGAGTGAAAAGACCATAAAACTGTACATGAAAATGCCTTCACTCATGGCTGAGCTACTGGCCGCAGCAAAGATAATAAAATTCTCTTCTGAATTTAAAAACCTCTTTGAAATAGTATGAATTCATCGCTGAGTTACCTTCGTTTCAATTGTGGAGTATTGCGCTGTCGATTGGGGATCTGAAGGCCGCTATGTTTCCAAGCTTTGGACGAATTCACCAATAAAAGATCTAGTAGATATCAGCGTTTATAAACTGTGAAATACATGTTCTGAGTTGTCTGTCAATGCAACAAGAAATAACATAGAGACAGCTTGATTTCACTTGATTTCTCCTTGGGTTCCGGAAACCACACAGGGGACACTGGAACAGTCTGGCAGTCTTCTGGTGGGGCAAGGAGAAATCAAGTGAAACGTCACCTGGATCGGGGACATACCAAAACGTCCAGTGAGGCAGAGGGCCTCTTTCCCTTGATGTCGAGTACATCAGTGGATAATGAAAGGTCCCAGAATCCAGGAACTATACAATGCCCTAAGCACAAGGTGTGCATACATTACGAGGAAAGAGAGGTTGAGAAACGACGCCAACTCAACATTCCAAAACAAAAATCTTGTGGTACGTCTGAATATGTATGCAGGGATGAGCAAGTAGTGTTCCTGAGAGGGCCTGATGGGTCCCCAGTATGAAGGCCCAAGTGATATGCCCGGATATTGTCCTGTCGCTAAATCATAGAATCATAAATTGTACTTTTTCGTTCTTTTCATTTCTACCTTTTTGTACAAATATATATTTTTGTGAGGCAGCCGCCAGGTAGTCCAAAAAAATATACATTTGTTCAAGGGGCAGGGAGTGTAGAGGAAGGGTTATTTCCCTTTCATGAAATCCTGTGCTCCTTTAATTAGTTTCCCTTTTTGTGACATACATAGCACTCTTTGTCATGCAGATTTGATTTGTTACCCTTCTTAACCCTGATAGTTTTCTTAACTTCTGCAGCCAGACTCTGACTGCTTCTGGTCAATGCAGAGGGATAACCTACTTATTTGTTCCTGAAGTCGCTCAGCAACACTTCCTACCATTAATTCATCCACAGCAGTATCCACAGCTCTGACATATCCCAAGCCAGTTTCTGTGCCAAACTGTGGTTTGTACATAGGCTTTTTCAACCCTTTCACAGATTCATACTCAACTGCATGAGCTATAGCAGCTTCAAGGCTCTGTGGATGATTAAACATAATGTGTTCTTTCATTTCTGTACTCCCAATACCCATAATATATTGCTCCAAGATATTAACCTCTCTACACTCCAAAGGCATACTAGGGAAAGCTAAACAAGCTAAACGACACAAGGCTTACCCAAAATCAGTGGGTGACTCTGTGGGAGACCACACTCGTGACCTAAGTGCACATCGGTGGGCCATTTCCCTCTCCTTGGGGTCAAAATGTTTAACCAATACGCACTTCAGTTCCTGATAATTTTCTACACATTCTTTCGACAAGTCACCCAGGAGTGTTTGAGTATCTCCTCTCAGACACGTGGCCAACTGCTGTGCCATTTCATTGGATTCCCATCCATTCCACCTGGCAACCTGCTCAAAATGCACCATGTAATCCTTCCACGCTACAGACTGACCATCAAATTTATCACGCTCTTTCCCCCGTCTTTGCAGTTTATAGAAGGAACTATGAAGTTGTGAACTTGGGTGCGGCGTACTAATCTTAGGAGCTAATTTAACCCCTAACGAACTATCCTCTGACTTGGAACCCTCGTGCCTAGCTCCAGGATCACGTCGTTTTGCCATTAAATCTTGAATTACCCCCTCTAATCTACATATCTCCGCTGTTAAAGTCATGTATACCTCATCAAATGCCTGGCTAGCTCTTTCTCTAGGTAACCCTAAACCACTGTCCACATGCTTTTCAAACGTTTGTTGGGATCTACCTTCCACATTTCCACGTCTACAGTTAACTATCTCCTTTAACCTAAGATCTTCTCTATCCCCTTGCGAAGAGCCAATCTCTGAAGAGCCGTTCTCAGATTAAGGCGCAAATGAAATTCGGCTTATTCCCGATGCCATCTTGGGAACCTGGTCACGGGAGGCAACTAATGTTGTCTTCCTTGGAGTACCCACTTTCGTCAGTTAGGACCTCAAGTGACGAGAATCAACCAAAATGACAAACTGCTGACTCTACAACAACTGGACTCAAACATAGGTTAACAAAACGATCTAGGAATTTATTAAATTAACACAAGTATGTAAATCCAAAAAATAGAGGATAAATTGTCTTTGCCACTTATACTTAGTCATGGTGGAAAAAACGGTATTCCATAAATAGCAACTTAAGGCTATCCTCAATCAGTTCACCCAGACAAGCATAGTTCTTTAAGTGGTGACCTGGTCAGAGGAAGCCGCTTTGTAACCTATTCCCACTCTCTACAGCTGGCACAACCTCTGTCTCGCATGTACAACTTAACAATCACAGGTTTTATAATACTTCAGCTACGGAAGTTCCGGCCATTCCACTAACCTTAGTTATACAACATTTCTAATCACATTACTTAGTCAACAAAATGTATGTAAACAACTTTAAAAACAAGGGAAACTAATTAAAGGAGCACAGGTTTGCATGAAAGGGAAATAACCCTTCCTCTACAGATACAAACAGCCTCAATGGTATTGTAAGGACATTACACTAGCTCGTAACATCAGGGATATGTATCACAAAATGCAATCTGGAAAAGTACAGATAATGGAGCAATAACACTAAGGTACTCATAGATGGAGCAAAATCAAAAGATGTACAGATTGCAGTGGCAAATGAAACGTCCTCCAAAACCCTTTGGAAATTGTTGAAAGACTTAGGTTCTCTTTCCCAAGACCCCAATTCCTACCATTCTGGAGAATGATACTGGCAAGGAGCAAACAACAAACTGACAAAAGGTTGTTACATGTTAAATGAATATTTTATGACTGTAGCTGATTCAATATCACCAAAATCCTGTGTGTCAACAGGAAACCTAACCAAATTAGAAAGCCAAATTCATAATAAGATAGGTAACCAAACTTTTAAGCTTGCATTTATAACTCAGACGGAGGTTTATGAAAGTTTGCTTGACCTGGATGTGAACAAATCCACTGCGCTCGATGGGGTTGGGCCTAGACTTCTAAAGCTAACAGCGACCTTCATAGACCCATCATTAACATTTATTTTTAATCAGTCTATTGGAACAGGCATTTTTCCTGATGAATTCCAACATGCTCGTGTAACTCCTGTTTACAAAAGTGGCACAAAGACATCTTGTGATAATTACCGCCTGATTTCCATCTTACCGACCCTCTCAAAGATTTTAGAAAGACACACTGCTACTGAACTGTCGTCTTTTCTCAGTGAACCTGATCTGATGTATGAACTACAATCAGGTTTAAGAGAGAAACACTCCTGTCATACTACTCTTACTAAAATTGCTGATAACTGGCTAAGACAGACCAGGGACAGATATCAGGAGTAGCTTTCATAAACCTGCGAAAGCCATCTGACTTAGTTAATCATGATCTTTTGCTTCAAAAGCTTGCTTGTTACCATGTAACCCGGACAAGTTTGTCTTGGTTCTGCAGCTATCTGGCCTGCAGAAAGCAAAAAGTTTGTCTAGGTAGTGTACAGCCTGAATATCAGGGCACTAAATGTGAAGTACCCCCAGACATTTTCTTGTATTCATAAATGACTTTCCTCTGCACATAACGAAATGTATAACAGATTTGTTTGATGATGATATCACGATTTCTACCTCTGGAAAAACATTACATGAGGTGGAGAGTGCCCTGAATGAAGAAGGCCATAATGTTCACAAATGGTGCTTAGAAAACAACATGGTCATAAATACCAAAGAGACAAAATGCATGATTATGAGCTCTTGGCAGAATTTAGCCAAGTTTAGCCAAAAAATTGATGGAAACAATATTGAAAATGTTACTCAAGCTAGACTCCTTGGTGTCACTATTGACCCCACTCTGACATGGGACAAACACACCCAAAACTTGTGTAGACAGATATCATCCAAGGTCACATTCTTTCAAGGAGTAAAGAAATATCTACCATTTCATGTTAGGCTGCTATTTTACAATGCATACATTCTTCCTCTGTTGGATTACTATTCCAATGTTTGGGGTTTTGCTTTTAAAGAGTTACTTGACAACGGCTTACGACTACAGAAACGTGCAGCACCAGTGATTCTTGATGCTCTGTATACCACACCAAACAGCCAGATGTTTCATAGATTGAAATCAATAACAATATATGAACGGATTGAATACCAAAAGGTGGTATTAGTGTACAAATGTTTGAATGATCTCTCGCCACCATATTTATCAATAATGTATGTCTCAACAGCTTCAGTTTACCAAAAATCACTTAGGTCAACATGTTCAAACAATCTTTTAGTTCCTAAGCCTCAAAAAGAAATGTTCAAGAATTCTTTCTGTTACTCAGGTGTGACCTTCTGGAACAAACTGCCCATATCTGTCAAAAACCACCTGATTTATTGTCATTTAAAAGGTGCTTAGAAATCCACATTTTCTCCAACATTTCTCTATCCAACTCAAACCAGTTCTGATCTAGGCACTCACATGAACTATCACATGTTGATGTTTTCTTGATGTTTTGATGATACATGTACACAGATGCACATATAGCTCTCTTTATAAATTGTACTTTTAGACTGTAAAGCCTTTTTGGGTTGTCATATTCATCCTTGATTCTCCTTTTATAGTATAGTTTTGTAGGTAATGGTTTAGGCTGTAGATCTTAGATAGGGGAATGTATGTGTGTGTGAATGAATGTTGTGTGAGGGCTCAAGGAAGATTGGTCCTGTAATAATTGAACATCAGTGTTAAATAAAATATTATCATTATATCCTTTTGACTGCTGAACAGCCTCTGATTGTTATATTCCTGAAAGGAGTTCATGAAGTCACAGTCCCTCAGCCAGTTCAATACGGTCCATAAAATCTAATACATTATGTTTAATTTGGTGAAAACAAAATTTAAAAAATCTGAGAACTTAATTCCAGATCTCTTCAAGTTTTTATGATTTTTCACTCACTGTAGCTTCATTTTAGAGTGGCCTTTCACTTAAACAGACACTGGACGAACGACGGACAACTTGCTAGTACATATTATGATATAAGCTCTTCTTGTCTTCCACCAGTGCAGCTGAGAATGGCCATTTCCAAGGTCATCATTTCAGACAAGAATAAGAAATGAAAAAGAGTCACTGTGGTCTATATTCAGAATGCCCCAATTTAAATTTTTTCCCATGGACAAAATTAAATTTTGGAGGGAATAAAAATAAAATATTAATGCCTATGAAGCAATGAAGAAATTTAACCAACCCAGTTCAAATCACAAACGGCTGTTGATGGTCATTTTCAAGTCCACTGTATCTCAGAAAAACATGCTTAAGACATATTGCTTGTAGGTAAGATTGAAAACCAATTATTCAGTCTACTATTTAAAGTCCATGCAGCTTCTAACTTTCACTTTGGGGTGGAAGGCTGGGTCTTCAAATGTATATTTTGTGTAACCATCGTCTTGATGTGGAGTTGATGATATAGTTGATGGGACCTGCACCACTAGCAACCACAACAACAAAACAAAAACCAAAACAGAGCCTATGCTACGAAAATTTAATACACCGACCTAGGACTGACCTCAGACGTGGAACTGGGGTGTTGCTTTTGATAGCTTCTTCCAACAATGAAGCCATCTTGGACTAAACACAACATGAAGACAACAGGCAATGCCACATAACAGCCAGTGCTGCCATTATAGGTTTTCTGTGGTTTGTTCAGGTAAGAGTTGACCAAGATCCTACATATACATGTATTTAAAGTCACCAAGAGCCAGGCAAATACCAATTGGTACTTGACACTCAACAGTTCATCAGTAGTCTCTATAGTTCTTTCATGTCAGTCAGTCCATGTACCTGTCATTTGTCGAATGATCTTTTAACCGAACTAAACATTTTCTGAGTCAGGTCATTTATGAACTGGTTTGAACTGGCTCCAAAATCGTTCCTACACAAGGACTGTCTAGGACTGGTTGGAAAACTTCTTTCCATGGGACTTTTCCTACAGGATTTGTTTTGTCCTGTCTACAGCTCAGCTGACCACTATATACCAAATATGGGGAAGTGTTCAAGTTGTAAAAATCTGTGAAATTGTCTGCAGTTAGTTGATGGCAGTTGAGTGGTTCACGGTTCATACAGTTTTTAGGTCTACAAATTCCATCACTTTCCAGAACCTTTTAAGTTGGAAATCCATGACTTTTCCATCATCCTTTCCCATGATTAATATGTTACTGTACCAAATATGTTTCCTACAATTACACTATTTACCAATAACAGGGATTCATAAAAGTCCAGATTTTTATACTGAAAGTGGAAATTTAAGTTTTTCCTACAGCTAAATATTTTTTCTCTTACGTAGAGTTTTAAATGACTTTTTAAAATTTGTAGATATTACATATACATACCTGACTGTAACAACAACAGCTATTTTTACTTCATTGTAACATTAAATGATTTGCTATAAAAGGCACTACTTTATTCAAATGTTTCCAGTTCTGAATTACGGCTGTCTTTTTTAAAAAGTTTGTTGATATATTATCTTCAAAACAGCTTAATGTACCTGAGACACACATTAGTTAAAGGAAAAGACAACTCATGACTGAGGCACTTTTTATAAAAATGATTACAAAATTCTCTCTTGAACACAAAAACCTGTTTGAATTTGTATGAATTTGTTGCTGAATTGTCTTTGTTTGAAGTGTGGAGTATTTTACTGCTGATTGGGGGTCTGAAAACACCCATGATTTTAAGCTTATGAGAGACTGACCAATCACAGAGTTAAGGGATATCAGGAGTTTATAAGCTGTGACATAAATCTTCTGAGTTGACTGTCAATGTAACATGTAATAACACAGGGACAGGACTCTTTTAATGTCATATGTTTTAATTATAAAAAGTACATGTGTGAACAATACTTCAAAGTATTTCCAGACCATTGTGTTGTGGTGGAAGCAATTTTGTTGATCATTCATGTTATAAATTGACATATACAAATATGTTTCAACCAGAACCCTAGCAGCTTGCTAGAGTCTCAGGTGACAAAGAGTGTTCCGCCCTTGGAAGAATTACGTCACAGCCCATACAGAATGGCTAAGTTTCATGCTAGTGGACGGAGTCCAATCAAATGTTAATTTCCACTGTCGTAGTAGCTGTTAGAAAAAAAATACTTTACTAGAATAAATACAATATTGTCAAACCTTTTTGGCAAACTTAACTTAGAATATAAATCGACTTTCACTTTAAAATATGTAAAAGAAGAACCTGATTTAAGAAATCTCTTGGATTGCTGTCTTGAATTCAAACCAGAGTCTCTGATGGGTCAGTAGCTCTACTGGTTGGGACAAACTCACGTGTCGATTTCAGAAGTTATGTCTTGTTGTTATGCGATATTGTATTGTTCTTGTAACGGGCAATGGACACTCAAAATTGGAAATCTGTACGTAAGATGTATACATGGCAATTAAATATCGGCGGGACGTCTATTATCAGCGTTCATTTCCAAGTACATGTACTTATATCAATGATTTGTGGATTGTAAAAAACCCCAAAGGAAACAAACATACTAACCAGACGTGAGAAGGCTTATCACCAAAGTAAGCTTCATTATGGCACACTAGGATGAAGAGCGACACGGCTGTTATCAGGTAGGTCTGGGTGAAGGAGCACGTTGTGGGTGTCACTCAGGACGCTCACAACAGCTGAGCTACTGTCACTGTTGTTGTTGCTGTAATAAACTCCACCTGCTCACTAAGTTTGCCCGCTGTTGTCAGAACAGATCATCTCGTCTTGTGAAGTTAGTGTCATTCCTTCATGATTAGAATTCATCACAAGTTCAGCATTTCTCTAGCCGGTCAGGAAAGGTCTATAATACCAGAAGTACCTGTCAATGGTGTCCATTTGTCCGCTAGTATCAGTATCGGTTACCAGTCGGCCACTTAAGGGCCCCAAAATATCGGAAATGTACGAATGCATGCTTTATTTCGCGTGTTTCCGTAAAATAAACTCCGTCACGCAGTTCTGGCTTCTTGGGGAAGGAAAACATCATATTCCAGTATACAAGACCCCAAGGAAGAGCCTTTTCTCTATGAATCACTATGACGCTAATAACTTTTGACGTTATAACGCCATTATATAGGGCTTGACAAGTTATGTTTGTGCACCAAGTAAGGGCACCTAAAAATTAACGCGTAGGCTGAAGTTTCACCTTTTAAATCTGTTATGTTCAAAGGGGATCCTTTCATACAAGATACGTAAACAGAAAATCGTGATGTCAGTGATCATTAAATAAGCAGCGGAGTTATTCCGTGGTGCTCTAACAAGCCCGGCGGCGTATAACAACGACCTGTAGCCGAATCAGTAACCAAGACGCACACGGAGATATATAAAACAAATGTATTGTACGTATGGAGGCAACATTTAATTGCTTTTCCGAAGAAACAACAAAAACGTTCGGAATTGAGGGAATTGCTATACTTGTTTATTTCCACTCCCTTTTTCATACACAGATACACGGTATGTACATCTCTAACTATTACATATTTGGAGCACCAGGAATATGTAATTCCTTCAGAAATTTCCTGCTGAAGATTCCATTCAGATTAAACCGAAACATAACAGCTAGAGATCTAGTAGAAACCTAGTGTTCACAGAAATCTAATGTATAATTCTAGTGTTCACAGAAATCTAATAGAAAACTAATGTAGAACCGTTCTATTCCAGAAATCTTGCTCTAACAGAAATTTAATGTTCACAGAAACATCATGTAGAACCCCAGTGCTCACAGAAACCCTTTCCAATTAAGAAAGAAAGAAATGGAATCCTATGTCAAGCAAAGCAATTCATATAAATACATCTAATACATAGTTAGTTCTATCGCTATATCAACTTAACTCAGTTATATATAGTACTGATTACCAATTACTTTAAAAGGTATAAAACATACACAATACTAAATCAACCTGGTGACCAATTACAATGCAGCACAAAAGAACCAGACAACCCAATTAATTAACAGTCATGCATCATTTAAAACATTTACCGGATATATGTAGGTTTAGTTGACAGCAATAAACCATACCCTGATATGAGCCATTCAAGTCACCATCCTGTGCCTCATCAGCACTGGTATGTGGCACCACGTGACACGCACCCCTGAGGAACAATTTAAAACCTAGCAATTTCTTGTCAGGAGCACTCACACAGTAACATGATATCTGCACTAACACTGACCCTTGGAACAGCAGGCTTCCTACATCTACACCCCATGTCAGCAAGTATCCTACCCCCATCCCGATGATGATTCTACAAAATGGTACAACTACTACCTATACATGTGACTAAACATGAGACATGCATTTCAAACTGATATACCAATTAACGTATTAATTCTATCTTACAACACCGTGACCAAATCTGCGATGATTTATCACACTAATATCCTACAACATATCTGAAAGATGGCCATATTAAACCAATAGCACCACTAGTTATTTAATCAACACTGACACTTAGTCATTTTTACTTGTATGACCAAATCTGTGAAGATTTATCTTACAAGTATCTTACATTATCTCTGACGGATTACTAGATTAACACAGTAGCATCTCCGCTTACAAAACACTATCAACAATGTGCTTCCAGTTTCTTTATCTTTAGAATGCATTGTTTAGTGAGAAAACATCTAAAGAAATCTTACTGAGGTATTACAGTGTACGTTTAACCAAATACATGAAAATGCCATTTATAACATTCATAGACATGTAATTTTAAAATGAACATGTCAAGGTACTAACCCAGGAAGAGCATCTGCGTTCTGGCCAGATGATGTCCATGACAAGGACCAGAGCTGTAAGTAGTCTTCTCTTCCTCTAATCCCCAGTGTCACAAAGTTTAGCCACTCAACCTCATAATCAGCCACTGACCATTTTACTCAAGCTAACTAACAGTATGCAGGAAAAATGTCTACTCAAACTGAATTCCATGTAAGTCTAATACATTCCACGTGAAAGGAACATATTTTCCCACACCCACCTTGATGCCGAAAATGAACCAGGAACTGGACTTCCAAAACATGAACTCATTGTGGCTATTAAAATCAACTTCCCATGTGACCCTTCCCTGACCACCACATCCAGGGAGGCTTGTCCCTTAGTGATGACAGGAAGCTAGGATGTGACCCTCGTCAGCTGGGTGCCAGTGAGAGTCCCCTGACTGTCCGCTGCACATCTAGTTTCTATATTACCAGCTAAATACCCTCCCTGAACCACAATACAATGCATGAGGCGTCTAATATACCAGTAAAGCTACATTTTTCCTGTTACAGTGCCATACCTAGATACTGTGCATCAATAACCACTTCCTATATTGGACTCGTGCCGTTATGACCGCACCAGTGAAATATATACAGAAAGTCGTTAGAGATGCACAATATCTGGCCACACCTCTTCACAGCAGCACTGTCACGTATCAAGTCACCCCAGGCGCATTTTGCCACTGATTTGTATAACGGGTAAATGTTGACGTTCATTCGAGACGCTGGTGACGTCTGGTGTCACCAGCTACGAATTTCTTTTTTTGAGGTTAGGCCTACATAAACTTTTATTTACCTGAAATGGAAGGACGTACGGCATGTTTTTTAACCCCGTGTGAAGTTGCACTAGTGTGAAGTTGAGCTGGTGTGAAGCATGGAATCGAGTCAATAAATATTGTAATGCAGGGAAAATAATACCAGGTTCTTTGTAAACTGTCAGTTGTG
Source organism: Acanthopleura granulata (assembly GCA_016165875.1). Classification (NCBI taxonomy): domain Eukaryota; kingdom Metazoa; phylum Mollusca; class Polyplacophora; order Chitonida; family Chitonidae; genus Acanthopleura; species Acanthopleura granulata. The sequence goes on along the minus strand of JABBOT010000025.1, from coordinate 3,902,529 downwards.
AGCTGTGAGCCAAGTTCTTCCAGTTGACTTCATAGTTTCACCGTTTCCGCACACACATATGGTAAAAAAACATAACTTATGGTTCCTAAGTCTCTATATCGACTTTCATTTTCCTACAAGAATTGGGCAAAATTTTCAAATGGAGATAAGTATCAATACCGGATAGAGAAAGTAGTGAACACAATGGGCTGTTTTTGGCCTCGTGGACATTCTTTGGAGGGCGATGGAACGAAGCCATGGGACGGTAGTGCTAAGCAATGGAAGCACTTTACGAAGATGGCCTTATATAACAGGCTGAATTCCATAGACTCAGAAGATATCCATGGCCTTTCACACAGCTGGAAACGTGTCGATTGTAAAATTAGAATAGGAAGTACCAGGGATAATTTAAACTGTATATTTGTTCATTTCCGACAGGGAAAAGGATTCTTGCGCAGACCATATACTGAAACTTAAATGCGATCACCACATTCAAGCTCGAAAATGAAGCCATGGAAAAAAAAAAGGAAAGACGAAAAACGCGAATACAGCAGCAAGGTTTCTAACAATAAGTGAACATCTTCTTCCAACACAGTAAAACAGCAATCGTACCAAACTGTCCCCTCCACAAAGGAATTCCAACACTCCAGTGGATTGGTGTAACGGACATATATTCTGTACAACTGCACCAGTTCTATTCTTCTATGTACCCAGGGTTCCGAAACAATGAATAGTTGTACTTACCGTGTGGCATGTGGGCTACCATTTTAAGCTACCTTTTATACCTGACTTTTCCTCGGGTGCCATCTAACATGCTGGGGCATACACAAAGTGACTTAAACGGCCTTGCCACATACAGCCCCCTCAGAAACTCTAAACGGAACAAAATATTTTTTTTCTAAAAAGAAGCGGTTGATCTTTAATATGAAATCGGGTTTAAATTATACATAATTGCTTGGAAACGAACAAAAGCATATAAGCACCATTTGGCAGTATACCAAGGTGGTTGATATGGGGCATAAAAAGGAAAAAAATGTCGAACGGATGAGGAAGAGGGGGTGGGGGTCCGGGGAGTACTTCGTAAGGGACCAGAGGTGATAAATAACTGGGCCGAATAGGTGTAATACTGATTTTTGCGAATTTCTAATTCAGATGGTCACTGAAAATGTCATGTTTGAAGACTAGACAAATTCCGATTACCTTTACCAGAAAAACTTTTGCCTAATACCGTTTTTTTATTTTATGGCAAAATCTTATTCAAGGCGTATATCCACTGTAAAAAATTTGCTTTGTTTTCACCTCCACTGTTCTAGTCAACTGACCAAAGACAGGAATTACCCCAGCGCTACTATGACCTCAGTGCAAAACTATGAATAAAGCCAGGTCTACCACAATTGTCTGCGTGCCCTTGGCTTGTTCTTGATCAGGTGCTAATTAATTACGTAGTTAACTAGATTTAATCCATTTAATAACCTCTTTGATAGTTCACACCTCCAATTGTGTATAAAGACTGCAGTCAGTAGAAAATCACATAATCACCCTCCAAATTTACAGGTTTCTAAATCACTGTTTATACTTCTTATAGTACAGTACTAGTATGTCAGACTAAAAACAACAAAAGATCGCTATAATGATAATGATAATAATAAAAAAAATTAAAGCTGTTATCCACCAGCCTTCTCGGGATTCACACTATTTCCTATCTACAACATCTGGAGGTTCCCTGATAACTTTATGATAATTAAAAAAGAGAAAAAACAAACTGAAAAGATTGAGAAGGGAAGAACTGGATTTGAACCCATGGATGCCATCCTACTAAAACTCAGCATGGAAGCAGTTCAACTTTAATCCTTTGCCATAAGCCCATAACTATATACCTAAATTTAGAGTGCAGCAAGGATAATTTTCATTCTCATAGTAAACTGCACTCAGCGATGTCCAGCTTTACAGCCACAATGGTTTCGTATCACATGACCTCTAAATGTGGTGAAAGGTTGCTTTTTCGCACTTTGTATAGTACATATTTGGCTATTCGAAATCCGTAATTTTCAGCATTACAGCTGTAACGGTTTTCTCTCGCGGGAGTTCCAAATACGGGGAAAATTGGATTTTTCATACTTTGATCGTAATTTGCGTCAAAAGTATACATCGCAGACAAAAAATAAGGTCAAATTCATGATCGGGACGTCAAACTACATCAGGTAGCTAAACTATTTAAATTCGAAGACTTTTGGTCACGTGACAACTTCAGTAATGAGTGCATTTCGGCAGTTTCACGATATGCAAATGACTTTTGGACACGTAATTTTGCCCCGACGCATTGTGTTTGGGTTTTAAATTTCAGCTCGATCGGATAATAACTTCTGGAAAAAATGACATGTAAACGCATTATATTCGTGGTATTATGGCGTCGAAAGTACGTCAGGCTGAAAAATAAAAATTGTGCGGAAAAATTTTCATGTACAAATGATAAGATATAGACTGAAATTCAACCTCAGAATGCTAGGAGTACTCTGCAGTGCCTAATAAATGTATGATACTTCAAAAAAATGAGAGAAAAAAGACAAGCAGGATTTAACTGGATTTGAACCTGAGACTGCCAGGTACAGTGTTCTTTGGGGCTAAGGGTGAAAGCCAGTGAAAAACAAAATAAATAGTCCTGTCAGATACAAAGGCTCTGAAACATGCAGGGAGAGACCGGCTGATGTACTGCTCCCGGCGCAGGACAGAATCAGAATACCCAGCACACACCAGCCAGACCACATGCAGGGAGAGACTGTGTCTTTTATCTACTGCTCCCATACCATTTAAATGGGAGAATTTTCAGAAATCTTTGTTGATTTTTTACCGAAATTTTCAAACTGTACAAAACTAATTCTTGCAGATTTGTAATCCTGACAACATGGTACACCAGATAGTATGTTTGGTTAATCATTTTAAGCAATATTTAGTGAAAATGTAATTTTTAGGTAACTTCGGAGTTTAATTACAGCCTACAGTCAAATTAAACATATAAGAGTATCTGAAGAGCGCCATTCACCTAGAAACAGCAAATGGAATTTCCTCTCGACAGCTTTACCCCTTTTTCAGACGAAGATTTTTTAAGCATAATCATGAAATTCAAATTGGCGCTTTAATCATGGGACTGGCCAATAGACACTAAACGTCAAAAGTTGTTTCATATGTTCATTATTGTGAACACCTGCAGATATGTGTATATACACGTGACGTCATAACCCTATGACGTCATACCTGCCCTCAATCCCCTCCCAGGGTAAAATATAGGAATAATACCCGAAGACCGTGCTCTATACTACTCCCAGATAATCCCAAAACATACAGTACAGAAACAATCATACATACACATACAGGTCATTCAAAGCTGTTTGTGACGACAGTGGGGATACATATGACATAATTATGCTGCCATGAACAATACAATAAACTTAGGCCACGACCAGAAATGGACATTGATTACAGATGGGTTAAACAAGTAACTTTCAAATACATGTACCATCCACCGTTAGAGAAAGAAAAATACCACTGAGTCTGTGATTTAACTTGTGTCCTGTATATGCATTCTAACAATTCATAGCACATTGTAATTTTGGAGACAAACCTCCACAGTTTCATTCCAGAGAAACATACCTGTGTGTTTGTGTTGGCTTTGTCTTGATTATTGGCGGGATAAAAACCAGTATTTCGTTTTTAATACTGACCATGTATGAGGACAGTGTTTAAGGACAAAGAGGGGTTTTTATTGAAATATATGCATATTGAAATTTGGTTAAATAAACCAGAGCTACTGGATGAGCAGGTGTAGTTGTTGTTTGATTTTCATCTTGTTACTGATAACCATGCCAGTAATTGTCAGGGACCTGAAATCAAACCAACAGGTTGTCTTAATAGAACTTTTCACAGATAAAACCGCACAGGAAATTCTGGGATAGCTGAAATGTAAACAAATCTACAAAAACAGCAGACTGTCAACACTGTCTTTTCACTGCTCAGATGTAAGCGTAACTGCAAGCACTGGTTTGTGTACATTTTAGTACACCAAATACCCGTCTGGAGTTGCGCATAATTGCACATGACAAGAATGCCTCATATGGTGGATAAACACAAGAACATGGTGATTCAGAGCTATTTTTATACATCACATACCTCAACGACAGCCCAATTCTACTATTTCAAATTTCAAATGTCGAAAAAACTTCCATAAAATGCACAAAGTCAGCTGAATTGTGTGCGATTGTTTCGGGTTTCAATACTTTAACATTTCCACAGGGCGGATTTTGTTTATCCACCAGCGAAGGAATCCTGGTCATGCGCAATCGAGACTCCTATCTGGCTTATGCTTTGATTATCGGCTGCCCAAAGCTGCCCTAAAGTGTTCTCACTATTTTCATAAGAAATCTATTTCTGGAAAAAAGAGGGCATCTATTGTTTAAACAGCAGTTTCAAAACCTTGCAACACAGGGTCCTATATAAAACTCAGTGAAGCAGTTCCGCAAAACTAAAGTAAGGGACATAACTCTGTAATAATCAAGGCCATGTAACGCGTTTTCTGTAGTCATGCAGTGAAGCAGTTTTTCACATCAAATGGTAACACTAACACAGTTAGAGGCAGTTAACGCCAAACCATAAAATGTCCTGTAAGGTGGGTGTGTAAAAGTTTGCCAGGTTTAATAGTATGCCTCAGACTCCGTTCAGTTTCCTCTGGCAATAAAATTTGACCGCAGGTGTGTAAGTGAAATAGTCCTGAATGCTACGTACCCTAATTCCTCAACCTTTTCACATATGAAAGTGCCACTTTCAGTGCAGTTTATGCAGATTTTTAATTTAATTTTGGAAACAAAACTACAGTGGATGCATTGGCCAAAGCTACGGCTGCACAAAAAGTAGCCCAGGCCTCACAGTTTGTGCCTGGCCTCTAGCTCAGCCCTCACAGTCTCTCCCTCGCTTCCTCTAGCCCAGGCCTCACAGTTTGTGCCTGGCCTCTAGCTCAGCTCTCACAGTCTCTCCCTGGCTTCCTCTAGCTCAGCCCTCACAGGTTGTGCCTGGCCTCCTCATAGTTTGTGCCTGACCTCCTCTAGCTCACACTGTACAACCAGTTCCATCCTCGTCCGTCGACTCCCGACAGAGTTAGTGTCGTTACACGTGTACTCCCCGGCAGCTGACCTCTTCACTCCCTGACCTTCTCCACTCAAACCTGGGTTGGGGATTCCCCCGAGCGGAGCAACGTAAGATAGCTACTTCATCCTCTGTTACATTGGCACGACTGACAGCGGACCGAGTTTCCAAGTCTGCAAATAACACGTGTAAAGATATGTTACATATGATATAGTAAACTCATGCTATTGTCACAAATCAAGTCTACAGGGGCCTTGACATCTTCCTGCACACAGGTGCCTTCATATTTTCCTGCACACAGGTGCCTTGATATCTTCCTGCACGTGGTTGCCTTGATATCTTCCTGCACACAGGGGCCTTGATATCTTCCTGCACATGGGTGTCTTGATATCTTCCTGCACAAAGGGGCCTGCACAGAGGCGCCTTGATATCTTCCTGCACACAGGGGCCTTGGCATCTTCCTGCACACAGGTGACCTAATATCTTCCTGCAGACAGCTGCCTTGACATCTTCCTGCACACAGGTGCCTTGATATCTTTCTGCACACAGGTGCCTTGATATCATCCTGCACACAGGTGCCTTGACATCATCCTGCACACAGGTGCCTTGATCTTTTCCTGCATACAGGTGCCTTGATATCATCCTGCACACATTTGACCTAATATCTTCCTGCACACAGCTGTATTGATATCTTACTGCACACACGGTGCCTTGATAGAGAAACTAACACACAAATAAACAAAACAGTGCATTCACACTGTAGTTCAGACACATGTATATCGATGAGAGAGTCTCCCCATGACAGGCCAGTAATTACAAACATGCAGCAGGAAATTTAGCATGAGAAGTGTATTCCCCATACAAATACATTACACATGCAGGGCTAGGTTGACTGTAAGCCCCCATGTAGACGTTGGCTTACATGGCTGTCTTATCTATTTTAAAACACATTAGGAACAGGAGTGCCATGTAACCTTGCATGAAGTTTAATGGGTGAAACTATTCAGCATTCTCCTTGCATATGAACTCCTGCCACTGTGGAATGCATCTTTTTCAAGTGACCCTAATCTTCAGTGTTTCCACATCACAACAATGTATCAGTGAAATGATACATTTTTGATCAAAGTAATCAGTGGGAAAATCACTTTTTTAACAATTAGGATGTCCGAAATAACCAGAAGAAAGGGATCAGGAGGGTGACTATGACAGGCTAAATGGGGAAACCATAATAGGTGAAGCCAACATCAAAATGGGGGCTCTGTTGGGATTTTTTGATAGCTGAAGACAAAAATTCTGTTTTGATTTTGTAACAGTAAATTTAAAGTTCTAAATTAATCAGTTTCAAATTGTCACAATGGTTACTTGATCCAAAGAAATATATATCCTTCTACAACTGAAATAATTCAATTCACAAATAGTGAAGAGAGGTATCAGGAAGTTAACATATTAGTGAACTTACTGGCCGGAGAGTGTTCATGCAGACATGTTCAAAAACAGAAACAGTACATTACGACCACGGTTTTAAATGTTTGAGACTATCATTTATTCAAACTAACAATCACCAAAAAAAATGATGGTGACAGGCTCCTTCTATTTTCATTTTTCTTCAAAATTTTGCTAACAATACCCGGCAGAACAGCCAGTAAGCCACAACACTTGACATTCGGACGGTGTACAGTGATCACAGCCTTTATAGAGTGACGTATATTTGCGTTAATTCCTCCTTGCAGAAAAGGCGCCAAGTGAATGTTTAATGCGTGCAATGAAGTTAAAATGTTTTAGTCGGACTTTAATAGCAAATCACTGTTGAATCAAACGGAAACTTGAACCTAAACAGACCTTTGGCGGCCATGATAGTTAAGACAAGGAACTTACTACCTTTCAAAGTTTGGCTGAAGGTATCTTCCTTGAGTTTTGGCTGATTTTAAACTAAAACGCGGTGAATATTTTTTTTCCAGCAATTTTTTTTTTGGGGGGGGGGGTCGGTCAGGTTACAGCAAACACAGATAATATTGAGTATGGCCTAAGAGGCTCCACAAGCTTATGTATCAGTTTGTTGGGGTTAGCGGGTACACACGCTTCTGAATCAGTTTACATGTACAGAAGCGCCACATGCTTCTGTATCAGTTTACACGGTTAGAGGCGCCACACGCTTCTGTATCAGTTTATATGCTTGGAGGCGCTACACGCTTCTGTGTCAATTTACATGGTTAGAGGCGCTACACCCTTCTGTATAAGTTTGTATGATTTAGAGACTTTTTCGCCTCTGGGTGAGTTTACAGTATGACTAATAGGCTCCATACGCTTCTGGAGGAGTTTACAGTATGACTGAGAGGCTCCATACGCTTCTGGATGACTTTACAGTATGATGGAGAAGCTTCTGGATGAGTCTGCATGGGTGAGAGGCCAAGTATGCCTCTTTGGGAGTTTGTACTGTTTACAGAGTTTACATTACAAGACAGAAGACAATGCCCAACGCGTCAAGGTAAAAAGCACACAATTAGTAAAACTCTGCCTTACTAAAAACTGCGGGGTAATCAAATAGTGTATAAAACTGACAAGCGTGGTATAATCAGATAGTAGATAGCACTGAAGAGTGTAGTATAATAAGACAGTATATAATCTAATCTGGTTAGTGCCATACAACACCGAAAAGTGTGGAAAACCCAAAAACAGATAGCACTGAGAAATGCGGTGTAATCAGATAGTAGATAACACTGCAAAGTGTCGTATAATAAGGCAGTATATAATCTAATCTGGTTATATAACACTGAAAAGTGTGGTAAAATCTGATAGAATATAACACTGCAAAGTGTGGTATAATCCAATAGTAGGTAACATTCACAAGTGTGGTATAAACGGACCGTACACGGACAGTAGACATATGGTATACTCTGATAGTAAAAAACACTGAAGTTAAAATGAGATAATAGATACATGCAGTATAAGCGGATAGCATATATCCCTGACAAATGTGGTATTATCAGACAGTAGATAACAGTGACAAATGTGGTTTTATCAGACAGTAGATAACAGTGACAAATGTGGTGTAATCACATAGTAGACAACAGTGACAAAAGTGGTGTAATCAGATAGCAGATAACAGTGACAAAAGTGGTGTAATCAGATAGTAGATAACAGTGACAAAAGTGGTGTAATCAGATAGTAGATAACAGTGACAAATGTGGTGTAACCAGATAGCAGATAACACTGCCACATGCTGTATAATTAGATGGTGGATAACACGGACACTTGTGCCACATCCAGATTGCCCAAATCATATATTATTATAGATAAGTGGCCGTTGTTCATTTATTCCATTTTTAGAACAGGTAAACATATCATGTCAACAACGCCTTGGAGTGAGATACAAAAAGTGATATCCAGGTTTTTGTCACTTGAAATGTGACACAGAAATGAAATCAAGTTTCAGCGATTCTGTCTTGCTACAGAATAGCCCTGTCATAGTCCCAAACTGTCCCACATATTCACATTCTCGTAGCTTATGTCGTTAGCTGTTCTCGTACTTGTACTAGTCACTTCAGTATTCTCATAAGTGGTGTTCTTTCCTCTCGTGGACGTTTGCAGTCGGTCGTACGTGTGATCATGTGATCCCTCGCCACGGGACTGTGTTTGGTCGAGAGTCTCATAGTTATCTCCCCTTGTATCGTTGATCGTTCTCGTACTTGTACCAGGCACCTCGGTATTCTCGTACGTGTTGTTCGTTCCTATGACAGGCACTTGTAACTGGGCGTACGTCTGATCGCGTGATCCCACGGCACGGGACTGGTTGAGAGTCTCGTAGTTTTGTGCTGGAAATAACAACATGTCGCAAAACCATTCACAAAATATGACTTGGTAGAACATTTGGATGAAACTGAAAAATACTTTCAAGGTTATGTGGCAAAAGTCTTGAAAAACAATCAGGAGCATGTATGTTATAAGGCATGTTTTACATTTATTTCGTAAGTTTTATCGTGGCTCTTTTCATGGAAAGCTTTACCTTGACTGGCATCAGGGTCTCGCATGTTGTCGGTATTCCTCGGGAAATGTCGGGTCTGTTCGTTATTTTCTCCAATGAACGCCACATGTCTGAATAAGTCAAACACACTCACAGCTTGATTACATCTGTATGACAACCCTTTTGTTTTATTTATTCACAGGGTATACATCTGAGCAAAAGAGTATAAAGTATTTCATTACAGACCCGGCTTTTGTAAGTTTCTTACTTATTCAGAACAGACTTGAGCTCCATGTATATGTCTACTGGTCCAAGTAGCTCCGTGCGCCTATCGAAGTTTACAGCAATGTTGCATTCAGTATGTTTGTTACACTAGCTGAGGGCAGCCCGAACTACAGGGTCGTTTGTAGTTTTAAACTAAACATAGAATGAAAATGTTATCTCCAGAACGTAGTAAGCTGGGTTACCTGTCTTCAACAATTTCCGGACAGTCTACAATAGAAAGAAAATATCATTATGTCATCGTGGTCATCATTATAAATTGCTTGTTATTAGTTCTTACATCAAATCCTCAACTTACAGGCCAGATGTAAGTCAGTACAGATAGTCACAGTGGAGTATTTTATTCAGACAAGTACACCTTTAGGTGTACATTCGCACTTAAGCACCCAATCTCCTGGGACAACGGACAAGCTATCATGTATACAGACCTGAAACAGGCCACACACGTTTTGATGACAACCACATGTTTTAGTGAGGTGAGATTCTAAGATACTCACCCTTGGTCTTGTGACGTTTCAGAACGATCATGACCCCAGCACAGATGAGCAGGACACCGACAAGGCTGCCCAGAACTCCGCCCACTATGGCGCCAGTGTTGGACTCCGCTTTGCCTGGAACACAAACAGTAGTGATCACATACGTTTGTTATTTTAAAGACTTTAAAGACACATATACTAGCTTTCCTTGGTATTTAGTTTGGAGAACAATTTGGAAGACATGGCAAATTCCTCTCTTTGTTGATGATTTTAGACAACAACAAATATAGTAAATGTAGGATCCCACACTGAAGGCTGAAAGGCAATCAGCTTTGTCCAGGTCACCTACACTGTCCTCCTTCGTTCTGTTTTGAGGTTAAATACCAAGGTTAGATCCAAGCCATTTATGTTGCGGTGTTATTGTCATGTGCTGGTACAAAAGACTGTTTTCCTGTAAGCTTCAGGCAACCATTCTCTGGTAAGGTCAGAGGTTAGAGGTCAAGTGTCGAGACTGGCGAAGCACCCGTTGTCTCTCTGCTATTTGGGCAAACCTCACAGGTACAGGTGGGTGGATGTGAAGGGGGGGCGCGAAGGTGGCAAGAGGGTGAGGCGCACTCGTCACAGATACGGACGAGCGGTGGCTCCACTCTCAGCTACCGATAAGTGTAAAGTATAATATTACCTCCTCCAGTTGCCGTCTCTGGCCCATCTGTAATGAACAATTAGACAGACTTAAGCTTTACAGGTGTTATGAAATACACATTTACATACATAGTTTTTTCCATATCAAAACATGAAGGGGATGTATGCGATGTACGCAGGTGACAAGCACACCAAGTGTGGAAGGGAGGAAGATTCTTGGTATGTAATGTGGTCTTAGTGTGCAGCTAATGTGGTCTCCGTGTGTAATTGAAGTGGTCCCAATGTGTAACAGAAGTGGTCCCAGAGTGTAACTGAAGTGGTCCCACAGGGTAACTGAAAGATGCCCGAGTGTGCAACTAGAGAGGTCCTAATGTGTAATTGAAGTGGTTCAAATGTGGAACAGAGTGTTACCGGCACCAGAGAGTGAGAGGGATTTCACCCTCATTACAAGATATTCATGTGTGTGTAAAAGAAAATTTTGGAAATAACAGACATAAATAATAACACGAAAAATGCAAATATATTCAAATTTGGAATGATGTAGAAAGTGTCAGTGTAGGTCTTTACCCAACAGGAAAACTCAGATTTCACTGGTAGAGATATAAGGTAATCTACAACAGAAGCATAGCAGAATTTACAGGTTAGAATGACAGATGCTGATGGCTATGAGATAGCTGTAGTTCTGCAGGCTGGAGGGGAGGGGGGGCAACCTGACAGGTACAGGTAAGTGTAAAGTGTGACATTACCTCCTCCCCCTGATGTCCCTGGCCCACCTGTAATGAACAAATCAGGTAAATTTGAAGCACACTTTCACATCTGCAAACGTAAGGTACATAAAACCTGCAGAAGACAGACCTATACATGATATGTCATATCCATGACAACCAGACCCAGTGTGTAAGGTGGTTGATCGGCACTGAAATGAATAAACTTTTTAGCTAAAGCATGAGTACCTGATATTTCTGTAACCTTGACGTAAAAACTGGTTTGTGAAGCCCGTGGCACACCACTGATGTTAGTGGTGACGGTCACGCTATAGTTGCCCTCATCCGCCAGACGGAAACCGGTAAATGTCAGTGTGGTAACGTACCCCTGTAGACTGACCGGCTGACCATACACCATCAGACTGACCTGACCCGCCTCTTCCTGGTGAGACTGTAGGGAGTCACTCTCTCCGACTTTCTCCCACTTCACTCGGACATTGCCGGAGGACGGTCGAGCGTAAAAAGGCACAGAGATTGTTTGTGTTTTCCCCAAACCAATCGTCAACCTCCCTGAGTGTTTCTGGAATACAGCTGGAGCTAAATGAGACAGATTTGGTGGGTAAATATGACATTAACACATGGAGCAGTCTTTCTGTAGTTCTCTGATGTATCACCTGAGTAAAACATAGTCAAGACACCATAACATGTAGCAATACAAGGTGCAGGCTATCCACATTCCCTTGTCCTGGGGATGGGGTGTACGTGGCAAAATGTCACAGTAGACCAAGTTCACCAGGCTGCCATTGCTGATTCTGATGGCAGCTTGGTTTATGAAACAGTCATTTCTTGGAAATTTTTATTCCATGAGAAACTGATGGAAATTACCTTGGTAACTCTACGACTGAATGATTGAATGATTCTGGTTTAAGGCTAGGTCGTGCCGAGATAATGTTTAAACCAGAATACGGTGGGCAACTCTGAGAATTTGTTTATTTATTTATTTGATTGTGTTTTATGCCGTACTCAAGAATATTTCACTTATAGGATGGTGGCAATTATTATGGTGGGAGAAAACTGGGCACAGCCCGGGGGCAACTCTGAGAAGAATTAAATCCGATACAAAATAAACCTGAACCCTAAAATATACTACTATGAAAAGCGCACCATACATCTAGAGCACTCATTATGCCAAGCAGCACACAACACACTAACCATGCCAAACACACCACAGCACACTTATCATGCCAAGCAGCACACAGCACACTAACCATGCCAAGCACACCACAGCACACTTATCATGCCAAGCAGCACACAGCACACTAACCATGCCAAACACACCACAGCACACTTATCATGCCAAGCAGCACACAGCACACTAACCATGCCAAACACACCACAGCACACTTATCATGCCAAGCAGCACACAGCACACTAACCATGCCAAGCAACACACAACACACTCATCGCACCAAGTACTTCACAGCTCACTGATCAGTGCTAAAAGATGCGCACATAAAGAGACTGGCACTGGGTGCAACAAAATCATGTACATCACAGATTGTCAACAAATAACATGTTTAGAACAGCCAGGTCAGACTTACTGGGAGGAGCCACATGAACCAGCCCTGTTTGTGGAGACTTTACCCCGTTAGTCACTGAGCACACGTAATCGCCCGTGTCTGTGTATGTGAGGGTGTCATTCAGCCGGAGAGTGCCCGGGGCTGTGCTTGTCTGGGTCCCCAGTGTCCGTATGAAGGTCCCTCCCAGGCGCTGTTCCCATAGACTGAAGATGTAGGTGTCAGGAACACCCTCAGCTGTACAGGTTAAGGTGTGGGTACTCTGGTCATGCGTCACTGTTACAGCAGGAGGGTCTGAAATGATGATTGTCTGTTTGTTGGATTGGGGCTTCACATCACTTTCAACATCATTTTCTTCACAATTTCTCCTTGCAGCAGTCCGGACCCAATGCTGACATATACCTAGTGTTTACTGACTGGACCGACATGTCAAAGAGAATCCACACCCTGTCACACTACACTGACACACCCGGATATCCAGTTCTTGGTTCATTCCCCTTAGGGGCCTCCGTGGCTCATTCCCCTTAAGGCCCTCTGTGGCTCATTCCCCTTACGGGCCTCCGTGGCTCAGTCGGTTAGCGCGCTATCGCAGCACAATGACCCGAAGCCTCCCACCTAAGCGGTCGCTCAAGACCAGCTCATGCTGGCTTCCTCTCCGACCATACGTGGGAAGGTCTGCCAGGAACCTGCGGATGGTCGTGGGTTTCCCCCGGGCTCTGCCCGGTTTCCTCGCTCCATAATGCTGGCCGTTGTCGTATAAGTGAAATATTCTTGAGTACAGCGTAAAAGACCAATCAAATAAATAAATAAATAAATAATTCCCCTTACGCTGCGCACCAAGCAAGGCTGTAACAAGATTACTGACGTTGAGCGGGCCTCCATGGCTCCATTGGTTAGTGCGCTAGTGCAATGTAATGACCCAGAAGCCTCCCACCAATGCAGTCGCTGTGAATTGAAGACCAGCCCATGCTGGCTTCCTCTCCAGCTGTACGTGGGAAGGTCCACCAGCAACCTGGTGGTTGTACAACTTTGATGGTTGTAGGTTACCCCCGGGCTCTGCCCTGTTTCCCCCCTCCATAATGTTTACTGTTGTCGTATGTGTGAAATATTCTTGAGTACGGCATAAAACACCAATCAAATAAATAAATACCGATACTGAAGTCTTAGGTATGCCTTGACTTGGGATTGAACCTTGGATCTTCTGTCCACGAGTTAATGGTCAATGGCACAGCTTTTATATTTTGTGAAAATTGATGTCAACAGACTTCTTCTGTTACTATACAAAATTGTCCTCGTGATTTGTAGTAGAGATTGATCAAATTGAACGACTCAAACCAGGAAAATAGGACAAATACTATTTCATACTTCTGGTGTACAGCATAGACAAAAAAGTGACAAGTGTAAACTGAGCAAGATGTCCAAGATTGACAAATTTCTTCTAGACATGTGTCCAGGGCCATTTGAATATCTGTAAGCTGTGACGGTCCACATTACTGACACTTCCATAGTCTTGTAAAAGATGAATGCCTGATCACAAAAGTCCACTGTACTTCAGTGACAAATATCACAAGATAAACAACAAATTTCACAAGTCAAACAACTAACATACCCAATTTAGAAAGAAAAAAATACCCATCAATTACATCAGACAAAGTGGTGACGTTGTAAATATACATTTACATGTGTTCCAGTATCTAGGTATCTTGTTTTGGTGGTATTTCTAGTGGCAGTAGTGTTAGGTCAAAGTGCTCTGTGTGCTTTTCAGTTTCTGTCTTGGTAGGACAAGAGGTAAGGGAAGTCTACTAATGATCTTCTCAAGGTGGAAAGACACCTGACAACCTGAGCAAACTACTCACACTGTACAACCAGCTCCACCCTCGTCTGTCGACTCCCGACACTGTTAGTGACGTGACACGTGTACTCCCCGGCAGCTGACCTCTGTACATTCTCTATCCTGTAATCAGCTGAAGTACCAATGACCTCTTCACTCCCTGACCTTCTCCACTCAAAGATAGGTGGGGGATTCCCGTCAGCGGAGCACAGTAAGGTGGCTGCTTCATTCTCTGTCACATTGACATGAGTGACAGCGAATAGGGTGTCCAAGTCTGCAATTAACATGTGTAAGGGTATGTTACATATGATATAAGAAACTGCTGCTATTATCACAAATCAAGTGAACACATACCAGGGTGCCTTGATAACTTCCCGCACACAGGTACCTTGATATCTTCCTGCACACAGGTGCTTTGATATCTTCCTGCACACAGGTGCCTTGATATCTTCCTGCACACAGATGCCTTGATCTCTTCCTGCACACAGGTGCCTTGATATCTTCGTGTACACAGGTGAGGCATCAGTTCTGAAGCTTTAGTGTACCATCCACATGTACACACATGCAAATTAGACAATTACCTGACTGCCATCAGACAGAGAAACTACCACACAAATAAACAAAACAGTGCACAGCCCCGGCTGACCTTTGACTCCACATTCACACTGCAGTTCAGATACATGTATATAGATGAGAGAGTCTCCCTATGACAGGTCAGTAATTACAAACAGGTGGCAGAAAACTCACTTAGCCACTACAGGATACTGTAACACACTCAAGGTTAACCAGCACTCGTACCATGAATGACACATGTCAACTTACAGAGAACATTGAGCGTGGCTGTGGCCTCCTCTGTACTCAGTACACTACTGTTACTGTACAAGTTTGTGGCTGTACATGTGATGCTCCTCATGGATCTGTTGGCTGTCAGGGTGTAGTCTGATCTCTGCCCAGGTATGCCGACATTATCCACCCTCCAGCTGTAGGATGGAGGAGGGTGAGGCTTGGGGTTCCCCGTCCCCACACAGGTCAGTGTTATGTTTGTCCCCTCTGTCACAGTCACCTGTCCCCCACTGGCCTGCTCTATACTGGCTCCTGTGATCTTGACTGAGAATTACAAAGGTTTGACCATGAGATCCACTGGCTTCTAACATGACAAACTTGGGCTTCTAGCCACAGATCAAAACCTTTACAACAGAACATGAGTGTGTGACTGTAGACGTCACCACAGTCACAGCTTCCACAATACAAATGATGTACACAGAATCCTATCACAACTGAAAAGTAGAAAAGGTCCCGTGTGGCCCAGTAGTTAGTGTGCTACATGTAGTGCAGCAGAATAACCCTGGGGCCTCACATCAGTATAGTCACTGTGAATTAGAGTTCAGCTCATCCTGGCCTCCTCTCCGGCTGTAAGTGAGAAGGTCCACCAGCAACCTGCGGATGGTCAGGGTTTCCTCCAAGCTCTGCCCGGTTTCCTCCCACCATAATGCTGGCCCCGTTGTTTACATCTACATGAAATATTCTTGAGTATGACGTAAAAATCTGTATAAGATCAATGAAAGAAATAAAAGAAATTAATAGTTCAAACTTCTGTAACCTAGTATAGTTCAAACAATACTGTTTGAAGTCAGCTGTTCTAGATGTTTACCTTATCCTCATCTTCTGAATTGTGTGACAAGTGACAGCATATTCCAATACAACATGTACCTGTGACACAGGTGTAGACAGGAGCCTTGCCCCCTATCTAAGACAAACTACTCTGATCAAACTTTACTCTCAACTGGACAGCAGTAGTCAGGCTGGTTGCTTTGTTGAACATAAATGATCTTACCAGTCAATGGAATGTTTAGTGTCAGCTCATACTAAATGAAAATTAACACAAAAGGAGGACAACTGTCAGAAATCCAACAATGGATACGTACTACTGTACTCTAAATGTACTTTATCTCCATGCGACAATAGCCATTCTCCTGTAGATCAGAGACCATACAGTAAATAACAAAGGTGTGAGCTATGAGTGTGTACTACTGTACTCTACATGTACTTTATCTCCATGCGACAACAGCCATTCTCCTGTAGACCAGAGAACATACAGTAAATAACAAAGGTGTGAGATATGAGTGTGTACTACTGTACTCTACATGTACTTTATCTCCATGTGACAATAGCCATTCTCCTGTAGATCAGAGAACATACAGTAAATAACAAAGGTGTGAGATATGAGTGTGTACTACTGTACTCTACATGTACTTTATCTCCATGTGACAACAGCCATTCTCCTGTAGACCAGAGAACATACAGTAAATAACAAAGGTGTGAGATATGAGTGTGTACTACTGTACTCTACATGTATTTATCTAGATGTGACAACAGCCATTCTCCTGTAGAACAGAGAACATACAGTAAATAACAAAGGTGTGAGACATGGGTGTGTACTACTGTACTCTAAATGTACTTTATCTCCATGTGACAAAAGCACTCTTCTGTAGATCAGAGAACATACAGTAAATCACAGAGGTGTGAGACATGAGTGTGTACTACTGTCCTCTACATGTATTTATCTAGATGTGACAACAGGCATTGTCCTGTAGAACAGAGAACATACAGTAAACCACACAGGTGTGAGACATGAGTGTGTACTACTGTCCTCTACATGTATTTATCTAGATGTGACAACAGGCATTGTCCTGTAGAACAGAGAACATACAGTAAATAACAAAGGTGTGGGACATGGGTGTGTACTACTGTACTCTAAATGTACTTTATCTCCATGTGACAATAGCACTCTCCTGTAGATCACAGAACATACAGTAAACCACAGAGGTGTGAGACATGAGTGTGTACTACTGTACTCTACATGTACTTTATCTCCATGTGAAAACAGCCATTCTCCTGTAGAACAGAGAACATACAGTAAATCACAGAGGTGTGAGGCATGAGTGTGTACTACTGTACTCTACATGTACTTTATCTCCGTGTGACAACAGCCATTCTCCTGTAGACCAGAGAACATACAGTAAATCACAGAGGTGTGAGGCATGAGTGTGTACTACTGTACTCTACATGTACTTTATCTCCATGTGACAATAGCCATTCTCCTGTAGAACAGAGAACATACAGTAAATCACAGAGGTGTGAGGCATGAGTGTGTACTACTGTACTGTACATGTACTTTATATCCATGTGACAATAGCCATTCTCCTGTAGACCAGAGAACATACAGTAAACCACAGAGGTGTGAGACATGAGTGTGTACTACTGTACTCTACATGTACTTTATCTCCATGTGACAATAACCATTCTCCTGTAGATCAGAGAACATACAGTAAATCACAGAGGTGTGAGACATGAGTGTGTACTACTGTACTCTACATGTACTTTATCTCCATGTGACAATAGCCATTCTCCTGTAGAACAGAGAACATACAGTAAATCACAGAGGTGTGAGGCATGAGTGTGTACTACTGTACTCTACATGTACTTTATCTCCATGTGACAACAGCCATTCTCCTGTAGACCAGAGAACATACAGTAAACCACAGAGGTGTGAGACATGAGTGTGTACTACTGTACTCTACATGTACTTTATCTCCATGTGACAACAGCCATTCTCCTGTAGACCAGAGAACATACAGTAAATAACAAAGGTGTGAGATATGAGTGTGTACTACTGTACTCTACATGTATTTTATCTCCATGTGACAATAGCCATTCTCCTGTAGATCAGAGAACATACAGTAAATAACAAAGGTGTGAGATATGAGTGTGTACTACTGTACTCTACATGTACTTTATCTCCATGTGACAACAGCCATTCTCCTGTAGACCAGAGAACATACAGTAAATAACAAAGGTGTGAGATATGAGTGTGTACTACTGTACTCTACATGTATTTATCTAGATGTGACAACAGCCATTCTCCTGTAGAACAGAGAACATACAGTAAATAACAAAGGTGTGAGACATGGGTGTGTACTACTGTACTCTAAATGTACTTTATCTGCATGTGACAAAAGCACTCTTCTGTAGATCAGAGAACATACAGTAAACCACAGAGGTGTGAGACATGAGTGTGTACTACTGTACTCTACCTGTACTTTATCTCCATGTGACAATAGCCATTCTCCTGTAGACCAGAGAACATACAGTAAATCACAGAGGTGTGAGACATGAGTGTGTACTACTGTCCTCTACATGTATTTATCTAGATGTGACAACAGGCATTGTCCTGTAGAACAGAGAACATACAGTAAATAACAAAGGTGTGAGACATGAGTGTGTACTACTGTCCTCTACATGTATTTATCTAGATGTGACAACAGGCATTGTCCTGTAGAACAGAGAACATACAGTAAATAACAAAGGTGTGGGACATGGGTGTGTACTACTGTACTCTAAATGTACTTTATCTCCATGTGACAATAGCACTCTCCTGTAGATCAGAGAACATACAGTAAACCACAGAGGTGTGAGACATGAGTGTGTACTACTGTACTCTACATGTACTTTATCTCCATGTGAAAATAGCCATTCTCCTGTAGAACAGAGAACATACAGTAAATCACAGAGGTGTGAGGCATGAGTGTGTACTACTGTACTCTACATGTACTTTATCTCCGTGTGACAACAGCCATTCTCCTGTAGACCAGAGAACATACAGTAAATCACAGAGGTGTGAGACATGAGTGTGTACTACTGTACTCTACATGTACTTTATCTCCATGTGACAATAGCCATTCTCCTGTAGATCAGAGAACATACAGTAAATCACAGAGGTGTGAGACATGAGTGTGTACTACTGTACTCTACATGTACTTTATCTCCATGTGACAATAGCCATTCTCCTGTAGACCAGACAACATACAGTAAACCACAGAGGTGTGAGACATGAGTGTGTACTACTGTACTCTACATGTACTTTATCTCCATGTGACAACAGCCATTCTCCTGTAGACCAGAGAACATACAGTAAATCACAGAGGTGTCAGACATGAGTGTGTACTACTGTACTCTACATGTACTTTATCTCCATGTGACAATAGCCATTCTCCTGTAGACCAGAGAACATACAGTAAATCATAGAGGTGTGAGACATGAGTGTGTACTACTGTACTCTACATGTACTTTATCTCCATGTGGCAATAGCCATTCTCCTGTAGACCAGAGAACATACAGTAAATCACAGAGGTGTGAGACATGAGTGTGTACTACTGTACTCTACATGTACTTTATCTCCATGTGACAATAGCCATTCTCCTGTAGACCACAGAACATACAGTAAATCACAGAGGTGTGAGACATGAGTGTGTACTACTGTACTCTACATGTACTTTATCTCCATGTGACAACAGCCATTCTCCTGTAGACCAGAGAACACACAGTAAACCACACAGGTGTGAGACATGAGTGTGTACTACTGTACTCTACATGTACTTTATCTCCATGTGACAACAGCCATTCTCCTGTAGACCAGAGAACACACAGTAAACCACACAGGTGTGAGACATGAGTGTGTACTACTGTACTCTACATGTACTTTATCTCCATGTGACAATAGCCATTCTCCTGTAGATCAGAGAACATACAGTAAATAACAAAGGTGTGAGATATGAGTGTGTACTACTGTACTCTACATGTACTTTATCTCCATGTGACAACAGCCATTCTCCTGTAGACCAGAGAACATACAGTAAATAACAAAGGTGTGAGATATGAGTGTGTACTACTGTACTCTACATGTATTTATCTAGATGTGACAACAGCCATTCTCCTGTAGAACAGAGGACATACAGTAAATAACAAAGGTGTGAGACATGGGTGTGTACTACTGTACTCTAAATGTACTTTATCTGCATGTGACAAAAGCACTCTTCTGTAGATCAGAGAACATACAGTAAACCACAGAGGTGTGAGACATGAGTGTGTACTACTGTACTCTACCTGTACTTTATCTCCATGTGACAATAGCCATTCTCCTGTAGACCAGAGAACATACAGTAAATCACAGAGGTGTGAGACATGAGTGTGTACTACTGTCCTCTACATGTATTTATCTAGATGTGACAACAGGCATTGTCCTGTAGAACAGAGAACATACAGTAAATAACAAAGGTGTGAGACATGAGTGTGTACTACTGTCCTCTACATGTATTTATCTAGATGTGACAACAGGCATTGTCCTGTAGAACAGAGAACATACAGTAAATAACAAAGGTGTGGGACATGGGTGTGTACTACTGTACTCTAAATGTACTTTATCTCCATGTGACAATAGCACTCTCCTGTAGATCAGAGAACATACAGTAAACCACAGAGGTGTGAGACATGAGTGTGTACTACTGTACTCTACATGTACTTTATCTCCATGTGAAAATAGCCATTCTCCTGTAGAACAGAGAACATACAGTAAATCACAGAGGTGTGAGGCATGAGTGTGTACTACTGTACTCTACATGTACTTTATCTCCGTGTGACAACAGCCATTCTCCTGTAGACCAGAGAACATACAGTAAATCACAGAGGTGTGAGGCATGAGTGTGTACTACTGTACTCTACATGTACTTTATCTCCATGTGACAATAGCCATTCTCCTGTAGAACAGAGAACATACAGTAAATCACAGAGGTGTGAGGCATGAGTGTGTACTACTGTACTGTACATGTACTTTATATCCATGTGACAATAGCCATTCTCCTGTAGACCAGAGAACATACAGTAAACCACAGAGGTGTGAGACATGAGTGTGTACTACTGTACTCTACATGTACTTTATCTCCATGTGACAATAACCATTCTCCTGTAGATCAGAGAACATACAGTAAATCACAGAGGTGTGAGACATGAGTGTGTACTACTGTACTCTACATGTACTTTATCTCCATGTGACAATAGCCATTCTCCTGTAGAATAGAGAACATACAGTAAATCACAGAGGTGTGAGGCATGAGTGTGTACTACTGTACTCTACATGTACTTTATCTCCATGTGACAACAGCCATTCTCCTGTAGACCAGAGAACATACAGTAAACCACAGAGGTGTGAGACATGAGTGTGTACTACTGTACTCTAAATGTACTTTATCTCCATGTGACAATAGCCATTCTCCTGTAGACCAGAGAACATACAGTAACTCACAGTGGTGTGAGGCATGAGTGTGTACTACTGTACTCTACATGTACTTTATCTCCATGTGACAACAGCCATTCTCCTGTAGACCAGAGAACATACAGTAAACCACAGAGGTGTGAGACATGAGTGTGTACTACTGTACTCTACATGTACTTTATCTCCATGTGACAATAGCCATTCTCCTGTAGATCAGAGAACATACAGTAAATAACAAAGGTGTGAGATATGAGTGTGTACTACTGTACTCTACATGTACATTATCTCCATGTGACAATAGCCATTCTCCTGTAGATCAGAGAACATACAGTAAATAACAAAGGTGTGAGATATGAGTGTGTACTACTGTACTCTACATGTACTTTATCTCCATGTGACAACAGCCATTCTCCTGTAGACCAGAGAACATACAGTAAATAACAAAGGTGTGAGATATGAGTGTGTACTACTGTACTCTACATGTATTTATCTAGATGTGACAACAGCCATTCTCCTGTAGAACAGAGAACATACAGTAAATAACAAAGGTGTGAGACATGGGTGTGTACTACTGTACTCTAAATGTACTTTATCTCCATGTGACAAAAGCACTCTTCTGTAGATCAGAGAACATACAGTAAACCACAGAGGTGTGAGACATGAGTGTGTACTACTGTACTTTACCTGTACTTTATCTCCATGTGACAATAGCCATTCTCCTGTAGACCAGAGAACATACAGTAAATCACAGAGGTGTGAGACATGAGTGTGTACTACTGTCCTCTACATGTATTTATCTAGATGTGACAACAGGCATTGTCCTGTAGAACAGAGAACATACAGTAAATAACAAAGGTGTGAGGCATGAGTGTGTACTACTGTCCTCTACATGTATTTATCTAGATGTGACAACAGGCATTGTCCTGTAGAACAGAGAACATACAGTAAATAACAAAGGTGTGGGACATGGGTGTGTACTACTGTACTCTAAATGTACTTTATCTCCATGTGACAATAGCACTCTCCTGTAGATCAGAGAACATACAGTAAACCACAGAGGTGTGAGACATGAGTGTGTACTACTGTACTCTACATGTACTTTATCTCCATGTGAAAATAGCCATTCTCCTGTAGAACAGAGAACATACAGTAAATCACAGAGGTGTGAGGCATGAGTGTGTACTACTGTACTCTACATGTACTTTATCTCCGTGTGACAACAGCCATTCTCCTGTAGACCAGAGAACATACAGTAAATCACAGAGGTGTGAGGCATGAGTGTGTACTACTGTACTCTAAATGTACTTTATCTCCATGTGACAATAGCCATTCTCCTGTAGATCAGAGAACATACAGTAAATCACAGAGGTGTGAGGCATGAGTGTGTACTACTGTACTCTACATGTACTTTATATCCATGTGACAATAGCCATTCTCCTGTAGACCAGAGAACATACAGTAAACCACAGAGGTGTGAGACATGAGTGTGTACTACTGTACTCTACATGTACTTTATCTCCATGTGACAATAACCATTCTCCTGTAGATCAGAGAACATACAGTAAATCACAGAGGTGTGAGACATGAGTGTGTACTATTGTACTCTACATGTACTTTATCTCCATGTGACAATAGCCATTCTCCTGTAGAATAGAGAACATACAGTAAATCACAGAGGTGTGAGGCATGAGTGTGTACTACTGTACTCTACATGTACTTTATCTCCATGTGACAACAGCCATTCTCCTGTAGACCAGAGAACATACAGTAAACCACAGAGGTGTGAGACATGAGTGTGTACTACTGTACTTTATCTCCATGTGACAATAGCCATTCTCCTGTAGACCAGAGAACATACAGTAACTCACAGTGGTGTGAGGCATGAGTGTGTACTACTGTACTCTACATGTACTTTATCTCCATGTGACAACAGCCATTCTCCTGTAGACCAGAGAACACACAGTAAACCACAGAGGTGTGAGACATGAGTGTGTACTACTGTACTCTACATGTACTTTATCTCCATGTGACAATAGCCATTCTCCTGTAGATCAGAGAACATACAGTAAATAACAAAGGTGTGAGATATGAGTGTGTACTACTGTACGCTACATGTACTTTATCTCCATGTGACAATAGCCATTCTCCTGTAGATCAGAGAACATACAGTAAATAACAAAGGTGTGAGATATGAGTGTGTACTACTGTACTCTACATGTACTTTATCTCCATGTGACAACAGCCATTCTCCTGTAGACCAGAGAACATACAGTAAATAACAAAGGTGTGAGATATGAGTGTGTACTACTGTACTCTACATGTATTTATCTAGATGTGACAACAGCCATTCTCCTGTAGAACAGAGGACATACAGTAAATAACAAAGGTGTGAGACATGGGTGTGTACTACTGTACTCTAAATGTACTTTATCTCCATGTGACAAAAGCACTCTTCTGTAGATCAGAGAACATACAGTAAACCACAGAGGTGTGAGACATGAGTGTGTACTACTGTACTTTACCTGTACTTTATCTCCATGTGACAATAGCCATTCTCCTGTAGACCAGAGAACATACAGTAAATCACAGAGGTGTGAGACATGATTGTGTACTACTGTCCTCTACATGTATTTATCTAGATGTGACAACAGGCATTGTCCTGTAGAACAGAGAACATACAGTAAATAACAAAGGTGTGAGACATGAGTGTGTACTACTGTCCTCTACATGTATTTATCTAGATGTGACAACAGGCATTGTCCTGTAGAACAGAGAACATACAGTAAATAACAAAGGTGTGGGACATGGGTGTGTACTACTGTACTCTAAATGTACTTTATCTCCATGTGACAATAGCACTCTCCTGTAGATCAGAGAACATACAGTAAACCACAGAGGTGTGAGACATGAGTGTGTACTACTGTACTCTACATGTACTTTATCTCCATGTGAAAATAGCCATTCTCCTGTAGAACAGAGAACATACAGTAAATCACAGAGGTGTGAGGCATGAGTGTGTACTACTGTACTCTACATGTACTTTATCTCCGTGTGACAACAGCCATTCTCCTGTAGACCAGAGAACATACAGTAAATCACAGAGGTGTGAGGCATGAGTGTGTACTACTGTACTCTACATGTACTTTATCTCCATGTGACAATAGCCATTCTCCTGTAGAACAGAGAACATACAGTAAATCACAGAGGTGTGAGGCATGAGTGTGTACTACTGTACTCTACATGTACTTTATATCCATGTGACAATAGCCATTCTCCTGTAGACCAGAGAACATACAGTAAACCACAGAGGTGTGAGACATGAGTGTGTACTACTGTACTCTACATGTACTTTATCTCCATGTGACAATAACCATTCTCCTGTAGAACAGAGAACATACAGTAAATCACAGAGGTGTGAGACATGAGTGTGTACTACTGTACTCTACATGTACTTTATCTCCATGTGACAATAGCCATTCTCCTGTAGAACAGAGAACATACAGTAAATCACAGAGGTGTGAGGCATGAGTGTGTACTACTGTACTCTACATGTACTTTATCTCCATGTGACAACAGCCATTCTCCTGTAGACCAGAGAACATACAGTAAATCACAGAGGTGTGAGACATGAGTGTGTACTACTGTACTCTACATGTACTTTATCTCCATGTGACAATAGCCATTCTCCTGTAGACCAGAGAACATACAGTAACTCACAGTGGTGTGAGGCATGAGTGTGTACTACTGTACTCTACATGTACTTTATCTCCATGTGACAACAGCCATTCTCCTGTAGACCAGAGAACATACAGTAAACCACACAGGTGTGAGACATGAGTGTGTACTACTGTACTCTACATGTACTTTATCTCCATGTGACAACAGCCATTCTCCTGTAGACCAGAGAACACACAGTAAACCACAGATGTGTGAGACATGTACATGTACTTACCTAACACTCTGACAGTTGTGGTCTGTCTTTGTCCACCTTGTGAACCCTCACACCAGAAAGTCTTGTTGTTATCCCACTGACTGAGGTAGCTGATGCTCAGATTATTGCTGCCCTCTACAAAGCTGATCAGGTCCTTCCAGCGAGTGTTCTCTGGGGGAAGGGTTGAACCACTGGCAAGTCTGATGATGATGACATTATTGCTACTTCTCCACCTCAGAGTCCCCTGTATCCTGACAGTACAGGGCAGGACCACCACTCCTCCCTCAAACCCCTCCACAACTCCCTGTGCCCAGGTCACAGCTCTGGACAGGAAGCCCCCTGAATGATGAGGAAGGAAAACAAATCACAGGTACATGAACAACCTGCTCCACAGGGTAAACATATGTATTATGAACTCCTAAACACTAAAACCACAACTGTCTCTTTCAATGCATTTTCATTTATTGATTTCTTTGATTGGTGTTTTCACAGTACTCAAAATATTTCACTTATATCACAGCGGCCACCAGTATAATGGGAGGAAACCGGACAGAGCTCATGGGAATCAATGCAATAATATAAGACCCATGAGTTTTACCAAGGTTTAGACTTTTCAATACCTCATAAACACTGAGGTGAAGCTGTGTCAGCAATATCCACACTCTCATGTCTGTTGTTTGTCTGTTTGTATCTCTAACTGTAGGCCACCAAGATGACTAAGCACTTGAGTAGAACATCTGACCAGTGGCATGTCTAAATTGTCCCTGACAAACCAAAGCCCCCTTGTGTCATGCTTTTGCTACATGTACATACAAGCTTGGTTATAGGGAAGTGTCTCATGAGCTTATCAAAAGTGGAGGGAATAATCCATAAAATACACATCTGATGCAGGAGTAGAAAGATGAACGGATGAACTGATGAGACAACAATACACCCAGCCCTAACAAGGGCTGACAGCTTAAGGGAGGTTCTAAAAGCATTCTGTAACAAACAAGTGAATTCAATCATATTCCTGTTTCATTTATTTCTCCTAACATTAATAAACATGAACTACTTTATTTGGCAATATCACTTTGCCTGCTCACATGTACTTATCGTATGCCAGGGGTAAGTGTGTGGCTTATCACTTCCTGTACATCACTTTTGCCTCAGTGACTTCAGCTTTACACAGCGCCTGTGAAAGACTGTTACCTGCCCACGTAAGGGTAATGGATTTTCAATCCATGTAACACTCGACGATGGTGTAACAAAATACGTCAGTCAGAAGCATAATGTTTGGGCCCAACCTGCATTCATGTCCCAAGTAGGCCCAACCTACAGCCCTGCTGTTCAACATATATACAAACATAAATGTTATTGCCCATTTGAGTGTGTAGTATGCTGATACTGAGTCCTTACAAATTTCCACACAGGAAGGTTAAGACTCATTATTCATTCATTTATTTATCTGATTGTTGTTTCACTCCAGAATGTTTCATTTATACAACAACAACCAGCATTATGTTGGGCAGAAACCAACCACAGCTCTGGCAAAACCCACAAGAAGGCCAACATTTTTGGAAAGAGATGACAAACCTTAATCTTCTGAGAGTGACACTTTTTCTACTTCAACTATTTAAATTTTCTTCATTGGTGAAGTTTGCAGACAAGGGTTATCTTTTTGTAAAATACAGCTGCTTCTTGTAATAAGAATATCACACCTAACCTACATGTTTCCTGTCAGACCTACTTGTGATTTTAAGGACATTCCAATGGTACAAACAACATAGAAGTAAACACAGATTCCCCCAGAATTAATCCAAAAAAACAGAACTGTATTTAACGCATAACAAAGTGACACTCTTCACAATGAAATTACGACAACAAACCAGTGAATGCCTATGTTATTAGCAACAGCTACGATTTATTTCCATGTTTTCAAAGTTGAGCATGAAAGCAAGAGTAGAACCAGAGTCTGTGACGAGGGAGTAGCTCTACTGGTTGTGACACAATTATTACAGAGTCAATTACAAAATTAGGTAAGTATACCAGACAACGCAAAATCAAAATTGAAAATCTCTACTACGAAATATATATCTTCATTCACTTGCACAAAGTTTTGTTGAAACTGGACAAACACTGTAAGAATAAAGAGTAGCATTTTGCAAGAAATGTTAACCTATGCTGTATGAACAGAGAGACAGATGGACAGCCGATCATCAAAATGGAAAATCAACACTATGCTTTATGAATCAAATCAATTTTCATTTCAAATCACACCTGTAGGAAAAATATTGTTTTGAAAAATATGTTAACATAGACAGGATGAACAGACAGAAAGATGGACAACCAATCATTGAAATTAAAAATCGATACTACTAATTATGTATCACGATGTAGTCTACAGTTCAACCAAGTTTCACTTCAAATGGACAAAAACTGTAGGAGGGGGAGCGTTTTGAAGGAAATGTTAACATGGTCAATAAACGAACAGACAGCAGACAACCAATCACCAAAATAAAAAATCAATACTACGAAATATGTAGCTTGATGTGGTCTGCACTTGAACCAAGTTTTACTGAAATCATACAAGAACTGTAGGAATATTAACTTTTTGAATGAAATGTTTAACATGGTAGACAAACAGACAACCAATGACCAAAATGGAAAAACAATACTATGAATTATGTATCTTGATGAAGTCTACAATTAAACCAAGTTTCGTTGAAATTGTACAAAAACTGTAAGAGTAGAAATGCTTTCAAAGAAATATTAACATGCTGAATGAACGGCCAGACAGACCGACACCCAATCGCCAAAATGGAAAATTGGTACTAAAAACTATGTATCTTGATGTAGTATGTATCTTGATGTAGTCTACCCTTTGAAATAGTTTCATTGAAATCAGACAAAAAATGCAGGAGTAGCAGTGTTTTAAAAATGTTAACATATTATGGATGAACAGACGGACAACCAATCTTCAAAATGGAAAATTGATCCTGAATTTAAAAGCCTGTCTGAAATTGTATGGATTCATTGCTGAGTTATCTTCATTTGAATTGTGGAGTATTGTGCTGCCGACTGGGGTTCTGAAGGCGCCCATGCTTTCAAGCCTCTGACGAATTCACCAATAAAAGATCTAGGAGATATCAGCGTTTATAAACTGTGACGTAAATGTTCTGAGTTGTCCGTCAATGTAACAAGAAATAACATAGAGACAGCAAAATGTTTTAATGTTATATGTTTTAATTATAACAAGTACATATGTGAACAATGCTGGAAAGTATTTCCAGACCATTGTGCTCCAGCGGGAGTAAATTTCTTGATCATTTCATGTTATAAATTGGCATATGTACTTAAGCTACAAACACAATTGTAGCAGCTTACTACAGCCTCAGGTGACAAGCGTGTTCTGCGCTTAGAGCAATTACGTCACAGTACAGACAGAATGGCTGCGTTTCGTTCTAGGCGACAGCGCACGGTCTGATGTCAGTTTCCGCTGTCGTAGTAACTGTTAGAAAAAACACTTTACCAACATAAACATAATATTGTCCAACCTTTTTGGCAAACTTAACTTAGAACATCAGCTATCTTTCACTTTCAGATTTTTCCACAAAATTGAATGCAGTGAAATGTTTGGATTACATGGTGGATTTTAAGGACCAGAGTGAACAGGCTGAGGGACAATGACATCACAATGATGTCTTACAAGGACTTTCATCTGTGCCATTCTACAGAGTGGAACTAGAAAGTGACCCAAACGCAGCTCTGACAACAGGGTACAATCTCTTCAATAACATTGTGAGCAAACATGCACCCATAAAATCCAAGAGAATCAAAAGATATGTAACGGGAGGGCTACCCAAGTTCGTAAGTTAGGATCCCAAGTGAGGAGAATCAGCCAAAATGCCAGACTGCCAACTCTACATAAACTGGACTCAAACACAGATTAACAAAACGATCTAAGAATTTATTACATTAAGGTGAACACAAGTTGGTAAATCCAAAACATACAGCATAAAGTGACTTCTTTACTTATATTCAGTCATAGTAGAAGAAAAGGGGAATGCCCTATTTGGAAACTTAAGGCTTTCCCCAATAAGTTCACCCAGGCAAACATGGTAAGTATAGCGCAGACCTGAGCAGACTAAAGGAAACGATTCCCACTCTCTATAGCTGCCACGACCCCTGTCTAGCATGAACAACTTAACAATCACAGGTTTTATAAATTGTGAAACACATTGATCCAGGACACTTCAGCTTCGGAAGTCCAGCCATTCCACTAACCTTAGTTATACAACATCTCTAATCACATTACTTAGTCAACAAAATGTATCTAAACAACTTTAAAAAAAGGGAAACTAATTAAAGGAGCACAGGATTTCATGAAAGGGAAATAACCCTTCGTCTACAGACACAAACAGCCTGAATGGTATTCTGTGGACTAGCTCGTAACATGAGGGATATGTATCACAAAAATGTAATCTGGAAAAGTACAGATATTGGAGAAATAAAACTAAGGTACTTATAGATAGAGCAAAGTCAAAACATGTACAGATCGCAGTGGCAAACAAAAAGTCCTCCAAAACCCTCTGGAAATTATTGAAAGACTTAGGTTCTCTCTTTTCCAAGACCCCATTTCCTACCATTCTGGACAATGATACCAGCAAGGAGCAAAGAACAAACTCCCAAAAGGCTGCCAACATGTTAAATGAATATTTTGTAACTCTAGCTCATTTAGTACCACCAGAATCCTGTGTGGAAACCTAACCAAATTAGAAAGCCAAATTCATAATAACATAGGTAACCAAACTTTTAAGCCTGCATTTATAACTCAGGCAGAGGTTTATGAAAGTTTGCTTGACTTGGATCTGAACAAATCCACTGGGTTCGATGGGGTTGGGCCTAGACTTCTAAAGCTAACTGTGACCTTCATAGTCCCATCATTAACCTTTATTTTTAATCAGTCTATTGGAACAGGCATTTTTCCTGATGAATTCCAACATGCTCCTGTAGCTCCTGTTTACAAAAGTGGCACAAAGACATCTTGTGATAATTACCACCTGATTTCCATCTTACCGACCCTCTCAAAGATTTTAGAAAGACACATTGCTACTGAACTGTCGTCTTTTCTGAGTGAACCTGGTCTGATGTATGAACTACAATCAGGTTTCAGAGAGAAACACTCCGGTCATACTACTCTTACTAAAATTGCTGATAACTGGCTAAGACAGACCAGCGACAGATATCAGGAGTAGCTTTCATAGACCTGTAAAAGGCATTTCACTTAGTTAATCATGATCTTTTGCTTCAAAAACTTGCTTGTTACCATGTAACCCGGACAAGTTTGTCTTGGTTCTGCAGCTATCTGGCCTACAGAAAGCAAAAAGTGTGTCTAGGTAGCGCACAGTCTGAATATCGGGACACTCAATGTGAAGTACCCCCAGACATTTTCTTGTATTCATAAATGACTTTTCTCTGCACATAACGAAATACATAACGGATTTGTTTGATGATGATATCACGATTTCTACCTCTGGAAAATCATTACATGAGGTGGAGAGTGCCCTGAATGAAGAAGGCCATAATGTTCACAAATGGTTCTTAGAAAACAACATGGTAATAAATACAAAAAAGACAAAATGCATGAATCTGAGCTCTTGGCAGAATTTAGCCAAGTTTAGCCAAAAAATTGATGGAAACAATATTGAAAATGTTACTCAAGCTAGACTCCTTGGTGTCCCTATTGACTCCACGCTGACATGGGATAAACACATCCAAAACTTGTGTACACAGATATCATCCAAGGTCACATTCTTACAAAGAATAAAGAAATATCTACCATTTCATGCTAGGCTGCTATTTTACAATGCATACATTCTTCCTCTGTTGGATTACTATTCCAATGTTTGGGGCTCTGCTTCTAAAGAGTTACTTGACAACGTCTTACGACTACAGAAACCTGCAGCACGAGTGATTCTTGATGCTCTGTATACCACACCAAACAGTGAGATGTTTCATAGATTGAAATGAATGACAATATATGAACAGATTGAATACCAAAAGGTGGTATTAGTGTACAAATGTTTGAATGATCTCTCGCCACCATATTTATCAACTCTGTTTGTCTCAACAGCTTCAGTTTACCAAAAATCACTCAGGTCAACATGTTCAAACAATCTTTTAGTTCCTGAGCCTAAAAAAGAAACATTCAAGAATTCTTTACATTGCTCAGGTGTGACCATCTGGAACAAACTGCCCATATCTCTCAAAAAATCACCTGATTTATTGTCAGTTAAGAGACGCTTAGAAACCCACATTTTCTCCAACATTTCTCTATCCAACTAAAACCAGTTTCATCTAGGTACTCACATGAACTATCACATGTTGATGTTTTCTTCATGTTTTGATGATACATGTACACAGATGCACATATAGATCTCTTTATAAATTGTACTTTTAGAGTGTAAAGCCTTTTTGGCTTGTCATATTCATCCTTGTTTCTCCTTATATAGTATAGTTTTGTAGGTAATGGTTTAGGTTGTAGATCTTAGATAGGGGAATGTATGTGTGTGTGAATGAATGTTGTGCGAGGGCTCAAGGAAGACTGGTCCTGTAATAATTGAACATCAGTGTTAAATAAAGTATTATCATTATATCGTATTGACTGCTGAACAGCCTCTGATTGTTATATTCCTGAAACGAATTCATGAAGTCACAGTTCCTCAGCCAGTTCAACACTGTCCATAAAATCTTACACATTACCTTTAATTTGCTGAAAACAAAACCTAAAAAATCTGAGAATTCATTTCCAGATCTCTTCAAATTTTTATGCTTTTTCACTCACTATAGCTTCATTTTTGAGTGTTCTTTCACTTAATCAGACACTGGACGAATGACAAACAACTTGCTAGTACATATTATGATATAAGCTCTTCTTGTCTTTGACCAGTACAGCTGATAATGGACATTTCCAAGGTCATCATTTCAGACAAGAATAAGAAATGAAAAGAAGTCATTGTAGTTTATATTCAGGATGCCCCAATTTAAGTTTTTTTCCATTGACAAAATAAAATTCTGAAGCATAAAAATAAAAAATAACTGTCTATGAAGCAATGAAAAAATGTAACGAACCCAGTTCAATTCACAAACGGCTATTGATGGTCATTTTCAAGTCCACTGTATCTCAGAAAAACATGCTTAACACATATTACTTGTAGGTAAGATTGAAAACTAATTATTCAGTCTACTATTTAAAGTCCATGCAGCTTCTAACTTTCACTTTGGGGTGGAAGGCTTGGTCTTCAAATGTATATTTTGTGTAAACATTGTCTTGATGTGGAGTTGAGTATTTAGTTGATGGGACCTGCACCACTAGCAACCACAACAACAACACAAAAACAAAAACAGAAAGTATGCAAACAAAATTTAATACATTGAACTAGGACTCACCTCAGACATGGAACTGGGGTGTTGCTTTTGACAGCTTCTTCCAACAATGAAGCCATCTCGGACTAAACACAACAAGAAGACAACAGGCAATGCCACATAACAGCCAGTGCTGCCATTATAGGTTTTCTGTGGTTTTTTCAGGTAAGAGTTGAGCAAGATCCTACATATACATGTATTTAAAGTCACAAAGAGCCAGGCAAATAGCAACTGGTACCTGACACTCAACAGTTCATCAGTAGTCTCTATAGTCCTTTCATGTCAGTCAGTACATGTACCTGTCATTTGTCGAATTATTTTTTAACCGAACTAAACATTTTCTGAGTCGGGTCAATTATGAACTGGTTTAGGCCTTTTTGGTAACATCGGCCATCAACAGCCTCTAAACTCATTCCTACACAAGGACTGTCTAGGACTGGTCGGAAAACTTCTTTCCTTGGGACTTGTCCTAGAGGATTTGTTTTGTCCTGTCTACAGCTCAGCTGACCACTATATACCAAATATGGGGAAGTGTTCAAGTTGTAAAAATCTGTGAAATTGTCCTCAGTTAGGTGATGGGAGTTGAGTGGTTCAGGGTTTGTACAGTTTTTAGGTCTACAAATTCCATCACTTTCCAGAACCTTTTAAGTTGGAAATCCATGACTTTTCCATCATCCTTTCCCATGATTAATATGTTACTGTATCAAATATGTTTCCTACAATTACACTATTTACCAATAATAGGGATTCATAAAAGTCCAGTTTTTTCATACTGAAAGTGAAAATTTAATATTTTCCTTCAGCTAAATATTTTTTCTCCTAAGTAGAGTTTTAAATGACTTTTTTTTTAAATTTGTAGATATTACATATACATACATGACTGTAACAACAACAGCTATTTTTACTTCATTGTAACAATAAACGATTTGCTATAAAAGGCACCACTTTATTCAAACGTTCCCAGTTTTGAATTATGGTTGTCTTTTTTAAAAAGTTTGGTGATCTATTATCTTCAAAATAGGTTAAGACAAAAGTAGTTAAAGTAAAAGACAACTCATGACTGATGCAAAAACCTGTTTGAATTTGTATGAATTTGTTGTTGAATTATCTTTGTTTGAAGTGTGCAGAATTTTTCTGCCGATTGGGGGTCTGAAAACACCCATGATTTTAAGCTTATGAGAGACTGACCAATCACAGAGCTGAGAGATATCAGGAGTTTATAAGCTGTGACATAAATCTTCTGAGTTGACTGTCAATGTAACATGCAATAACACAGGGACAGGACTATTTTAATATTATATGTTTTAATTATAAAAAGTACATGTGTGAACAACACTGCAAAGTATTTTCAGACCATTGTGTTGTGGTGGAAGTACTTTTTTAGATCATTTCATGCTATAAATTGACATATATAAATATGTTTCAACCACAACCCTAGCAGCTTACTACAGTCTCAGGTGACAAAGAGTGTTCCGCCCATGGAAGAATTACGTCACAGCCCATACAGAATGGCTATGTTTCATGCTAGTCGACATGTTAATGTTATTGTTAATTTCCGCTGTCATAGTAGCTTTTAGAAAAAAAACACTTTCCTGAATTGAATATAACATTGTCCAACCTTCTTTGTAATCTAAACTTATGATATGCATTGACTCTCACTTTTAAATATATAAAAGAAGAACCTGATTTAAGAAATCTCTTGAATTGCTGTCTTGAATTCAAACCAGATTCTCTAATGAGACAGTAGCTCTACTGGATGGGACAAAATCACGAGTTGATTTCAGAAGTTATGTATTGTTGTTATGCAATATTGTATTGTTGTTGTAACGGACAATGGACACCCAAAATTGGAAAGCTGCACGAAAGATGTATACCTGGCCATTAAACGTCTATTCGCAGTGTTCATTTTCAAGTACATGTACTTACATCAATGAAAAAAAAAAAAAAAACAAAAAAAAAACCAACAAACAAACATACTAACCAGACGTGAGAAGGCTTATCACCAAAGTAAGCTTCATTATGGCACACTAGGATGAAGAGTGACACGGCTGTTATCAGGTAGGTCTGGGTGAAGGAGCACCTTGTGGTGTCACTCAGGACGCTCACAACAGCTGAGCTGCTGTCGTTGTTGTTGTTATAAACTTCCCCCTGGTCAATAAGTTTGTCGGCTGTTGTCAGAACAGATCATTTCGTCTTGTGAAGTTAATGTCATTCCTTCATCATCTGAACTGATCACAAGTTCAGTATTTCTCTACCCAGTCAGGATACAATAAAAGGTCCATAATACCAGAAGTACCTGTGAACTTTGTTCATTTGTCCGCTAGTGTCAGTATCTGCTACCGATCGGCCTCTTGAGGGCCCCAATATATCGGAAATGCACGAATGCATGCTTTATTTCGGGTGTTTCCGTAAAATAAACTCCGTCAAGCAGTTCTATCTTCTCGGCGAAGGAAAACATCATATTCCAGTCCACAAGACACCAAGGAAGAGTCTTCTCTCTATGAATCACTATGGCGCTAATAACTTTTGACGTTATAACGCCTTTATATAGGGATTGCCAAGTTATGTTTGTGCACCAAGTAAGGGCACCCAAAAATTAACGCATAGGCTGAAGTTTCACCTTTTAAATCTGTTATGTTCAAAGGCGGTTCTTTCATACAAGATACATAAACAGAAAATCGTGACGTCAGTGATCATTAAATAAGCAGCGGAGTTATTCCATGGTGCTCTAACACGCCCTGCGCCGTATAACAACGACCTGTAGTCGAATCAGTAACCTAGCCGCACACGCGGATATATAAAACAAATGTATTGTATGTATGGAGGCAGCATTTAATTGCTTATCCGAAGAAACAACACAAACGTTCGGAATTGAGGGAATAGCTATACTTGTTCATTTAGATTCCCGTTTTCATATACAGATACACAGTATGTATAACTCTAACTATTACACATTTGGAGCACCAGGAATATATAATTCCTTCAGAAATTTCCTGCTGAAGATTCCATTCAGATTAAACCGAAACATAACAGCTAGAGACCTAGTAGAAACCTAGTGTTCACAGAAATCGAATGTACAATCCTAGTGTTCACAGAAACAGAAACCTAATGTAGAACTGCTGTATTCCAGAAATCTTGCTCCAACAGAAATTTAATGTTCACAGAAACATAATGTAGAACCTCAATGCTCACAGAAACCCTTTCCAATTAAGAAAGAAAGACATGGAATCCTATATTAAGCAAAGCAATTCATATAAATACATCTAATATTTGGTTCTATCTATATGTCAAGTTAACTGAGTTATATACAGTACTGTTTACCAATTACTTTAAAATATATAAAACATACACAATACTGAGTCACCTAGTGACCTCACTTGATAACGATGTTAGTATCTACATCGAAACGTCGTGATAATAAAACAAGAAGTTGTATATCCATAAGAAAGACATGTTCTAGTGTACTTCCATTCCAACACCTAAATGCCACTTAAACAAACAATACTGAATCAACCTGGTGACCAATTACAGTGCAGTACTAAACGACCAGAGAACCCAATTAATTTAACATCAGTCATGCATCATTTAAAACATTTACCGAATATAGGTAGGTTTAGTTGACAGCAATAAACCATACCCTGCTATGGACCATTCAAGTCACCATCCTGTGCCTCATCAGCACTGGTATGTGGCACCAAGTGACACGCATCCCTGAGGAACAATTTAAAACCTATAAATTTCTTGTCAGGAGCACTCACACAGTAACATGATATATGCACTAACACTGACCCTTGGAACAGCAGGCTTCCTACATCTACACCCCATGTCAGCAAGTATCCAACTACCATCCCGATGATGATTCTACAAAGTGGTACAACTACTACCTATACATGTGACTAAATATGAGACATGCATTTCAAACTGATATACCAATTAACCGTGATCAAATCTGAGATGATTTATCACACTAATATCTTACAACACATCGGAAAGATGACTAGATTAAACCAATAGCACCTCTAGTTATTTAGTACAATCAACACTGACACTTAGTCATTTTTACTTGCATGATCAAATCTGTGAAGATTTATCATACTAGTAGATTAACACAGTAGCATCTCCGGCTACAAAACACTATCAACAAAGTGCTCCCTCTTTCTTTATCTTTAGAAGATCATTGTTTAGTGTGAAAACATCTAAAGAAATCTTACTGAGGTATTACAGTGTACATTTAACCAAATACATGAAAATACCATTTTAAACATTCATAGACACGTAATTTTAAAATGAACATGTCAAGGCTCTAACCCAGGAAAAGCATCTGCGCTCTGGCCAGATGATGTCCATGACAAGGACCAGAGCTGTTAGTAGTCTTCTCTTCCTCCAATCCCCAGTGTTACAAAGTTCAGTCACTCAACCTCATAATCAGCCACTGACCATTTTACCCAAGCTAACTAACAGTATGCAGGAAAAATGTCTACTGAAACTGAATTCCATGTAAGTCCTATACATTCCACGTGAAAGGAACATATTTTCCCACACCCACCTTGATACGTAAAATGAACCAGGAACAGGACTTCCAAAACATGAATTCATCACGGCCATTAAAATCAACTGCCCAGGTGACCCTTCCCTGACCACCACATCCAAGGAGGCCTGTCCCTTAGTGAGGACAGGCAGCTGGGATGTGACCCTCGTCAGCTGGGTGCAAGGGAGACTATCCGCTGCACATCTCGTTTCTGTATTACCACCTAAATACACTCCCTGAACCACAATACAGTGCATGAGGCGTCTAATATACCAGTAAAGCTACACTTTACCTGTTACAGTGCCATAACTAGATACTGTGCATGAATAACGACTTTCTATAATGGACTAGAGCCGTTTTGACGGCACCAGTGAAATATATATAGAACGTCGTTATAGATGCGCAATATTTGGCCACACCACTAGCAGCACGGTCACCTAGGAAGTCACTAGATGAAGTTTCACTAGTGTGAAGCTGAGCTGATGTGAAACATGGAATCGAGTCAATAATTATTGTAATACAGGGAAAATAATAACAGGTCCTTTGTAAACTGTCCATTGTGAACTGTGAGCCAAGTTCTTCCAGCTGATTTGATATGTGTCAACGTTTCTGTACACACATGTGGTAAAAAAGCATAAGTTATGGTTCCGAAGTCTCTATATCGACTTTCATTTTCCTACAAGAATTGGGCAAAATGTTCAAATGGAGATTAGTATCAATACCGGACAGAGAAAGTAGTGAACACAATGGACTGAATTTGGTCTCGTGGACTTTCTTTGGAGGGCGATGGAACGAAGCCATTGGACGGTAGTGCTAAGCTATGGGACGACTTTACGAAGATGGCCTTATATAACAGGCCGAATTCCAGAGACTCAGAAGATATCCATGGCCTTTTACATAGCCGGAAACGTGTCGATTCTAAAATTACATTAGGAATTAGCAGGGATAAATTAAACTGCATATTCGTTCATTTCCGACAGGGAATAGGTTTCTTGCGTAGACCATATACATAAAAGCTCCAAAATGAAGCCATGAAAAAAAAAAAGAGAAAGGACGAAAAATGCGAATACAGCACCAAGGTTTCTGATAAGAACTGAACATCTTTTTATTACACAGTAAAACAGGAATCCTACCAAACTGTCCCCTCCACAAAGGATTACTAAGACTCCAGTGGAGTGTTGTAACGGACATACATTCTGTAGAATCACGCCAGTTCTGTTATTCTATGTACCCAGGGTTCCGAAACAATGAATAGTTGTATTAACCCAGTGGTATGTAGGCTACCAGTTTAAGCTACCTATTCTATCAGACTTTTCCTCGTGTGCCATCTGACATGCTGGGGCATACACAGAGTGACTTAAAGGGCCTCGCCACATACAGCCCACACAGAAACTCTTAACGGAAAATAAAACACATTTTTTCTAAAAAGAAGCGGTTGACCTGTAATATGAAATCGGGTTTAAATTATATATAATTGCTTGGAAAGGCACAAGAGCATATAAGCACGATTTGGCAGTATACCAAGGTGGATGAGGCATAAAAAGGAAAAGAAATGTGGAATGGTGGAGGAAGAGGGGATGGAAGTCCGGAGAGTACTTCGTAAGGGACCAGAAGTGATAAATATCTGGGCCGAATAGGCGAAACACTGATTTTTGCGCATTTCTAATTTAACGGACAGATGGTCACTGCTTGAAGGCTAGATAAATTCCGATTACTTTTACCAGAAAAACTTTTGCCTAATACCTTTTTTTCATGTTATGGCAAATCTTATTCAAGGCCTATATCCACTGGGGAAAATTTGCTCTGTTTTCACCGCCACTGTTCTAGTCAACTGACCAAAAACAGTAATTACCCCTGCGCTGCTGTGACCTCAGTGCAAAACTATGAATAAAACCATGACTTACAACCTTGTCTGAGTGTCCTCGGCTTGTTCTTGATCAGGTACTAATTAATTACAGTTTTTACAAATTACAAATTTACAGGTTTCTAAATCACTGTTTATATTTCTTATAGTACAGTACTAGTATGTCAGACTAAGAACAACAACAGATCGTTATAATGATAATGATAATAATAAAAAAAAATTAAAGCTGTTATCCAACAGCCTTGCCGGGGAAAAAGAAACTGAAAAGATTGAGAAGGGATAAACTGGATTTGAACCCATGAGTGCCATATAGAATGGACCTACTACTAAAACCCGGCATGGAAGCACTTCAGCTTTGATCCTTTGCCCATAACCCATAACAAAAGACCTAAATTTACAGAGTAGCAAGGATAATTTTCATTCTCATAGTAAACTGCATTCGGCGATGTCCAGCTTTACAGCCACAACGGTTTCTTATCACGTGACCTCTAAATGTGGGGAAATTTTGCTTTTTCGCACTATGTATAGTAGATATCTGGCCATTCGAAATCCGTAATTTTCATCATTACAGCTGTAACGGTGTTCTCTCAGGTGACCTCCAAATATGGGGATAATTGGATTTTTCAAACTTTGATCGTAATTTGCGTCAAAAGTATACACCTCAGACAAAAATAAGATCAGATTCGCGATCGGGACGTCAAATTACATCAGGTAGCACACTTAAAATATTTAAATTCAAAAACTTTTGGTCACGTGACAACTTCAGTCATCAGTGCATTTCTAGTTTCACGACATGAAAATGACTTTTGAACACGTGATTTGTAAATTTCAGCTCGATCGGATAATTCTCTCTGGACAGAATGACATGTAAACGCATTGTATTCATGGTAATATGGCGTTCAAAGTACGTCAGGTTGAAAAATAAAAATTGTGGGGAAAATTTCGATGTAAAAATGATAAGATGCAGACTGAAATTCAGCCTCAGAGTGCTAGGACT
This sequence comes from Acanthopleura granulata, assembly GCA_016165875.1. Taxonomy (NCBI): domain Eukaryota; kingdom Metazoa; phylum Mollusca; class Polyplacophora; order Chitonida; family Chitonidae; genus Acanthopleura; species Acanthopleura granulata. The sequence continues at coordinate 3,862,109 of JABBOT010000025.1, read as the reverse complement.
ACTCTGCAGTGCGTATTAAAGGTAGGATACTTAAAAAAAATGAGAGAAAAAAGACAGGCAGGATTTAACTGGATTCGAACCTGAGACTGCTAGGTACAGTGTTCACTGAGGCTAAGAGTGAAAGCCACTGAAAAGAAATAAATAGTCCAGTCAGATACAAAGGCTCTGAAACATGTAGGGAGAGACTGCCTTTGATGTACTGCTCCTGGCGCCAGACAGAATCAGAATACCTAGCTCATGCCAGCCACACCACATGCAGGGAGAGACTGTGTCTTTTATCTACTGCTCCCATACTCTTTAAATGGGAGAATTTTGAGAAATCTTCGTTGGTTTCTTAGCAGAAACTTCAAAACTGTACAATGTACGAAATTAAGTCTTGCAGATTTGTAATCCTGACAACATGGAGTACCAGAAAGTATGTTTGGTTAATCATTTTAAGCAATATTTAGTGAAAATGTAATTTTTACGTAACTTCAGAGGTTAATTACAGCCTAATTTGCACATCAGTTTAAACATGTAAGGGTATCTGAGGAGCGCCATCCATCTAGAAAAGGCAAATGGAATTTCCTCTCGACAGCTTTAGCCGTCTTTCAGAAGAAGATTTTTTAAGTTTAACCATGAAATTCAAAATGGCTGCTTAATCATGTGACTGGCCAAAAGACACTAAACATCAAAAGTTGTTTCATGTGTTCATTATCAAGGGTGAAAAGTTTGGATTCTCTACCTTCAGTAATTTGGCAGATATTGCCATTTTACGAGAGGACTGAAAAAAAAAATAATAATAATAATAGCTATTATCCAACAGCGTTGCCGGTTTCCACACTATTACCTATTTATCACTTTATTACCTTTTTATAACTTCAAGGTATTAAAACAAGAAAAAGAAAAACTGAAAAGATTGAAAAAGAACAAGCTGGATTTGAACCCGTGACTAACCGTTATGATGTACGATGGACCTAGTACTAAAACGCAGCGTGGAAGGAATTCAGCTTTGATCCTTTGCCTATAGCCCATCACAAAAGACCTTAAAAATACAGTTTAGCAAGGATAATCTCCAAAGTCGAAAACTTTTGCTCACGAAACAACTTTGGTAACCTATGAAATTCCACAATTTTCAACATATGCTAATGATTTTTGCACTCGGAATATGCACCGATGTCTTCTGTTTGGATTTTAAATGTCAACTCGTTCGGATAAACCCTTCTTGAGAAAATTACATGCCAGCGCGTTATATTCATGGTAACATAACGTCCAAAGAATGCCAGGTTGAAAAATGAGATTCATGCGGAAAAAATTTCCACGTAAGAATAGCAAGAAATAGATTGTATTTGAACTTCAAGGTCCCAGGACTAATTGGTAATAATTTCACGATACTTAAAAAGAGAGAGAGTGAAATGACTGGCAGGATTTATCTGAATTTGAAGCTGCGACTGCCAGCTACAACCTCCATTAGGCCTATGGTGAAAGCCAGTGAAAAGAAAGTAAACAGTGCTCTCAGATACCAGGGCTCAGCCACATGTACAGAGATCGTGCCTTTGATCTACTGCGGCTGGCGCCAGACACAATCAGAATACCCCGTTCATGCTAGCCAAACTACAGCAAGTGCTTTCGTCACGTCTTGCGCAAAGCTCCCGTGTTATTTAAATGGGAGGGTTTTGAGAAATCTTAGTTGGTTTCTGGTAAAAACTTCAAAACTATCCAATGTACGGAAGTAAGTCTTGCAGATTAGTAATGCTGACAATAAGGAACACCAGTAGCATGTTTGCTTAATGATTTTAAGGAGAATCATTTTTAGGGTAACATCCGAGGTCAATTACAACCTAATTTTCTGATCAAATTTGACGTGTGAAGGAAATTGAGCAGGGCCATTCAGCTAGATAAAGCAAATGGAATTTCCTGCTGACAGATATCACCGTTTGTGAGGTGATGTTTTAAGCTTAACAATGAAATTCAAAATGGCCGGAAAATCACGTGACTGGCCAAAGGACACTAAACGTCAAATGTTGTTTCAAGACTGCAAAGTTTGGATTCTCAACCTTCAGTAGTTTCGCAGATATTGGAAGTTTACGACAGGACTAAAAATAATAATGATAATAATAATAATCCGAACGATTTCAAGAGGTGTCCCACAGGGACCCAACTGCGTTGCCGGGGCCCGCGCTATTACGTATTTACCATTTCTAGTATGTATTGTATACAAGGGGCCTAGTACTACTGATTGCAGATAAAGCGGCTTTGATCTCTGACTCATAGCCGATAACAAAAGACAGAGGGCGTACGTTCATGAAAGGTTTACTCTTGATTGTAATTTGCGTCAAAAGTGTACATGGCAGGCAGAAAATAAGGTCAGATTCGTGAGCAGGACGTGAAATTACATCAGGTAGCATACGTGAAATATTTAAACTGAAAAAATTTTGGTTAGGTGACAAGTTGCGGAATCAGTGCACTTCTGCAGTTTTCAAGAAATCAAAATAATATTTAAACACGTAATTTGCCCCCGACGTATTTTGCCTGCGTTTTAAATTTCAACTTGATCGGATAAATCCGTCGGGATAAAATCACATGTCAATGCATTATATTCATGGCAATGTGGCGTCCAAAGTACGTCAGATTGAAAAATAAAAATTGTAGGGAAAACTTCCCGTGTGGAAGTAAGATATAGACTGGAATTGACTCTCAGAGTGGTAGCACTTGTCTGAAGTGCGTAATAATTTCATGACACTTGAAAAAAAGAAGAGAAAAATACTCTCAAGATGGAAGCTTAGTCACGTTAATTTATTCTACTTCCAAGGTACGGGCTGTGCATCCGTTGTCTCTTTCTCCACTGGAACGGTATTCATCGCAGTAGTTGTTGATGGCAGTTTGCTTTTCGGCATAATGAAAGCAGTTCAGGCACTGCGAGTTGTCAATCTCAAGTCCGCAGGAAACAAACAGCTTTCTATAGGCCTGGACGAACGTGATGAACGAAACGTCATCCAGTAGCACGTTTTCGAATTTGACGCAACGTCAATCGAACTCCAGCACCTAGAATGCTTCCCCCACCACCTGTCACAAATCGTGAACGCGCTCTCTCGAGAAATGGCGCTGCAGATGTTTTCAATGCGGTCTGCGCTGGCTGACATCTTCTAAAAATGACAGAATCTAATACTTTCGCTTTCGCGCACATATAAAAACAACACTTGCACGTTTCTATCTTTAAATTTTTACAACCACGCTGAATGACTATGTATGTATAGTGACTATGACTGACTATGAGTGTGTTTTCTTATTATTAATGTTATATGTAGATAAAAGCCGATATTCACGCTGAAATCTTATTCTTTCTGTACAAAATAAAACACTGAGAGGATTCCGACAACTATACACTTACTTATAGGGTAGAATATAAAAGACAGCAATTGCATTTTTCCCATGCACTCTGAAAGCCTATGCCTGTCTCTATCCGCATGTATATTTTTATAAATATTAGTTTTATATCTACATATAATTCACAAGAGAATAACACATTTTAAAAACACAGGGACTGAAAAGTTTACAAGCTTGTCCGTAGTGTGACTGCTATGAACCAATCATCGAGAAGCTGATTTCGATCACTTTTCTCTGACACTTGTAAAAATAGCAGAATCCACCCGATTTGTATATACAAGCCATAAGCATTATCAACCGACTCATTCACTCTAGCAACAAGCAACGAAACAATGTAGAAGGGATGGTCGCAGAATATAGGAGAGCCGATGCCAGGTACGAGGCGACTGTGAGAATACAAACGTACCTCACATAGACAGGGAAGGAGGATATTGCCACTTGCAAAGCTATTTTGCAGAGCATCTTGGAGAGGCTATTACAGGCCTGTGTAGCGGTGGGCCACGAGCCACCACAACCCCAGCAGCAAGCCCAGAAGCAAGCCCGGCAGCAGAAGCACCAGCCCCAGCGAAACATGCGCTAATTTTTTACTTCGTGAGAAATCTTCCATTGGCCCTTTTCAGGGCCTACCAGTTCTTCCCGAAAATGACTTTTAATCACAGCACAATCTATGTTTTATGTATCTTTCGTTTATTTTTTTTGGATTGTCCATTTATATATGACAAACCAAGGACAGCCCTGCCATTCATTTATTCGAAAAAAAACCCAAACTTTTGAATCCAACATAATCCTCGTCTCCTTCCAACCATCCCGTTAATTCATAATGAAAAATTTATTCTGAACACAATCCTCGTCTGTATATAAGTTTCTTTATTTATTTATTTTACTATCACTATATATTATGTCTTGTTATTTTAAATACACAGTTAACATAGGTGAAATCACTATGCTGGCAAAATTACTTTCTAACAGGTCCTCGCTTTTATATTCCATGCACAGCAAACTATACCTGTGCTTTCGTGTACACATAAACTAGCACTTGTGTGTTTATGCCTTTAAAGTTTTGCACCCATACTGAAAAATTATGTATATTACGTCTCTATATTTTCTTATTAAATTTATATGTAACTAGAAGCCGATATTTCACGCTGTGTTCCTATTTTTCTGTACCAAAAAAAAAACAGTTAGAATTCCGACAACTATAGGCGTAATTTTGGTATATTATAAAGACGACACTTGCATTTTTTAAACCCATGCTGAAAGCCTGTGTCTGTCCCTATACGCACGGACATTTTTATTAATATTCTTATATCTACACAAAAACACAGGAATGAAAAGTTTACAAAACTTGTCTCCAATATCACTGCTATCGACCGATCAGCGATGAGATAAATGAACCAAAAATTAGATAATTCCAACTTTTCAAACGGCGCGATTTGTATAAAAGGCCTGCGTCAAGCACTCACTCGACTGACGGATTGCTATTATGAAAGCAGATCCCAGTGCTAGAGACTTGAGAGCCTGCGACAAAGAGCAAGAGAAACAAACATGCCCTCATCATGGCGGAACGACCACGCAATTCATGGTGATGGTGTTCAAATAATTTACGTACCAACGCCAACCATTCTTCACCAAGAGGATGCCCAGTATGTCGATCAACCATTAGGCGGAAATTCACCATTTATATCTAGCGAAGAAAAAACAACTCCATGTTATCTCGTATTTGACGCTGACACCCTCTTGCTAAGTCTACAACTCCCATCTCCAACGGCCCTTGTCAGGGCCAATTCTTCTAAAAGTGACCCTTCAAATCTAAGCACAATCTATGTTTTATGTATGTTTCGTTATTTTTTTATTTATTTTTTCCAGTGATTGTCCATTTATGTATAACAAACCAAAATCAGCCCTTCCATTCATTCTTAAGAAAAAAACTACTTTTCAATCCAACACAATCCTCGCCCCTCAAACTATCCAGTCAATTCATACTGAAAAACTTCGATCTGAACACAATCCTCATCTCTATACATGTTTATTTTTAGAACAAGTTATTCCCTCCTTCGTAAACTTCAACTTTTTAAAACTATACTGGAACAATATCACGCGAGGCATTCAACACCTGCATATTTGTGTGTATACACGTGACGTCATACCCCTATGACGTCATACCTGCCTTAATCCCTTCCCACGTTAAAAGATAGGAATAATACCTGAAGACCGTGCTCTATACTGCTCCCAGATAATCCCAAAACATACAGTATAGAAACAATCATACATACACATGAAGGTCATTCAAAGCTTTTTGTGACGACAGTGGGGATAGTAGTGTAATATGTTACTCAGGGGCACCCTTCCTATCTTTTAACCTGGGAGATACCGGTGGTACCCAGTCTTACCACTAGGTACCTGAAGGTAACGTGACGTCATATTATGGCGGGATGGGTTTTTCCAGTCACGTTAAGGTACGTGGAGGTACCCTGAGGTCATAAGAGGTCATAGGTTTGGGCGGGGTGTGAGTTGGGTTTTCCCCGTACGTGAGAGGTCAAAAATTTTTTTTTTTTTCCTATGAGGCGGTGTTATACAGTGGGGCGGACTATGCCTGCATACAGAGAGATAGGGTTTTATCAATGGGTTGTGTGTTTGGAAAATATAGTATACAGTACATTGTGAAATATCATCTTTTAGTTGAGATATAAATTTAAATAATTAGAAAAAAATATATAGCCATTCGTAATATATTTAATTGTTTTTTCCGTAAGGATGTAAATGGTAGTGTTATATGTGGATGGGAGTAGATATAAATTGCTGTATGTACATGTATGTAAAGTCGCTAGCAAACTGGTTAAGGGGCAGTTGAATGGTGGGAGGGCTGATTTTTTGGTTTTACATAAAAAACGGAAAAATCACAAACAATAAACGAGACAAACATACACCATATATATTGTGCTAAGATGTGAAATTTCTTTCGGAGGAATGGGTCGCCTTGAAAAAGCCGTTTGGAGTTGGCTTTTCCCCGATGGCTTGGTCACTCTCTGCCGAAGATGATTATCGGTGTCTGCTGCCGCCGTGCAGCTAGCCTCACGACGGATGAGGCGCCCCCAAGCGGGGGGCTTTCCCCGGGCAGCCACGAGTTGGGGTAGATGACTTCACCCCGCATAAAGGCACGCTGTAGCCGGTCAAGCCTGATGCAATCCACCGCGTACTCCACCGAGGCCCTGAGAATTGCATTCGTCTCCATTGTCAGCGCGGAATATGAAATGTTAAGCGCGGGCTGGCTTTTATACAAATCAGGCGACTGGTAGAGTCCGGTGAAGTCCGGTAATGTTGCGCCAAAAAGCGCGGCGGTCACAGAGACCAATTTCAGCGTTTTTTATTGGTCGTTACTCGTCACAGCATCACACAGGCTTCGGAGGCTTTCAATTCTTGCTGTTTTTTTCTTGTGTGCACAGAAATATACAGAATACGGTGTGAAATAATAGCATTTAGTTGACATATAAATTAAAAAATAATAGAAAAGATATATGGGGACACTAGTAGTGTAGGTAATTTTATTTCCAATATGGATGTGAATGCAAGCATTCTATGTGGATGAGACTAGATATAATTTGCTGTATGTTTACGTACATAAAAAATACGTATGTAAAAATATGGCTAGCCAAATCAGTTAACGGAGGATGCATGTCAGGCAGAGCTGTACATTCTTATCTTATAAAAATCAAAGGGGATGCATGTGTGGGGGCTTGATTTTGTTTTTTTTTTGTTACATAAAGAGACAAATCACAGACATTAAAACGATACATACATACATACATACATAACCTGTATATACCATGCTCAGATTTTTTTTTAAAGTCCCTTTCGGGAAGACTTGGTTGGTCCTGAAAAAGACCTTTGGAAAAATGTTAGTAAATAGGGAGGGGACAGTTTGTTTTTTTTAATTTTCCACTCTGTCCGACTCACCTCCCTCCTCCGCCGGTTCGAATGTTATCACCGTTGGTGGTGCTGGCGGGGTGTAATCCCTCATTACCTCGGCTTATGCTCCTACCGCTCGCAATTCCGCTAACTCGTCAATTGCTGTCATCTCTTCCCCCGACCAGTGTGGGAACGAACGCTCCCTCAGCGCAAACGCCGCCTTCATCGTCATCCATCTTCTCAACTTCTTCTTTCGCTTTCGCCACTTCTATCTGGCTCAGGCGAGTCAGCTCTGTGTGTATTCTCACAGTGGCTTCAAACCGTATAGCAGCTTTGCTATACTGCGCTGCCATTTCTACCAAAGGGCGGTCCTCCTCCAGCATGGGTAATGCCTCATCATATTTGTTAGTCATCTCTCTCTCTTTCAGTGCGTAAATGGATTGACCCCGCTTTTAGGCTGTTGCTTTTATAGGATTCAGGCGGATTCTGCTATTTTTAGAAAGCGCGAAAGCCGGTTAGCGCGGGCCAATGCGAAACCCGTTACAAGCATCGCAGCGCCATCTATCGGGATTCCCCATCTGTGGGGAATTCCCCTTTTTAACAGCTGTTTTCGGTATTATGTCGTATGTGCACTTAGCGGGTATAACGGAAAATTCCCACGACTTTTGGCATTATGCCAAAAAATTGTTCTATATAAAGCTGTTCATTTCCACACATTCAACCAACAGTCTACCTCAGGACTTCACACCAGCAACTACCATAGCCTGCCTACCTGCCTGCCTGCCTGCCTACCTGCCTGACTTACCTTTTTCTTCCCTTCATTATGCCGAGAAGTAAACAGCAGCCATCAACAGCAACAACAGCATCTAACGCAATGAATACTGTTTCAGCTGACAAAGAAGAAAAAGAAGTGGATGTACAGCCCACATCTGAGAAGCGAATTAAACTTGCACGGGCGAAGAAGGGAAAGAAGATTTCGCTAAAAACTCATGATATCCATATTCCCAATGGATATCGTATTCGAGTTGCTGAGGATAAAATCACCTTTGCTCAACATGTAAACCGACCTTATGAGCGCACTATAGCCATTCCAGTGGATGCCTGGGACGAGTTTGAAAGTCTTCTACAATCACAAACCGCCCGAAGAGTAATCGGGCCTATACCAGGGAGTGAAGATGGAGGTGAAATTAGCGTACCGTCAGAACAGCTGTTTCGGTTGAATGATGACGTTTTCTTCAGTTTGTCAATATATAAGAATCTGCAAACTGGAGAGCGCTGGTGGTATTTGAAAATTAAGCAATGGATACAATACAGCAAGGAGGGGAAATATTATCCTAGGAAAGGTGGTATCACTTTCCGAGCTGATATGTGGAAAGACTTGACCCAGGCCTGCCAGCGTATAGGAGGGATATTTGGAAAAACAGATGAGGCCGTTTCCCATACAGCTAATGCATCGCCTATCTCCCCAAAGCTACCAATACCTCTCACTGATGAGGAGAACAGCATACTTGATAATTTAATGTCGGGTGTAATGATGCGGCATATGATCCCTCTGGTCAATCAAGTAAGAGAGGAACAGTGTGAAGGCTGCAGCAGCATTACGTTTGGATGAGACTAAGTTGTTGGACGATTTTCGAGATGCGGTTAAGCGGATCAGTGGAGCGATGATAAAATCCACCGGAATCTGGACAGGTGTGATGTCCAGAAGTGTAATCCAGATTTACCCCACATGTTCTTGCAGCTGTTGACAGGACGAAAGTGTGAAGGTGACGCAGAGGTGTAACTAAGTATTTTTTTAAAAAATATGAAAGTCATTCTTTTTTTTACACTGAGCTATATTGTTTACTTAATTTTACAGACTAGTGTTTCCAGGTATACTATATATATACTGTGGTGCAAAATCATGTGACCTTATACTGAATTATGGACATGTATAGTTATTTATGTATTTATTTATTTATAGACCACCTACTTCTTTCGGCAATCGATTTCGATTCAACTCGGACCATGGGGGTAATATCAGAGAGCTTAATTTCGACAATTGTAACGGTTTTCATTTGGGCAATACATCGATATCAACAGTGAATACGTATCAGGGGAATGGACGTGTGGAGACGGAGAGTACAACAAAACTAAGCCATTACATGGACAATTTTTCGAGTTTTGAAATTTGGTGAAAAAATGTTGTTGTTGTTTACTAATAGAGCTAGTTTTCTCAAGTTCTCGATATTATTTTCTGTACATACTCTACGATTTGAATTTTGAGATTTGGTTAGAAAAATGTTATTGTTGTTAACTCCTAGTTCCAGTTTTATGAGTTCTCGATTTATTCTTTTCTGTACATATCTTGACGGTTGAATACTATAAAATATCGTTATATCGTTCAGTGCGCTTGTAATGTTCGAGTGAAAAAAAAATAAAAGAAAACAAATTATAGAAAAATATGTGTTTGTTTGTTTTTTAATGATGTAGTAGTTTATCTTGATAATCGGTTTTTGATTTGATTGATATTTATTGTTATTTATCGTGCGCTAAAGAAAAAGATTGGTGTTGATTTGGATTTGGTCATAGCCTACAGCCCCCAGGCTTACCGGGTGATTATGGTGCAAAGAGTATCTTCCCTTGAAACGGGGAAATCGACTGACGGTCAATTGGAGATAACTCATACCAAACCTCACTCTAGCGGTTTTTGTACACGTACGCATAAATACCGCTAAATATTGAGGCTCTGTATATATGTATATACGTAGGTTGAGGATAATATAAGACGTACGGTCTTCTACAATATTTCATTACCATTTCACTGGCTACAGAGTTGATGAGACGCCCAAGATGAAATAGCAGGTTTTAGGATGGAGAGAACTTGTTGATTCAGTGACCGACCTCCAAGCATATAAGGTCGTAGTGGAATCTATGTTTGAAGATCAGCTTGTGAACGAAGGACGAAGTACTATTCTCCGACTATTCACTAAAGACGTTTGTGGCCACCTAGAGAATTCTAATTCGATTCGTAAATTCTATCACCAGGAAGTTATACCGACACTCATGAACTTACAGCGCAAGTCACCCGCTACAACCTCTATAAAACCCGACTCAATATCTCTCACGCCCTGGATGCTTTACACATCTCTAGCTGTCTGTACCACTTGCGCTGCTACTTGTTGGATTTTAGTGAAAATGGGTATAAAATAAAACGTACCTGTCCATTATGACTTACCGCCGAGGAGGGAAGACGAGAGTTCGATTCCATACGAGGCCAAAGAAGAAGAAGATTAAGAAAGCGTGCAAAACCAAATCTCAGGATACAATCGCAAAAGTCTTACAACAGCTTTATTATGACCCCCAAAGTCCAGCTGCTTATAGCGGAGTAGGCGCTTTATTACGGGCAGCGCGTCAGCGTGATTTACCTGTGTCACGTGACGGTGGAAAGACTTTTTTAGCCGGACAGTAGGGGTATACACTTCATCGTCCGGCTCGGCGAAATTATGCCCGTAATAAGAGTTATTGTTGGCGGAATAGACAGTCAGTGGCAAGCTGATTTGGTTGACATGAGTAAACTAGCGCGGTATAATTCGGGAAACCATTACCTGCTCACATGCATCGATATTCTTTCTAAATATGCTTGGGTAGTCCCCGTTCCTACCAAGACAGGTGCTAATCTTATCGAGGCGTTTAAAAGGATATTCCAGTCTGGACGAAAACCCTTATTTTCACAAACTGATGAGGGAACGGAGTTTCTCAACAAGCCATTTCAGGCATTTTTAAAGAAGCATGGGATTTTTTATTTTCATACGTTTAATGAAACGAAAGCTTCCGTCATTGAGCGGTTTAATCTCACCTTTAAATGTCGCATGTATAAATATTTCACCGCTAATAACACCCGAGGTTACCTGGATGTTTTACCTGCCTTAACAGAGGGTGACAATAGGGCGTATCACCGCAGCATTCAGCGAGCCCCGATTACCGTTACAGCTGACAATGAACATGAAGTTCGGGCTATATTATATAGCTCTACGAAGTCCTGGTGTAGTCAGCCAATTTATCGGTATAAAATAGGAGATCTCGTTCGCATTAGTAAAGTCAAGAGAACTTTTGAGAAGTCTTTCCTATCTAATTGGAGTCAAGAAATTTTCCGCGTTGTAGCACGGCATTTTCGGGAACCTGTGGTGTATAAATTAGCTGATTTGAATGGAGAAAGACTACCGGGGACATTTTACGAGACAGAATTCCAACGCGATAAAACAACGCTTGATACGTACTATCAAGTGTAGAGTGTATTAGATAGCAAAAAGGAACATGGCAAAACATATTACTTGGTGAAATGGCGAGACTGGCCGTCTAGTTTTAATTCATGGGTGCCAGCGAGAGATGTGAAACGTATTTAAAAACAGTCTTCATTCTACTTGTGCTCAGTCAACTCTCACGATGCCTAAGTGTGTGGATGACTGCGTGCAAATTCTACGTGAGAATAAAGGCGTCACTACAATTGCAGGTGTCGTCCTGTTGTATATTGGATTGTTAATAGGTGGTGTGGGAATTGATTTAACATCCCAACTGACCGAAGACAAATATTTGCTACGCATCCTGCAAGGCCGATTGAACAAGACGCTCAAGTTATTGAGGAATAAGACAAAGCAGTTTCCCTCGGTGTTTACCTGGCGTAATAGATTGGTGGAGAGGACTGATATTACCTCGACTCCTTCTTCTTCTCTTGACGAGCAAACTAAGCGGAAGACTGAACTTACTACAGCACCTGTACAGGTGAATTCATCTCAGCGCCGTACGGTAAAGACTGGCGCTACGAGCCAACCGGCTGCAACACCTGCACAAGTGAATTCGTCTCACTCATTTCCCCCTTCAACTTCACTTGCCCACTAGACCTATGGATGTACGATGGAGTCCCCCTTTTACCTGCCTTGTCAGCGGACCGACCGGAAGTGGGAAATCGGTCTTGGTCAAATGTGTTATAGAGCATGCTGCCCAACTTATTCATCCATCTCCCCAGCGTGTAGTATGGTGTTACGGCGATTGGCAACCCATGCACGCTACCTTACCAAATGTTGAATTTCAAGAAGGAGTAGCTAGTCCGACGGCGTTTAATCTAGAGGAACGAACTTTAGTAATTGTTGATGATTTAATGGCTGAAGCAGACGAGCGTGTAACGGCGCTATTTACGAAGGGAAATCACCATCGTAATATCAGTGTGATCTACATTGTGCAGAATCTGTTTAACAAAAGCAAAGACCATAGAACGAGTCGTTTAAACGCTCATTATTTAGTCGTATTTAAAAACCCTTGAGACTCTTCTCAAATATCTACCATTGCTAAAGAAATGGCTCCAGGTAAAACTCAGTACGTGCAACAGGCCTTTAAAGATGCCACATCTGAACCTTACGGATATTTGCTTGTTGATTTCAAGCAAACCACACCTGATCATCTCCGTTTGCGCACGCATATATTTCCAGGCGATCCCATGCAGGATGTCTATCTCCCCAAGTCATAAATAAATATGAACTTTCAAGGGGAATAACTCTCACAGGCATATGCAATAAAACCCCCGACATATCACTTACTACTCAGAAGGCTCGGTTACGGCCGAACAAGACACATCTACGTGCGCTAGTAAACAAGCCCACTCCGCTCCATCGCAAACGGACCATTGTACAGAAAGGTGGAATAGCACCCCTCCTTATCGGCCTTTTTTCTAACTAAATTGTTTGGGGGTGAGCGTTAAGAAAAAAAAAGTCTCATATGAAAAAAATGGCTCTAGTTGAACCTCGTTTGTTGGAAGGATTGGTTCGGCCCACTTCACCTTACCCTGTGCCGTCTACTGTCAAACTCCTCAACACGTTAGACGGAGATATGGAAAGAATTTTAAAGAACGGGACATTGTCAAATGAAGATAAAATTTACCAGTACCAACAAGCCCTTCAACGCTACTTGGCATTTCACAACCAGTACCAGTAAAGTCTCAATCCACCACCACCATCGGCTAAGCCAGCGCAGCCAGCTACAGCCCCACCTGTTCCTTCACCTCCTACACCTGTCTCTCCTCTAGCGCCCTGGGCCGTACAAGAAAAAGAGAAGGGAACGACAGATTTAGGACATCAGGCAAAAGGGATGCTGACCTCTCATAAACCAAAGGGGTCATCTCCAATCACCCAATATAAGAAGCATAAATCAAAGCCTAAATCGAAAGCTGAATGGGAACGACTACAGCGGGCGCAAGGGTATAGTCCCACCCCAACCAAGACTCCATCTCGCCGTAATTCAAAGCTCAAAGGTAAAATTACCAAACCTCTGCGGTGGTCTCCTTATTAAAAACGCGGTTCCTCATGTTATAGAGTTAGTCGGACTCTGAGACGCTGGGTAAACATCATGTTTTATATGACGTTACCGAGCAACAGCTCGATGGAGTATTTTCCAAATAATGCATTAGCTAATTACACGACCCAACTACCTAGACCGATTCAACTCTCAGGTGACTGGGAGTGCGGTTTAGTGGAAATACAGTACCCACGATTGTGGTCTAATGTCAGGGCTGGCGAGATCTAGTTTGAGGTGTTCTCGGAAGATGGGTATCATCGCTCACGAGTTGTACTACCCAAAGGCTATTACCCAACACCGGAAGCTATCACCTCTGCCCTCAACGCTGAACTGATGAATAGCGCCAAACCATCCCTCACAGCTAAAGCCGGTGAAATTATGTTTGGCTATGACAGAGCTTCTGAAAAATATACATTGGAATTTAGATCACGCCAAACTGTGGATTTTAGCCCGTACTTACTCGAAATGCTTGGTCTCCCGTATGCGCAGGGGCTGGTAACAGGGAAAGAAGAAAAGATCCTCTTTGGTTCGACTCGGGCGACACGGACAGTCCCCACGCTTTACATATATTCCGATGTCCTCGAACCTCGTGTAGTAGGGGATGTATTAGCCCCACTACTTCGTGCGGTACCTGTTCGTGGCACCTCTGGACATCACGTTAGCAAGGCCTTTTCACATATCAAGTACGTAACTGTGATGAAGAAAATATTTTCAACCTTTGAAATAGATATTAAGGAGGACGCCGGTGAACCTGTTCCATTTGAGCACGGGGAAGTGTTGGTAACACCTCATTTTCGAGAACGACGGAGTTTACCTCTTGTGTAACAGGTGACAAAAAAAAAAAAAAAATTGGCGCGGACCGCACCAGGATTCGAGCCTGTGATCTTCCAATCACTCATATAGGATGTCAGATACCCATCAACCTTACATCACGTACTACTGCAACCAAGCTGGGGGCGGTAATTTCCCTATCTTTCATGGTGCTCCGACACAACGACGCCGTGGCTTAGGTAATGTTCTAGGTGCTCTTATGAAGGAGCCTCTGATGCCCATTGCTAAAACCGTGGGAAAAGCTGTGCTACGGACGGCTTTGGAGGTTGCGTGTGATACGGTGTTTGGCGGTAAGTCACCGAGGGAAGCCGTAAAACAACGCAGTAAGGCTGCCGGTAAACAGTTGCTAGGGAGTGCTAAACGTGCACTGACGAGGGAAGTCCCTCGTATTCTAGGTGTATCCACACCTGGGGCAGGGCGACGTCCACCAGGTAAACCAGCTCACCGGCGGCATATAAAACTCCCTGCTGCACATGACCTTACTAGTCGGCGTAAGAGACGTATTGGAACACGCACGGGCCGCAAGCGATCAGGTAGACTCCCAAGAGATATTTTCGCGTAACACCTGTATTTTGTCCTGACCATGGCTTTACAGCACCCAAATTCCGCCCCATCAGTGAACGGTGAATTTGATTTGTGGACTTTACCTCCGACTACAAGAAGTGTACAGGAAGATCGATGGGATATCTACAACCCAGCATTGCCATTGCCAATTGCCAGCATTGTAGACGGTGGACCTGTAGAATTTGTTTTTTAGCAATGGGGATCCGGACAAATACTTGGACTTGGCTAACTGGTATTTGTATGCAAAAGCCAAAATAGTGAGAGGCAATGGGCAGGATTTGCCACGGGATGCGGCCGTGGCACCTGTTAATTTGTGGCTGCATTCTCTGTGGTAGCAAGTAGACATGGCTATCAATGATAAATTGAATACTCCGTCAACGAATATGTCCTTACCGGGCACACATAGAAACCTTACTTAGCTACGGGCGGGAAGCTAAAGAAACTTGGTTGAAAGGGAGCGGCTGGTATAAGGATACTCCTGGACAAATGGAGACTAAAACTAATCAAAACGATGGATTTCACAAACGAAGGGCCTTGGCTGCCGGAAGTCGGTCGATTAATATGATGGGGAGATTACATTGTGACCTGTTTCAACAAGAACGTTATTTGTTAAACAATGTCAAGGTTCGAGTGCGTCTGACCCGGAGCGGGGAGAGCTTTGCAATTATATCAACAGCCCGACATGGAGATGGAGACAATGCACAGGTGGCTGATTACAAGACAGTCCTTGAGGAAGTGACGATGTTTATACGGAAAATCAAAGTCACCCCAGGTGTTCTGCTAGGGCATTTGAAAGCCTTGGAGAAAGCACCAGCCAAGTACCCAATTCGTCGCGTACTGACGAAGTATTTCAACGTAGGTATAGGACATACCACAGTGAATGAGCAAAACCTATTTTCAGGCACTCTTCCCCAGCGTCTCGTCATAGGATGTGTACAAAACACGACATTTAACGGACGATACGATGAAAATCCCTTTTCATTCAACCCCCTCAACATAAACTACGTGGCCTTACACGTTAACGGACGTCAGATACCAGCCAAGCCACTCACCCCAAATTTTCCAGCTCATAATTACATCCGTTCTTATATGAACTTATTCAATGCCACGGGTAAAGTTGGAACAGATGGGGGAAACGATATCACATATAATGATTTCCGCAAAGGGTACACCCTGTTCGCCTTTGATTTAACTGCTGACCAGCACGACAATCAACAGTTGAACGTCAGTCAGAAGGGTGATCTCCGGTTGGAAGTGCGATTTTCCACACCTCTACTTCAATCTACTACCATCATTTGCTACGCTGAATTTCAAAATGTCATTGAGATTGATAAGACTCGTACAATTAAACAAAATCGACATTGATTGCTCCAGGATTTGAACTCCCACCATCGACCAGGATCTGATAATTCTAACAGATGACGTCATGAACAGCGAACAATTATTACAATGTCTTCAAACGGATCCTTATACACATAACTTGGTGCAAGGTGTGCTCCCTTGGAATGATTTACCTCCACGAATGCCACATCGACCTGCTATATATATTAAACACCGATCCCTGTACGAAACCTGGTACACATTGGATTGCCCTATACATAGATTATGAGGAAACCACACATCACTTGTCTGGAGATTATTTTGACTCTTATGCCCTTCCGCCCTGGCGTAAGGAGGTAGAGACGTGGCTGAATCCGGGTACGGACCGTTGGCAATCGAATCGCCGCCCCATACAGTGCTTAAATACCACTGTGTGCGGTCAATATTGTTTGTATTTCGCGCTTCATCGAGCTAGAGGACGAACACTGAACTGTATTACGCAACCATTTAATTCTCCGCCCAGAGATTATACCAATGATCTATTGATTTATGACTGGGCCGAAAGAATGTTCGGTATCCACCCTCTTCTTTGGCGATTACAAAACATAGATGTGCATTGTTCCGAAGATTGAAATCAATCATAATTGAATGAAATCACCAGTTAATCAAACATTTTTTTTATCTATTCTTCCATGTTTATTGTTGTTGTACAAACATATGCTTAGAACAAGGAATATGTTCGTATAGTGTTGCACACAGGCTGTATATTTGCTGATTAGAATAATGCATATATATACATTGATGAGTGTTGTTAAAAAAATGACATGTTTAATTCCAGTTATTTTATTGTTTATTGAACTAAAAATTATTAAAATTGAGATCTCACCAAAATAACATGTTTTCTTTGTTTTATTTTTTAATTTTTCCACTTTATTTACAAAATAGTCGGAATCTGAAAATATATTTCCAAATGTATCTAAATATCCAGGTAAGTCGTGCTTACCCCATCAGGCAAAATTTTACGTTTAGCATAAAAATACGTGAAAGCGTCCTTATGCTGTGTATAGGAACACATTTGATGCCCAGGTACACGCATGCCAAGATTGACTCCCGCTGCACTTCGTCCTTCTTGGAGCACCGAAAGATACAAATCCTTTTGAGCACTGTGACGGTTTACTCCTTTGGAAGAAAATTTGTCGGTATCCCCACTGTCCACAGGGTAGCAGTAATATGTTTTGGAACATAACGCGATAATACCATCCCCACTCCATTCTACTTTAAAAAGACCAGGCGTACGTTTGTCATGTTGATAATAATCTCGACGAGGTAACCAGCGGTCACGTTCAGCCTCGTAAGTTTCGCGTAGCTCCGGTTTAACCAAGGATTCCCAATTAGGGTCCGACCATGCAATGTAAGCTGAATCTGTATCTGTCTCCACGAGTTGATAATCACTGGAATGAAAATATTTGGACAGGAAATCGTAATAGAATTCCACCATGCGGAGTTTGGCATACTGATATACCATTCACCCTATCTGTAAGGGTAAATTATACGAGATCCATTTCTTAGTGCACGTGACCTCATAGGTATTATCATCAATTTCCTTCACGTTAATACATGTCTCTGAATTGACAAATTTCCGAGCTTTCTGTAGCGTGCACACTTTCACATTCACATGGCGATCTTGATTAGTAATTGTCTTTCCATACCCCGAATTTCCTAATAGCTTCATCGTTTCACCTATTAACAGCTTGCTGGGATCTACATCCCCTTGACGTCGTGCTTGCGTCACGTGATCAGCAAAGGTGCGAAAGCAGGTTTCAGGTGTGTATTGGACAGCTTGATACACGCGAGTAACAACCAATCCATGAGCCAAATACCATCTCAACAGAGGGGTGCCCAAGAGAATTTTCGTCCCACACATACTTCCGATTAATGTACGACGGGGCTGGGTCATAATATTATTGGCCCTGGAATATTCTTTCATAGTCGGACCGATATCTTCCACGGTGACATTTGCGATTTTAAATATCGGCGGACTGTCACAATGAATGTCACATTCCACAAACCAATACAGTTGCTGGTCTATAACTGATCTTAATAATTGATCTTCAGTAAGATGAGCTGGTGGAGGAGTATAGTAATGTCAGAGAAATGCTTGAAGGGTAGGGTAGGTCCGCTTTTGCTGATGAAAATAACTTTCCCATGTTTCCACAACCTGGAAGTAGAGATGCTCGAAATATGCTCGGTGCTCATTTGTCTCGTTCTGAAGTTCTTCCGGTGAAAGACCACGCCTAGTGTTATAGCGGAGCGCACCTGTTGAAGTATAGTTGAGATAACACCCATGGAAATGCCAGTAACATCCGTGGAACTGCAACGATACAGGCATATATATATATAAGTATAAAGCATGTACATTGTTTAAAAAAAAAGAAAAAAAAAGTCACTGACCCCATCGGGATTCGAACCTGCGCCCACACAGATGCATATATGTATATATATGTATACATGTATATACTCCACATGTTATAAATTATAACGCTACATTTACTCAATCTTTTTTTTTCATACATACATAATTATTATATATATATATATATATGACATGATACATTACCTGGAAAATAGTGCGTCGACCGTTCACCACAGCAAAGCCGTCAACAGGGAGCCGACGATCGCGAACTCTCCTTTCCACATCGCTCAGTCGATGACGAATAGCCACGCCCAGCTGAGCAGCTTGCCATTCTAACTACTTCTCAGCCAGTCGAGGTTTTCTTGACTCCTTTGGATAAAAATTTACAGTGTCTTGTCTCTTTTCTTCTATGGGTAGCCAGCGGATATAATGCCCAGCGGGCATAGGTGATGCTAAGCAGGCTAGGTATACTGCATTAGCGTCAAAACCAACAATACCTTGGCATAATTTTCCCTCCCTAATACAGTCACTTCCTTCTCATGATAGCGATGAAATACAATACTTGGTCCGCCGACAATATTCGATCTCAGACATTGATAAAGATCTTTGTCTGCTTCCCCTATTAAGGAAAAGTAGGTTGGGAGATTTTGAAACAAGTAACGTAAAGTGACCCCAGGAATACTAATGCAGTCTTTAAATATATCTACACGCATGGTTTGATAAAACGCTGGCATCTTTCCCAAAGATTCAAGAAATTGAATGACGTCGAAATTATTGTACCAAATCAGAAAATCACGCAGGGTCCTCATTCCGTGTGATTGCCACACATTCTCCAAAGCACGGTAATCTTCCTCAGAGCAAAAAGTCCCTTTTAACTTGTTATGGAAAGCTTCACGCGGTGGCAGAGTTGTCTCATCTAAACGTGCTAAACTATCCACGTATTCGTAACAAAACTGTCCTTTGGTCACCTGATATTCATAAGCTTTGACCCATTTATCATAACTATAATTCGGGGCTAAATAATTTCGCACGTCTAAAAATCTCAGCTGACCTGCAGACACGCTCATATGATCGTTATTCCGCTTGATAACGTATTTTAAACCATCCGTTTTCACTAAATACGGATACAGCTGTCGCTTTATTAAATTAAAATCATATTTTCCAGAATTGAAACCTAAAACAGGGAGTTCGACCAGGTATGTTAAAATCGCTCCTTCAGTTTTTCTGTGCAAGATTTCTTTTTCGTTTCGCAGGTAAAGTCACATAGCGCGGCTATGCCTATACACTCATCCAAGCTGTCTAACGCGTGATGGTAATGTTGACACAACAGCTTAAAACTAGCTTCACTGATCTCAGTGAGATATGCCATCATAGTTTCAATCAAAGCGTGCGGATCACCCGTTGATACAAAACACATCGGTTTGTCATATCCAGGAACATTACTGTTAACAGACACGCTCATGGGAATATGGAGGGCAGTCCATTCTGTGTTTTCACCACTGTTAGCTGCAGAAGGATCTAATTTTTCGAGATATGCCTCAAAATCAAAACAAGCCCTATATGGGAAATACCTGTCCTCTTCAGCGACATCAATAATTCCTTCGTCAGCTAACTCCTCGAAAACAGTGGCTTCGTTTTTAAACACACCACCTGGATAAACTCGTTTGATAACCCCATCACAAGTCCGTGCATGCCGTTTTAATTTCCAGGCCTTGGGAAATGCTTTATGACAAACCCTGCACAGATAAGAACGAGTGTATAAATTCATATCTTTCACCATGCTAAAATGCTTCCCGTGTAAATTAAGAGTCAAACTAGTAGCGTGTCGCTTGGTAAACACTTTACTTTTACTTTAAATAAATCCTCGAGAAAGGGTAGTTCGCTGAGCGGGACAACTCGGAAATACCCAGCTTCCATACCTTTAGTTTTCAAGTAAACTTTTAAATAACCCTTAGCTTTAACAGTACAGTATTTGGGATTAGCGTTATCTAGGTGAAAGACTAAGCAGCGGAAGAAACACAAATAATAATCGTAAGCGCCATGTTTGCCACTCACCAAGCTGTACGAGCCTTTGTTATTTCGCACGTGCCCAGGTAAATCTACTGGCGCACCGATAGGGGAGGTATGTGGTTTATGCACATAAAACGCAACATTAGTCAGACTGTCCAGCAACCATTTGGCATTTGGGCGCTGTTGCTGGGCTGATTCGATAGGGTCGATAGCTGACAAATCACCAGTAAGTGTTTGTATATCTCCATAGGTGTGAATATACCGACATTCTGAGAGTATTCTTGTATTTGTACTCGGATAGGAATAACGCAATTGGTCCGTAGCTCGATGACGTAAAATGAAACCATAAGCTGGGTTGATACGGAAAGCTGCAGGCTGGTCAAGAAACACCTGTTCCAGGTGTGTAGCTAAAGGATAGAGTCCCACGATTCGGAAATTATACACATCTTACAAAGGTCGATGGCGATGAAATTGCTGGCGGATAGCCCCCCAATGACGGTGTATGCCCCGTAATGCTGGGTCTGTAGGTAACTCATCATATGAAGGTGTGATGGGGTCCGAGCGAAATGAATTTGGGTTATTATTGAGGTTAACCTGGCCCTTTACATTACCAGCAGAGGCGGTATGAAATTCACCCCGATCATCGACGTCGCTATCTGGCCCCAGCGGACTAAACACAGCCTCAGGTGAGGCCGGTTGATTGACAGGTGGGGATAATGAAGAGCCCTTGGAGCGCTTCGATCTAACAGTGGACTGCGCTTTGATGCTGAAGCAGTTATACAACCTCTAGTCTGTGAAATGGGCTGCACCTGCATTACAAAAAAAGAAAGCCAAAATCATAAAATATGGCAAATCTTACGTTTCAAGGGAAGCAACTCGTACCGCCATATTCCTACTGTAGCCGCATGCGCATAAATATAACACACAAAGTAAATACTTTTTCAGTTTAACCTAGAACACAGGTGATAACGGACGTCATGCCTCTCAAGAAGAAACGAAATCGATCTAGGAAATACAATACATACAAACGCCGAGCTCGGAGAAAGAAGACTCGGGGAAATAATTCACAGCGAGCTATGCCGCGAAAATTCCGACATCGGAGACTTAGAAATAGCTATGAATCACCTGGAGATTTCTACCACCGTGTAAAACATACCTAGTGATTTTTAACAACCCCAACGAAAAACAAAACGGACCAACCAAACCAATCAGCTCAACCCCGACCTGCCCATAGACCTTATAAATAAAAGGTCACCCTATTCTGTCGAAAGAGTCTTTCTAATAGAAAAGCACTACATTATTTTCACAGTTACTTATTTTGGCTTTTATATGTGTTAAATAATGAATATATGTTTTGTGTTTTGTACATCGTAATTATACTCTGTTATATATATATAAACAGATTGTATTATGTCTGTATTAGTAAGTTTTATATGTGTGCTGGAATATATATATATATATATATATATATATATATATACATGTGTTTATTTAAAATACGGAGTTCACCTAGGCGATATCCCTATGTTAGTAAAACACAGGGATTGAAAATCCACAGCCGCTGGTATCGTATAGCCCCTCTCAACCATATCAGATGCTTGAAAGTTTTTTGGCTCTCTATGACCGTCGCGCTTTTCCGTGCGCTGTCAAACTTTACAAACCGTCCAATTCATATAAAAGGGAAACTCACTCACTTTGCCACTGCACACGTCAACATGGGTGAGGAAGAGCTACAGCGACGTGGGATTGCATACTGGCAAGCCTGCGCACGATATGAAGAGACCATGAAATACGCTATGCATGACGGCATGGGCGAAAACAGAGAGCTGGAATTCAGCGAAGCTAAAGCGGTGATAAGAGATGCTTGGGAGAGGCTGCAAGCAGCCATAGCAGTAACGGTTGAAATGCGGATAATACCAAGCAATCACCTACGCAGCCAGCGCCGCCGACAAAGCCGGACCAGTGTGATGAGGCAAGTCACCCCGCTAACATAGCCCTCGTTGGGGTGAACCGTCCAGTCCAAAGGCCCTTTTCAGGGCCAAACCAATTCTTTCGAAAGATTCGCTTTCGAAATCTGAGCAGGCTATGTATATTCAATTATGTATGTCTTGTTTTAATGTTCCCGATTTGTCCGTTTTTATTAAAAAAACAAACGAAAAAAAATCAGCCCGCCTGATATGCAGCCCCATGTTAACTGGTTCGCTAGCGATTTTTTTTCTTTACATACATGCATGTACATACATACATGTACACATTTTTTTTATATTTCCGTGCATACAAGTAAGCTATTGATAAACCCTATCTCTCTATATGCAGGCATAATCCTATATACTGTATAAGCACCGAAGAGAGAAACATTGTTTTAATATAAGTACAATATACTATAAAGCAAACCGCTAGGCTATAGTGAAACATTGTTTTATTATCAGTACAATATACTATACGGCAAACCGCTAGGCTAAAACATTGTTTTAATATCAGCACAATGTACTCTAAGGCGAACGGCTAGGCTACAGTGAAAGGCAAGGATTGAAAATTTCCTAGCACTGCTCAGACATCCCCCACTATCGACCAATCAGAACAACGGAATTTACCCTCCCTTCAACTCATATCGATAGAGCGCACATCGGCTGTTGTGCTTCTCTAGGGGTGTAAAACACGAATATCTCCTTACACCTTTCATGTTTTATATCCGCGCTGA
Source organism: Acanthopleura granulata (assembly GCA_016165875.1). NCBI lineage: Eukaryota > Metazoa > Mollusca > Polyplacophora > Chitonida > Chitonidae > Acanthopleura > Acanthopleura granulata. The sequence continues at coordinate 3,838,671 of JABBOT010000025.1, read as the reverse complement.
CAAATTATGTATAATAAGGACTTCTATTTTTGAATTATTAAGATTATATCTAAATAATAGCTGATATTTAACGCTATATTCTTATATTTCCATCCAAAAAAGAGACATGGTAAAAACACAAGGCTTGTAAATGCAGAATGCCCACATGACCGCTGTGAACCAATGAGAAATGCTGAACTTGCTTTCTCTGACCGTCGCGCTTTTTTTGGCGCGCTGCGCTGCTGCTATATAGTCCGTGAACATTGGTGACAGACGCACAGTCACTCTACTGCATTTCTGCGGGAGCTGATTTCACGACAAAAACCCAGAAAAAGAGGAAGATTATGGATTCACTCACGGAGATGATTATTCGATTACGAAACTGCCCCAGCGTCGAGGTACGTACAGGGGACCCTGAAACGGATGGACTGGTGTTATGGCGCTTCCTCCAGAAGAAACGACTGGAATACTTTTACACGGAATATGAAACAGCCTATTTAAATTACATGGAAGCCTTGGAGCGAGAGGTTATGTTGGGAACTGGACCAGAGTTTAGAAGACTGATCGAGTTACACGCAGCAGAGGTGAACGAACTGCAGTGCATAATGGAAAGGAATCGTGTGAGAAATTTACGTGCACAGGTGGAATATGGACATTTGGAAGAACCGCCCAACAACAACATCTAAGTTTCATAACCATCTGCTTCTCCCCATTACGGACTCTCGTTATAATCACGGCTTCTCTTCATCGCGGACTCTCCCTATATCTAAAGGCTCTTTTCAGAGCCACCCAACCTGTCGAAAGGACTTTCCAAAATATGAACACTATGGTTTTCGCATGTTTTTTTATGTTTTTTTATGGTTTTTTGGGGATGTTTTTTGCGTGTTTTGCCTATTTTTGGGTTATTTTATTCATTTATTAGTTATTTTTTCATTTCATTTTATGTTTTTTTGTAATTCATCTGTTTTTTTGTGTCTACGCCTGACGTCACCAAACCCGGTGTATTGCACACTAGGACGGACTCTAGTACTCTCAGTGTATTATAATTTGAGAGTACGAGTGTCTAGTCCCAATGCGTGGTGGACCATGTCCACACTCCAGACGGATCAAGCAGAAAACCAGAATCTACAGCGTAGGTAGGTGTCTCATACTTGTATGTGACTATATGGAAAGTACACTAAACTTCACCTCGGTGCATTGACATTATAATTATAACTGTTTATGCATCGTGGTTGAGTATAGTGTTCCATCTCCTCAACCCCACCTACCTGGAATATCTACGCCAATGGATCAATGGGTATATGCCTGCTACACTTTACAGAAAACTATAGATATTCACATTATTTTTAACTGTGTGTCTATAGGATTCTGTAGATTGTCCCACGCCCTCAACACCGACTACCCCGAAAACCCTACACCGAACCACCTACCTGGAATATCTACGCCAATGGATCAATGGGTATATGCCTGCTACACTTTACAGAGGCTATGAGCATTCACATTATTTTAACTGTGATGTTCAAAGGAACTGTAGATTGTGCCACGCCCTCAACACCGACTACCCCGGAAAAGCCCTCACCGATGGATAAATGTTTGTTAGTTCGTTTTTTTTTCATGCATTGTATGTTTATGTTATGCATTGTGTTTTTTTTTCCTTTGTTATTTTTATATGTGTGTCTGTCATTAGATTAGCCCCTAACATTCACCGAGCCTTAACTTATCACATATATAAATATAAAAAAGACAAACTATGCTCTGAAAATATATACTAACAACAGTATAATATATATATATATATGTCCAGTCCGACAATAATGCCGTTTCAGGCTTGACATACGAGTAAACTGCTTACCACCGTCCTTACAACTATACGTACAGCGCCCAGATCCATGAACTTCCCGCTTGTGACGATTTAGCGTTTTAGGTGCCTTAAAAACACGCGAACACAAATCACAGGTAAATTCCATCATTTAACCCACTTCCTCAGTCATCCGTGGCTACGTGCTTATACACAGCGAAACACACCGAAAATGACAACCACCCCCACCTTTTATACCTTTTAATGTTATTATCACGTGCACACTGCGTGACAGAAAAAAACCCCCAAAACACCTGGCACCTTGCAAAAACCTAGGACGCCCACACCTTTTATACCTTTTAATGTTATTATCTCCTGTATGACCCTGATCACCTGCACACCGCCTGATAGGAAAAAAAACAAATAACCTATGACCTCTCACGTGATGGGAAAAACTCACCTCGCCAAGAAATAACCGGGGAAAAACCCAGCCCGCCAAAAATATGACGTCACGGCACCTCCACGTGATGGGAAAAACACACCCCGCCAACAAATAACCTGGGAAAAACCCACCCCGCCAAAATATGACGTCCCCGTACCTGTAGGTACCACTGGGTACCATCGGTATCTCCCAGGTTAAAAGATAGGAAGGGGGCCCCTGAGTAACATAATACACTACTGGGGATCCATACTACATAATTATGCTGCCATGAACAATACAATAAACTTAGGCTACAAACGGAAATGGATATTGATTACAGAAGTTACTTGTCAAACAAGTAACTTTCAAATACATGTACCATCCACTGTTAGAGAACGAAATATACCATTGAACCTGTGATTTATCTTGTGTCCTGTATATGCATTCTAACAATTCATAGCCCATTGTAATCTTGGAGACAAACGTCCAGTATCATTCCAGAGAAACATACCTGTGTGTTTGTGTTGGCTTTGTCTTGATGATTGACTTGATAAAAACCAGTGTTTCGTTTTTAATATTGACCCTGTATGAGGACAGTGTTTAAGGACAAAGAGGGATTTTTATTGAAATATATGCATATTGAAATTTGGTTAAATAAACCAGAGCTACTGGATGAACACGTGTAGTTGTTGTTTGATTTTCATTTTGATACTGATAGCCATGCCAGTAATTGTCAGGGAACTGAAATCAAACCGACAGGTTGTCGTAATAGACCTTTTACAGATAAAACCGCACAGGGAATTCTGGGATAGCTGAAATGTAAACAAATCAACAAACACAACAGACTGTCAACACTGTCTTTTCACTGCTCAGATGTAAGCGTAACTGCAAGCACTGGTTTGTGTACATTTTAGAACAGGTCAACAAGCCAAATAGCCGTCTCGAGTTGCGCATAATTGCACATGACAAGAATGCCTCATCTGGCGGATAAACACAAGAACATGGTGATTCAGAGCTATTTTTATACATCACATACTTCAGAGACTTGAAACTTGAAAAATGTCCTAGAACCGATGTATGATTTCAAATGTTACGCAGACTTCCATAAAATGCACTAAGTCAGCTGAATTGTATGTGATTGCTTATGGTTTCAATGCTTTAACATAGCCACTGGGGCGGGCTTGTTTATCCACCAGCGAAGGAATCCTGGTCATGCGGAATCGACACTCCTATCTGGCTTATGCTTTATGGGCTGCCCAAAGCTGTCCTACAGTGTTGTCACTATTTTCTTAAGAAATCTATTTCTTGACCAAAGTGGGCATCTATTGTTTAAACAGGAGTTTCAAAAACTTGCAACAGAGGGTCCAAAATAAAACTCAGTGAAGCAGTTCCGCAAAGTGCAAAGCATAGAAACTCCGAATAAAGAAATGTAACGCATGGTTGACGTTCGCGATATTTCGACTAAGTTTTACTTGTCATCTTCAGGAGAATCAAGAAGTACAATCAACAAACACACACACACATATATATATATATATATATATATACATTTTACAGAGAAGTAGACCTAGGATATGGCTTAACCTACCCTAAGTTGGACAGTGCGGCGAATGTGTACTCAGCCAGTACCTTCGAAAAATCAGAAGGAACCTTCCTAAGCCAGTGGGTATAATTGTCCGATAGAAAACAACAAACACACAGCAAATTGTTAACAACAAAGATCGCACTCCCGGCAATTTGAGAAGTAACATCGTTTACAAATTCTGTAGTCCCGGGTGTAATGCCGCTTATACAGGCAAAACAGAACGCTGCTTGGCAATCCGCATTGATGAACATGCAACTGGAAACAGTGAGATATACTCGCACACCCAGTCCTGTAAACAATTCCATTATTACATGAGCTTAATGGATTTGCCTAACAGATTACTTAATTTGCCCAACATATCACTTACCTCTGGTATTCTTCTCAACACTGAAGTACTTGATACAGCAGATAACTGGAATGTTCTTTTGTTTAAAGAAGCACTCGCCATTCGTAGAAACCACTCTGTGCTTAACAGTAGTATAAAAGCCTCAAAAGAGCTTCATTTGTTTCGCTAATTAGGCCCATTCTACCCTGTTTTTCCTATGTTGTGTGTGCATTTTTTTTTCTCTTTTAGTAACAGTAATATCACTATGCTTCTGTATTGACACTTGTGAATTATCCTCTTTCACATCCAGTGCTATCTCTGATCACTCTGATCCTTATTTCACACCTCTCATAAATCCAACAACAGTTTGTCCGAAATAGTGTCAAATGCCTGGCGTTGTAATTAAACTATGTGTGTGTGTATTGCTGTTTTCTCTGTGTAACTGTTAGATATCGCTCTAATCCATATTTCACACCTATCACTAAAACAATAACAGTTTGTTTTGATAGGGTCAAATGTCTGGTGCTGTCATCACTATGTGTGTATTCTGCTGTTTTCTCTGAGTGACCGTTACATATCATCCTAATCCCTATTTCACACCTATGACTGAAAACAATAGCAGTTTGTTTGTATTAGGGCCAAAGGCCTGGTGCTGTCATAACTACATCTGTTTATTGATGTTTGCCTGAATGACCGTGATCGATTAATGTTTAATTTCCATTGGTTGAATCATCTGATCAATCATAGCAGTATGTTTTATTCAGCCTTCTAACGTCTGCTTCTCTGTAAATTTATACATATATGTGCGTTTGTTGATTGTGCAAATTACTTCTCCTGAAGATGACAAGTAAAACTTAGTCGAAATATCGAGAACGTCAATCATGCGTTACATTTCTTTATTCGAAGTTTCTATGCTTTTGCACTTTGCTAAGCTGGTTGGTGGATCAACAAGATTTCAGTTCCGCAAAACTAAAGTAAGGGACATAACTCTGTAAGTATTAAGGCCATGTAACACCTTTTCTGTAGTCATGGAGTGAAGCAGTTTTTCACATCAAATGGTAACACTAACACGATTAGAGGCAGTTAATGCCAAACCATAATATGACCAGTAAGGTGGGTATGTAAAAGTTTGCCAGGTTTAATAGTATGCCTCAGACTCCGTTCAGTTTCCTCTGGCAATACAATTTAACCGCAGGTGTATAAGTGAAATAGTCCTGAATGCTACCTACCCTAATTCCTCAACCATTTCACATATGAAAGAGCCGCTTTCAGTGCAATTTATGCACAATTTCAATATAATTTTGGAAACAAAACTACAATGGTTGGATTGGCAAAGGTTACGGCTGCACAAAAAGTAGCCCATACCTCACAGTTTGTGCTTGGCTTATAGCTCAGCCCTCATGGTCTCCCTCTGGCTTCCTCTAGCCCAGCCCACACAAGTTATGCCTGGCCTCCTCATAGTCTGTGCCTGACCTCCTCTATCTCACACTGTACATCCAGCTCCACCCTCGTCTGTCGACTTCCAACAGTGTTAGTGACGTTACACGTGTACTCTCCGACAGCTGACCTCTTCACTCCCTGACCGTCTCCACTCAAACGTAGGTTGGGGATTCCCGTGAGTGGAGCAGCTTAAGGCGGCTGCTTCCTTCTCTGTTACATTGACATGACTGACAGCTGATGGAGTGTCCAAGTCTGCAAATAACACGTGTAATGATATGTTAAATATGATATAGCAAACTCCTGCTATTCTCACAAATCAAGTCTACAAGTGCCTTGATATCATCCTGCACACAGGTGCCTTGTGCCTTGATATCTTCCTGCACACAGGTGCCTTGATATCTTCCTGTGGTGCCTTGATATCTTCCTGCACACAGGTGCCTTGATATCTTCCTGCACACACGTGACATAATAAATTCCTGCACACCGGTGCCTTGATATCTTCCTGCACACAGGTGAATTGATATCTTCCTGCACACAGTTTACCTAATATCTTCCTGCACACAGGTGCCTTGACATCTTCCTGCATACAGGTGACCTAATATCTTTCTGCACAAAGGTGCGTTGATATCTTCCTGCACAAAGGTGCCTTGGTATCTACCTGCACACAGGTGAGGCAACAGTTCTGAGCTGTACTGTACCATCCACATGTACACATGTGCAAATCAGACGTTTACCTCACTGCCATCAGACAGACAAACTAACACACAAATAAACAAAACAGTGCACACCTTGGGCTGACTCCACTTTCACACTGTAGTTCAGACACATGCATACAGATGAGAGAGTCTCCCCATGGCCAGTAATTACAAACATGCAGCAGGAAACTCTCTTAGCATGCGAAGTGTATTCCCCATACAAGTACATTACAAATGCAGGGCTATGTTGACTGTAAGCCCCCATGTAGGCCTTGGCTTACATGGCTGTCTTATCTATTTTAAAACACTTACATTAGGAACAGCAGTGCCATGTAACCTTGCATGAAGTTTAAAGGGTGAAACTATTCAACATTCTCCTTGCATATGAACTCCTGCCACTATGGAATACATCTTTTCCAAGTGACCCTAATCTTCAGTGTTTCCACATCCCAACAATGTATCAGTGAAATGATGCATTTTTGATCAAAATAATCAGTGGGAAAATCACTTTTTTAACAATCATTACCAGAAGAAGGGGATCAGGAGGGTGACTCAGACAGGCTAAATGGGAAAAGCATCAGAGGTGAAGCCATCATGAAAATGGGGGCTCTGTTGGGGTTCATTGATAGCTCAAGGAATAAAAGACAAAAATTCTGTATTGGCCATGTAACTGTGAATTTAAAGTTCTAAATTAATCAGTTTCAATTTGTCACAATGATTATTTGATCCATAGAAATATATGTTTTTCTACAACTGAAATAATTCAATTCACAAATAATGAAGAGCGGTATCAGAAAGTGAACATTTTAGTGAACTTACTGGCCGGAAAGTGTTCATGCATACATGTTCAAAAACTGAAACAGTACATTACGGCCATGGTTTTAAATGTTTGAGACTACCATCTATTCAAACTAACAATCACCAATAAAAATGATGGTAACAGGATCCTTTTATTTTCATTTTTCTTCAAAATTTTGCTCACAATATTCGGCAGAACAGCGAGTAGGCCACAACACATGACATTTGGACGGTGGACAGTGGTCACAGCCTTTATGGAGTGACGTGTATTTGCGCCCCTTCCTCCTTGCAGAAAAGGCGCCAAGTGAATATTTAATGGTTGTAATGAAGTTAAAATGTTTTAGTGTGACTTTAACAGCAAATCACTGTTGAATCAAACCAATAACTTGAACCTAAAGAGACTTTTGGTGGCCCTGATAGTTCAGGCAAAGAAGTTACTTCCTTTCAAAGTTTGGCTAAAGTTATCTCCCTTGAGTTTTCGCTGATTTTTAAAAAAAAATGCTGAGGATATTTAAATTTCCAGCACTTTTTTGGGGCCCGTCGGGTTACAACAAACACAGATAATACTTAGTATGGTCTAAGAGGCTCCACAAGCTTATGTATGAGTTTGTAGGGGTTAGCGGGTTCACACGCTTCTGTATCAGTTTAGATGGTTGGAGGCACTATACGCTTCTGTATCAGTTTACTTGATTTAGAGACTTTTTATGCCTCCGGATGAGTTTACACTACGACTGAGAGGTTCCACACGCATCTGGATGAGTCTGCATGGCTGAGAGGCTCCATACACTCTGGATGAGTTTACAGTATGGCTGAGAGGCCCCATACGCTTCTGGATGAGTCTGCATGGCTGAGAGGCTCCATACACTCTAGATGAGTTTACAGTATGGCTGAGAGGCCCCATACGCTTCTGGATGAGTCTGCATGGGCGAGAGGCTCCATACGCTTCTGGATGAGTCTGCATGGGTGAGAGGCTCCATATGCTTCTGGATGAGTCTGCATGGGTGAGAGGCCAAGTATGCCTCTTTGGGAGTTTGTACTGTTTAGAGAATTTACATGACCAGACAGAAGACAATGCCCAACGCGTCAAGGTGAAAAGCACACAATTAGTAAAACTCTGCTTTCCTAAAGACTGCAGAGTAATGAAATAGTGTATAAGACTGACAAGCCTGGTATAATCAGATAGTAGAAAACATTGACGAGTGTAGTATTATAAGATAGTATATAATCTAATCTGGTTCGTGGCATACATCACCGAAAAGTGTGGTAAACCCGAAAGCAGATAACAATGAGAAAGGTGGTGTAATCAGATAGTAGAAAACACTGCAAAGTGTGGTAAAATAAGGTAGTACATAATCTAATCTGGTTATATAACACCGAATAGTGTGGTAAAATCTGATAGAAGATAACACTGCAAAGTGTGGTATAATCTAATAGTAGGTAATACTATCAAGTGTGGTATACAAGGACAGTACACGGACAGTAGATATATGGTATACTCTGATAGTAATAAACACTAACACCAAAGGTAAAGTGAGCTAATAGATAACGCTGATTCATGCAGTATAAGCGGATAGCATATAGCTCTGACAATTATCAGATAGTAGATAACAGTGACAAATGTGGTGTAAATAGATAACACTGCCACATGCTGTATAATTAGACAGTTGATGACACGGACACTTCTGCTATATCCAGATTGCCCAAATCATATATTATTAGAGATAAGTGGCCATAGTGCATTCATTCCATTTTTATAAGGGTTAAACATATCATGTCAACAACACCGTGGAGTCGGACACAAAAAAGTGATATCCAGGTTTTTGTCACTTAAAATTTGACAGTGATTCTGTCATCCTACAGAATAGCCCTGTCATACTCCCAAACTGTCCTACATATTCACATTCTGGTAGTTTATGTCGTTCGCTGTTCTCGTACTTGTACTAGTCACTTCAGTGTTCTCATAAGTGGTGTTCTTTCCTCTCGTACGAAATCTTTGCAGTCGGTCGTACGTGTGATCATGTGATCCCTCGGATGGGGACTGTGTTTGGTCGAGAGTCTCATAGTTATCTCCCCTTGTATCGTTGATCGTTCTCGTACTTACACCAGGCACCTCGGTATTCTCGTACGTGTTGTTTGTTCCTATGACAGGCACTTGTAATTGGTCGTTCCTCTGATCGCGTGATCCCACGGCACGGGACTGGTTGAGAGTCTCGTAGTTTTGTGCTGGAAATAACAACATGTCGCAAAACCATTCACAAAATATGACTTGGTAAAACATTTGGATGAAACTGAAAAATAGTTTCAAGTTTATATGACAAAAGTCTTGAACAAGAATCGGGTGCATGTATGTTATAAGGCACGTTTTACATTTCTTTTGTAAGGTTTATCGTGGTTCTTTTCATGGAAAGCTTTACCTTGACTGGCATCAGGGTCTCGTATGTTGTCGGTATTCCTCGGGAAATATCGGGTCTGTTCGTTGTTTTCTCTGGACGTCACATGTCTGGATAAGTCAAGGATATTCACAGTTTGATTACATCTGTATGACAACCCTTTTGTTTTTTTTATTCACAGGGTATACATCTGTCCAAAAGAGTATAAAGTATTTCATTACAGACCCTCCTTTTGTAAGTTTCTTACTTATTCCGACCAGACTCTAGCTCCATGTATATGTCTACTGGTCCAAGTAGCTCCGTGCGCCTATCGAAGTTTACAACAACTTTGCATTCAGCATGTTTGTTACACTAGCCGATGGCAGCCCAAACTACTGGGTCGTTTGTAGTTTTAAACTGAACATAGAATAAAAATGTTATCTGCAGAAAGTACTAAGCCAGGTTACCTGTCTTCATCAATTTCCGGAGAATCTACAATACAAACCAAACATCATTACGTCATGGTGGTCATCATTATAAATTGCTTGTTATTAGTTCTTACGTCAAATCTTAAACTTACAGGCCAGATGTAAATCAGTACAGACAGTCACAGTGGTGCATTTTATTTAGACACGTCCACCTTTCGGTGCCAGTTTTACACTCGCGCTTAAGCGCCCATTATCCCGGGACGACGGACAAGCTATCATGTATACAGACCTGAAACAGACCACACACGTTTTGATGACAACCACATGTTTTAGTGACGTGGGATTCTAAGATACTTACCCTTGGTCTTGTGACGTTTAGGAGGGATCATGACCCCAGCACAGATGAGGAGGATACCCACGAGGCTGCCCAGAACTCCGCCCACTATGGCGCCAGTGCTGGACTCCGCTTTGCCTGGAGCACAAAGAGCAATCGTTACATACCTTTGTTATTTTAAAGACTTTAAAGACACATATACTAGCTTTCCTTGGTATTTAGTTTGGAGAACAATTTGGAAGATATGGCAAATTCCTCTCTTTGTTGATGATTTTAGACAACAAGATATATAGTAAATGTAGGATCCCACACTGTAGGCTGAAAGGCAATCAACTTTGTCCAGGTCACCTACACTGTCCTCCTTCGCTCTGGTTTGAGGTTAAATACCATGGTTAGATCCAAGCCATTTATGTTATGGTGTTATTGCCATGTGCTGGTACAACAGATTGTTTTCCTGTAAGCTTCCGGCAACCATTCTCTGGTAAGGTCAGAGGTTAGAATCAAGTGTCTGAACTGGCGAAGTACCGTCGTAGGTATGGGCGGAGGCACCTCTCTCCGCTACTGGCGAAAACCTCACAGGTACAGGTGGGTGGATGTGAAGGTGGGGGGGGGGGCAACGTGGCAAGAAGGGGAGGTGGACTCGTCACAGATACTGACGAGCGGTGGCTCCACTCTCAGGTACTGATAAGTATAAAGTATAATATTACCTCCTCCAGTTGCCGTCTCTGGCCCATCTGTAATGAACAATTAGACAGACTGAAGCTTTACATCTGTTATGAAATACACATTTACATATATAGTTTTTCTCCATATCAAAATATGAAGGGAATGTATGCGATGTACACGGGTGACAAACAGACCAAGTGTGGAAGGGAGGAAGATTCTCGGTATATAACGTGGTCCTAGTGTGCAGCTAATGTGGTCTCAGTGAGTAACTGAAGTGGTCCCAATGTGTAAATGAAGTGGTGCTAGGGTGTAACTGAAGTGGTCTCAATGTGTAACTGAAGTGGCCCCGGTGTGCAACTGAAGTGGTCCCAATGTGCAACTGAAGTGGTCTCAATGTGTAACTGAAGTGGTCCCAGAGTGTACCTGAAGTGGTCCCACAGGGTAACTGAAAGATGCCCGAGTGTGTAACTAGAGTGGTCCCAATGTGTAACTGAAGTGGTTCAAATGTGGAACAGAGTGTTACCGGCACCAGAGAGTGAGAGGGACTTCACACTCATTTTTGTCATTGAACACACAAATAAATAAAAAAACTGTTTTCAATATAGCAAGAGTACCTGATATTTCTGTCACGCTGACGTAAAAACTGGTCTGTGAAGCCAGTGGCACACCACTGATGTCAGTGGTGACGGTCACCCTATAGCTTCCCTCATCCGTCTGGCGGATATCGGTCAGTGTCAGTGTGGTAACGTACCCCCGTAGGCTGACCGGCTGACCATACACCACCAGACTGACCTGACCCGTCTCTTCCTTGTGAGACTGTAGGGGGTCACTCTCTCCGACTTTCTCCCACTTCACTCGGACATTGCCGGAGGACGGTCGAGCGTAAAAAGGCACGGAGATTGTTTGTGTTTTCCCCAAACCAATCGTCACCCTCTCTGAGTGTTTCTGGAATACAGCTGGAGCTAAATGAGACAAATTTGGTGGGTAACTATCACATTAATACATGGACCAGTCTCGCCATAACATGTAGCAATACATAGCGTGCTATCCACATTCCCTTGTCCTGGGGATGAGGTGTACGTGGCAAAATGTCACAGCAGACCAAGTTCACCAGGCTGCCATTGCTGATTCTGATGGCAGTTTGGTTTATGAAACAGCCTTTTCTTGGAAATTTTTATTCCATGAGAAACTGATGGAAATTAACTTGGTAACTCCAAGACTGAATGATTGAATGATTCTGGTTTAAGGCTATGGTTTAAACCAGAATAGGGTGGGCAACTCTGAGAATTTATTTATTTATTTGATTGGTGTTTTAGGTCGTACTCAAGAATATGTCACTTATACGACTACGGCCAGCATTGTGGTGGGAGAGAAAACCAGGCAGAGCCCGGGGGCAACTCTGAGAAGAATTAATTCCTATACAAAATAAACCTGAACCCTAAAATATACTATTATGAAAAGCACACCATACATCTAGAGCACTCATCATGCCAAACACACCTCAGCACACTCATCATGCCTAACACACAACGCCACACTCATCATGCCAAACACACCACACCACACTCATCAGGCCAAACACACCACACCACACTCATCATGCCAAACACACCACACTCATCATGCCAAACACACCACACTCATCATGCCAAACACACCACACCACACTCATCATGCCAAACACACAACACCACACTCATCAGGCCAAACACACCTCAGCACACTCATCATGCCAAGCACACAACACTACACTCATCATGCCAAAAAGCACCTCAGCACACTCATCATGCCAAGCACACAACACCACACTCATCGTGCCTAACAAACCACAGCACACTCATCACACCAAGCAGCACACAGCACACTCATCATGCCAAGCACATCACAGCACACTCATCACACCAAGCAGCACACAGCACACTCATCATGCCAAACACACCACACCACACTCATCATGCCAAGCACACAACACCACACCCATCATGCCAAGTACTCCACAGCACACTGATCAGTGCTAAAAGATGCCCACATAAAGACACTGACACTGAGTGCAACAAAATCATATACATCGCAGATTGTCAACAAATCACATGTTTAGAACAGCCAGGTCAGACTTACTGGGAGGAGCCACATGAACCAGCCCTGATTGTGGAGACTTTACCCCGTTAGTCACTGAGAACACGTAATCGCCCGTGTCTGCGTATGTTAGGGTGTCATTCAGCCGGAGTGTGACCGGGGCTGTGTTTTTCTCGGTTCCCAGTGTCCGTATGAATGTCCCTCCCAGGCGTTGTTTCCACGGAGTGAAGGTGTAGGTGTCAGGAACACCCTCAGCTGTACAGGTTAAGGTGTGGGTACTCTGGTCATACGTCACTGTTACAGCAGGAGGGTCTGAAATGATGATTGTTTGTTTGTTGGATTGGGGTTTAACACCACTTTCAACATCATTTTGTTGACAGTGTCTCCTTGTGGCAGGGTGGACCTAATGCCGACATATACTTAATGCTGCCTCACTGGAACAGCATGTCTGTCAACAGACTTGATGCCCAACCCAATCACACTATACTGACACACCTGGCCAACCAAGCTGACATGACTGTTGTTCTCTTCCACTGCACGAGTAATACGTTATCAGGTTGTCCAGGATCGAGTAGTAGCCTATACAGCCCTGTCCTCAATTACCTTTCGCTGGAAAAGTTCCCATTCCTCTTTTGCTGAGTGCTAAAGCAATGTTGTGACAAGTTTACCTATGTTGAAGCCTTAGGTAAATCTCGATTCGGGACTCAGTGTTTGACTGATACCCCCTCAGAATACCAAATACTGTTGTACCTTATAAAGCAGCGGATTACCTACACATTAGGCAGATGAAGATTTCCCTACAGTTTGCGATACTAATGGTTAACAGCATTGCTTTCAAATTTCGTTAAAAGTGTTGTCTGCAGTCTTCTTCTGTTACTGGTATTGTACAAAACTGTCCTCGTGATTTATTCAATGAGTCAAAGGAAAACAGGGCAAATGGTATTTCACAAGGTTTATTGCATCTGACAAAACGCACGGGGGGAACAATGCTTTTGTATTAGACCTTATCCTATTTTGATGTGATCTGTCGAACTTACGAGTTGACACAACAAGTCCGGTGAAGGTGCCTTCACCAGAAAGCTGTAAACGGAGCAGATCTACAAGGTGGGAACCTCACTGCGTTTTTCACACATTGGGACATCACTGAATCTGGAACACACCCCAGGTGGAAAAGATTCTGACTATCTGAGCAAACTACTCACACTGTACAACCAGCTCCACCCTCGTCTGTCGACTCCCTACACTGTTAGTGACGTTACACATGTACTCCCCAGCAGCTGACCTCTGTACATTCTCTTTTCTGTAATCAGCTGATGTACTCATGACCTCTTCACTCCCTGATCTTCTCCACGCAAAGGTAGGTGGGGGATTCCCCTCAGCGGAGCACGGTAAGGTGGCTGCTTCATTCTCTGTTACATTGACAAGACTGACAGCGAACAGGTTCTCCAAGTCTGCAATTAACATGTGTAAGGATATGTTACATATGATATAAGAAACTGCTGCTATTATCAGAAATCAAGTGATCACATACCAGGGTGCCTTGATATCTTCCTGCACACAGGTGCCTTGATATCTTCCTGCACACAGGTGCTTTGATATCTTCCTGCACACAGGTGGGGCATCAGTTCTGAGCTGTACTGTACCATCTACATGTACACACATGCAAATTACAGAATTACCTGACTGCCATCAGACAGAGGAACTAACACACAAATAAACAAAACAGAGCACAGATTGGGCTGACCTTTGACCCCACAGTTACACTGCAGTTCAGATACATGTATATAGATGAGAGAGTCTCCCTATGACAGGCCAATATTTTGAAACAGGTGGCAGAAAACTCACTTAGCCACTACAGGATACTGTAACACACTCGAGGTTAACCGGCACTTGTACCATGAATGACACATGCCAACTTACAGAGAACATTCAGCGTGGCTGTGGCCTCTGCTGTACTCAGTACACTACCGTTACTGTACAAGTTTGTGGCTGTACATGTGATGCTCCTCATGGATCTGTTGGCTGTCAGGGTGTAGTTTGATCTCTGCCCAGATACGCCGACATTATCCACCCTCCAGCTGTAGGATGGAGGAGGGATAGGCTTGGGGTTCCCGGTCCCCACACAGGTCAGTGTTTTGTTTGTCCCCTCTGTCACAGTAACCTGTCCCCCACTAGCCTGCTCTACACTGGCTCCTGTGATCTTGGCTGAGAATTACAAAGGTTTGACCATGAGATCCACTTGCTTCTAACATGACAAACTTGGGCTTCTAGCCACAGATCAAAACCTTTACAGCAGAACATGAGTGTGTGACTGTAGAAGTCACCACAGAATCCTATCACAGTTGAAAAGTACAAAAGGTCCTGTGTGGCCCAGTAGTTAGTGTGCTACACGTAGTACAGCAGAATAACCCTGGGGCTTCACATCAGTATAGTCACTGTGAATTAGAGTTCAGCTCATCCTGGCCTCCTCTCCGGCCCTAAGTGAGAAGGTCCGCCAGCAACCTGCGGATGGTCAGGGTTTCCTCCAGGCTCTGCCCGGTTTCCTCCCACCATAATCCTGGCCCCGTCGTATACATGTAAGTGAAATATTCCTGAGAATGACATAAAAATCTGTATAATATCAATGAAAGAAATAAAAGAAATTACAAGTTCAAACTTCTGTAACCTAGTATAGTTCAAACAATACAAGTCAGCTGTTCTAGATGTTTACATTATCCTCATCTTCTGAATTGTGTGACAAGTGACAGCATATTCCAATACAACAGGTACCTGTGACACAGGTGTAGACGGGAGCCTTGTCGTGTATCTAAGACAAACTACTCTGATTAAAATGAGCTCTCAGCTGTTCAGTGTGCTGTCTGGACAGCAGAAATCAGACTTGTTGCTTTGTTGAATATAAATGACAGTATTCCATTGTGGAACGTTTGGGTTGATCTGACCAATCAATGGAATGCGTAATGTGAACTTGTACTAAATGATTATAAACACAAAAGGTGGACAATTGTCAGAAATCCACTGAGTGTGTACTACTGTACTCTACATGTACTTTATCTCCGGGTGACAATAGCCATTCTCCTGTAGACCAGAGAACATACAGTAAATCACACAGGTGTGAGACATGAGTGTGTACTACTGTACTCTACATGTACTTTATCTCCATGTGACAATAGCCATTCTCCTGTAGACCAGAGAACATACAGTAAACCACAGAGGTGTGAGACATGAGTGTGTACTACTGTACTCTACATGTACTTTATCTCCATGTGACAATAGCCATTCTCCTGTAGACCAGAGAACATACAGTAAATCACAGAGGTGTGAGACATGAGTGTGTACTACTGTACTCTACATGTACTTTATCTCCATGTGACAATAGCCATTCTCCTGTAGACCAGAGAACATACAGTAAACCACAGAGGTGTCAGACATGAGTGTGTACTACTGTACTCTACATGTACTGTATCTCCATGTGACAACAGCCATTCTCCTGTAGACCAGAGAACATACAGTAAACCACAGAGGTGTGAGACATGAGTGTGTACTACTGTACTCTACATGTACTTTATCTCCGTGTGACAATAGCCATTCTCCTGTAGACCAGACAACATACAGTAAACCACAGAGGTGTCAGACATGAGTACTACTGTACTCTACATGTACTGTATCTCCATGTGACAACAGCCATTCTCCTGTAGACCAGAGAACATACAGTAAACCACAGAGGTGTGAGACATGAGTGTGTACTACTGTACTCTACATGTACTTTATCTCCGTGTGACAATAGCCATTCTCCTGTAGACCAGACAACATACGGTAAACCACAGAGGTGTGAGACATGAGTGTGTACTACTGTACTCTACATGTACTTTATCTCCATGTGAGAATAGCCATTCTCCTGTAGATCAGAGAACACACAGTAAACCACAGAGGTGTGAGATATGAGTGTGTACTACTGTACTCTACATGTACTTTATCTCCATGTGACAACAGCCATTCTCCTGTAGACCGGGGAACATACAGTAAATCACAGAGGTGTCAGACATGAGTGTGTACTACTGTACTCTACATGTACTTTATCTCCATGTGACAATAGCCATTCTCCTGTAGACCAGAGAACATACAGTAAATCACAGAGGTGTGAGACATGTACATGTACTTACCTAACACCCTCACAGTTGTGTTCTGTCTTTGTCCACCTCCTAAATCCTCACACCAGAAAGTCCTGTTCTTATCGGTCTGACTGAGGGAGCTGATGCTCAGGTTATTGCTGCCCTCCACAAAGCTGACCACGTCCTTCCAGGAGGTGTTCTCTGGGGGGAGGGCTGAACCATTGGGGAGTCTAATGATGAGTACTTGGTCTGGGAAAGCCCTCCACTTCACACCCCCCTGTATACTGAGAGTACAGGGCAGGACCACCGCTCCTCCCTTAAGCCCTTCCACAATCCGCTGAGCTCTGGACAGGAAGCCCCCTGAATGATGAGGAAGGAAAACAAATCACAGGTACATGAACAACCTGCTCCACAGGGTAAACATAGGTATTATGAACTCCTAAACACTAAAACCACAACTGTCTCTTTCAATGCATTTTCATTTACTGATTTCCTTGATTGATGTTTCCCTTATATAATAGTGGCCAGCACTCCCCGATAGAGCTCGTGGGAATCAATGCAATAATATAAGACCCATGAGTTTTACCTAGGCTTGGACTTTTAAATACCTCATAAACACTTAGGTGAAGCTGTGTCAGCAATATCCATACTCTCATGTCTGTTGTTTGTCTGTTTGTATGTCTAGCTGTAGGCCACCAAGATGACTAAGCACTTGAGTAGAACATCTGACCAGTGGCATGTCTAAATTGTCCCTGACAGACCAAAGCCCCCTTGTGTCATGCTTTTGCTACATGTACATACAAGCTGGGTTATAGGGACGTGTCTCATGAGCTTATCAAAAGTGGAGGGAACAATCCACAAAATACACATCTGACGCAGGAGTAGAAAGATGAACGGATGAACTGATGAGACAACAATACACCCAGCGCTAACAAGGACTGACAGCTTAAGGGAGGTTCTAATAGCATTCTGTAACAAATGAGTGAATTCAATCATATTCCTGTTTCATTTATTTCTCCAAACATTAATAAATATGAACTACTTCATTTGGCAATATCACTTTGCCTGCTCACTTGTACTTATCGTATGCTACGTGTAAGCGTACACCTTATAACTTCCTGTGTATCACTTTTGTGTTTGCAAGATATTTGGTCTCGACTAAGTGGCTTGTAAGAGCAGGTAACAGTGTGTCACAGGCTTGGTAAGGGATTTACAATCCGTGTAACACTCCACGATGGTGTAACAAAATATGTCAGTCAGAAGCATAATGTTTGGACCCAACCTGCATTCATGTCCCAAGTAGGCCCAACCTACAACCCTGCTGTTCAATATATATACAAACATAAATGTTACTGCCCATCTGAGTGTGTAGTACGGTGATACGGAGTCCTTACAAATTTCCACACAGGAAGGTTAAGACTCATTATTTATTCATTTATTTTTATGACTGTTGCTTCACTCTCGAATATTTCATTTATACAACAACAACCAGCATTATGTTGGGCAGAAACCAACCACAGCTCTGGCAAAACCCACAACAAGCCCAACATTTTTGGAAAGAGATGACAAACCTTAATCTTCTGAGAGTGATGCTTTTTCTACTTCAACAATTTTAATTTTCTTCATTGGTGAAGTTTGCAGACAAGGGTTATCTTTCTGTAAAATGCGACAGAATTATTCAAGCATGGTTCATGAGCCCAGTGGTGCTTTCTCTGACATCCATGATAGCCAGCAAGAAAGTTCATCTTAGAAAGCCACCACTTCAGACAGAGAAGAGATTATTCATTTCTCGACCCACCAAAAGTATCCATGCAGCCGTATCTCACCAACATTGATTAAATGGAAATTATGCAAAGCTGCTTCTTGTAATAAGAATATCACACCTAGCCTACATGTTTCCTGTCAGACCTACTTGTGATTATAATGACATTCTAATGGGACAAACAACATATAAGTAAACACAGATTCCTCTGGAATCAATCCAATAAACACAGCTGTATTTAATGCATAAAACAGCGACACTGTTCACAATGAAATTACGACAACAAACCAGTGAATGCCTATGTTATTAGCAACAGTTAGGATTTATTTCCATGTTGACAAAGTCGAGCATGAAAGCAACAGTAGAACCAGAGTCTGTGATGAGACAATAGCTCTAGTGGTCGTGACACAATTATCACAGAGTCAATTACAAAATTATGTAAGTATAACAGACAACGGAAAATCAAAATTGAAAATCTTTACTACGAAATATATATCTGGATTCAGTTGCGCAAAGTTTTCCTGAAATTGGAAGAAAACCGGCACAGTAAATAGTAGCATGTAAGAAATGTCAACATATGCTGTATGAACACAGAGACAGATGGACAACCAAGTGACGAGAATCAGCCAAAATGCCAGGCTGCTGACATAACAAAAACTGGACCCAAACACATATTAACACATGTTAAAAACAATCTAGGAACTTGTTACATTAAGGTGAACACAAATATGTAAATCCAAAACACAAAGCGTCTTCCCTCCTTATACTTAGCCATGGGGGAAAAGAGGGGGGTTTGCCATAAATAGCAATTTGAGGCTCTCCCCAGTCAGTTCCCCCAGGTATGCATGGTACCTTAACTGGAGACGTGGGCAGAGGAAATTGCTTTGCAAGCTATTCCCACTCTCTATAGCTGGCACGACCCCTGTCTCACATGTACAACTTAACAATCACAGGTTTTATAAATTGTGAAACGCATTGCTCCAGGATAGATCACCTTCGGAAGTCCAGCCATTCCAATAACCTTAGTTGTACAAAATCTTGTTGATCCACCAACTAGCTTAGCTAAGTGCAAAAGCATAGAAACTCCCAATAAAGAAATGTAACGCACGGTTGATTTACAGAGAAGCAGACATTACAAGGCTGAATAAAATACACTGCTATGATTGATCAAATGATTCAACCAATGGAAATTAAACATAGATCAATCCCGGTCATTCAGGCAAACATCAATAAACAGATGTAGTTATGACAGCACCAGGCCTTTGCCCTAATACAAACAAATCGCTACTGTTTCAGTAATAGGTCAGAAATAGGGTCACTCAGAGAAAACCAGACATTTGACCCTAACATTACTTAGTCAACAAAGTGTATGGAAGCAACTTTAAAAAAGAATGGGAAACTAATTAAAGGAGCACAGGATTCAAACAATGTTCAAACAATATTTTAGTTCCTAAGACTAAAAAAGAAATGTTCAAGAATTCTTTCTGTTGCTCAGGTGTGATCATCTTCCTCTCCACATAACGAAATCCACAACAGATTTGTTTGATGATGATATCAGGATTTCTGGAAAAACATTACATGAGGTGGAGAGTGCCCTGAATGAAGAAGGCCATAATGTTCACAAATGGTGCTTAGAAAACAACATGGTCATAAATACCAAAAAGACAAAATGCATGAATATGAGCTCTTGGCAGAATTTAGCCAAGTTTAGCCAAAAAACTGATGGAAACAATGTTGAAAATGTTTCTCAATCTAGACACCTTGTTGTCACTATTGACTCCACTCTGACACGGGATAAACACATCCAAAACTTGTGTACACACATATCATCCAAGATCACATTCTTACAAAGAATAAAGAAATATCTACCATTTCATGCTAGGCTGCTATTTTACAATGCATACATTCTTCCTCTGTTGGATTACTATTCCCATGTTTGGGGCTCTGCTTCTAAAGAGTTACTTGACAACGTCTTACGACTACAGAAACGTGCAGCACCAGTGATTCTTGATGCTCTGTATACCACACCAAACAGCCACATGTTTCATAGATTGAAATGAATGACAATTTATGAACAGATTGAATACCAAAAGGTGGTATTAGTGTACAAATGTTTGAATGATCTCTCGCCACCATATTTATCAACTCTGTTTGTCTCAACAGCTTAGGTTTACCAAAAATCACTCAGGTCAACATGTTCAAACAATCTTTTAGTTCCTAAGACTAAAAAAGAAATGTTCAAGAATTCTTTCCGTTGCTCAGATGTGACCATCTGGAACAAACTGCCTACATCAGTCAAAAAATCACCTGATTTATTGTCATTTAAAACATGCTTAGAAACCCACATTTTCTCAAACATTTCTATCCAACTAAAACCAGTTTTGATCTAGGTACTCACATGAACTATCACATGTTGATGTTTTCTTGATGTTTTGACAATACATGTACACAGATGCACATATAGCTCTCTTTATACATTGTACTTTTAGACTGTAAAGCCTTTTTGGGTTGTCACATTCATCCTTGATTCTCCTTTTATAGTATAGTTTTGTAGGTAATGGTTTAGGTTGTAGATCTTAGATAGGGGAATGTATGTGTGTGTGAATGAATGTTGTGTGAGGGTTCACGGAAGATTGGTCCTGTCATAATTGAACATCAGAGTTAAATAAAGTATTATCATTATATCCTTTTGACTGCTGAACAGACTCTGATTGTTATATTCCTGAAAGGAATTCATGAAGTCACAGTTTCTCAGGCAGTTCAATACGGTTCATAAAATCTAATACATCATGTTTAATTTGGTGAAAACAAAATCTAAAAAATCTGAGAACTCATTTCCAAATCTCTTCAAGTTTTTATGCCTTTTCACTCACTATAGCTTCATTTTTGAGTGGTCTTTCACTTAAACAGACACAGGACGAACGACGGGGCAACTTGCTAGTACATATTATGATATAAGCTCTTCTTGTCTTCCACCAGTACAGCTGATAATGGACATTTCCAAGGTCATCATTTCAGACAAGAATAAGAAATGAAAAGGAGTCATTGCCGTTTATATTCAGAATGCCCCAATTTAAATTTTTTTTTCATGGACAAAATAAATTTTGGAGTGCAAAAATATAAAAAAAATAACTGCCTAATAAAGAAATTTAACCAACCCAGTTCAAATCACAAACGGCTGTTGATGGTCATTTTCAAGTCCACTGTATCTCAGAAAAACATGCTTAAGACATATTACTTGTAGGTAAGATTGAAAACTAATTATTCAGTCTACTATTTAAAGTCCATGCAGCTTCTAACTTTCACTTTGGTGTGGAAGGCTTGGTCTTCAAACGTATATTTTGTGTAACCATCGTCTTGATGTGGAGTTGATGATTTAGTTGATGGCACCTGCACCACTGGCAACCAAAAAAACAAAACAAAAACAACAACAGAACCTATGCAGAAAATTTAATACATTGAACTAGGACTCACCTCAGACATGGAACTGGGGTGTTGCTTTTGACAGCTTCTTCCAACAATAAAGCCATCTTGGACTAAACACAACATGAAGACAACAGGCAATGCCACATAACAGCCAGTGCTGCCATTATAGGTTTTCTGTGGTTTGTTCAGGTAACAGTTGAGCAAGATCCTACATATACATGTATTAAAAGTCACAAAGAGCCAGGCAAATAGCAATTGGTACTTGACACTCAACAGTTCATCAGTAGTCTCTATAGTTCTTTCATGTCAGTCACTCCATGTACCTGTCATTTGTCAAATGATTTTTTAACAGAACTAAACATTTTCTGAGTCAGGTCAGTTATGACCTGCTTTAGGCCTTTTTGGTAACATCAGCCATCAACAGCCTCTAAAATCGTTCCTACACAAGGACTGTCTAGGACTGGTTGGAAAACTTCTTTCCATGGGACTTTTCCTACAGGATTTGTTTTGTCCTGTCTACAGCTCAGCTGACAACTATATACAAAATATGGGGAAGTGTTCAAGTTGTAAAAATCTGTGAAACTGTCAGCAGTTAGGTGATGGGAGTTGAGTGGTTCAGGGTTTGTACAGTTTTTAGGTCTACAAATTCCATAATTTTCCAGAACCTTTTAAGCTGGAAATCCATGACTTTTCCATCATCCTTTCCCGTGATTAATAATGAATGAATGATTATGGCTTAACGCCACATCGGCAATATCTCAGCCATATCGTGGCGAGCCCCCGTGATTAATATGTTACTGTACCAAATATGTTTCCTACAATTACACTATTTACCAATAATATGGATTCATAAAAGTCCAGTTTTTTAGTACTGAAAGTGAAAATTTAATTTTTTCCTTGAGCTAATTATTTTTTCTTAGGTTGAGTTTTAAATGACTTTTTTAAATTTGTAGATATTACATATACACACATGACTGTAACAACAACAGCTATTTTCACTTCATTATAACATTAAATGATTTGCTATAAAAGGCACTACTTTATTCACACGTTCCCAGTTCTGAATTATGGCTGTCTTTTTAAAAAGTTTGGTGATGTATTATCTTCAAAATAGCTTTATGTACCTGAGACAAACATTATTTCATGACTGAGGCGCTTTTTATGAAAAAGATTACAAACGTCTGTCTTGAATACAAAAAACTGTTTGAAATTGTATGAATTTGTTGCTGAATTATCTTTGTTTAAAGTGTGGAGTATTTTGCTGCCGATTGGGGGTCTGAAAACACCCATGATTTTAAGCTTATGAGAGACTGACCAATCACGGAGCTAAGAGATATCAGGAGTTTATAAGCTGTGACATAAATCTTCTGAGTTGACTGTCTATGTAACATGTAATAACACAGGGACAGTACTGTTTTAATGTTTTATGTTTTAATTATAAAAAGGACAAATGTGTGAACAACACTGCAAAGTATTTCCAGACCATTGTGTTGTGGCAGAAGAAATTTTCTTCATAATTTAATGTTATAAACTGACATATTGACATTTCCACTGTCGTAGTAGCTGTTAGAAAAATATACCTTACTGGAATAAATATAATATTGCCCAACCTTCTTGGCAAACTTAACTTAGAACATGCCTTGACTTTCACTTTAAAATATATAAAAGAAGAACCTGATTTAAAAAATATCTTGAATTGCTGCCTTGAATTCAAACCAGAGTCTCTGACGGGACAGTAGATCTACAGTTGGGACAAAATCACGAGTCGATTTCTGAAATTATGTATTGTTGTTATGCAATATTGTATTGTTGTTGTAACGAACAATGGACACTCAAAATTGGAAATCTATACGAAATATGTATACATGGCCATTAAATATCGGCGGAACGTCTACTATGAGCGTTCATTTTCAAGTACATGTACTTACATCAATGATTTGTGGATTGCAAAAAAACCCAAAACAAACAAACATACTAACCAGACGTGAGAAGGCTTATCACCAAAGTAAGCTTCATTATGGCACACTACGATGAAGAGTGACGCGGCTGGATCAGGTAGGTCTGGGTGAAGGATCACGTTGTGGGTGTCACTCAGGACGCTCACAACAGCTGAGCTGCTGTCGTTGTTGTTGCTGTAATAAACTTCTGCCGGCTCACTAAGTTTGCCGGCTGTTGTCAGAACAGATCATCTCGTCTTGTGAAGTTTATGTCAATCCTTCATCATCTGAATTCATCACAAGCTCAGTACTTCTCTAGCCAATCAGGATGTAATAAAAGGTCCATAATACCAGAAGTACCTGTCAACTTCGTTTATTTGTCCGATGGTGTCAGTATCGTCTACCGATCGGCCTCTTAAGGGCCCCAAAATACCGGAAATGTACGAATGCGTGCTTTATTTCGCGTGTTTCCGTAAAATAAACTCCATCACGCAGCTCTAGCTTCTTGGGGAAGGAAAACATCATATTCCAGTACACAAGACACCAAGGAAGAGCCTTCTCTCTATGAATCACTATGACGCTAATAACTTTTGACGTTATAACGCCATTATATAGGGCTTGCCAAGTTATGTTTGTGCACCAAGTAAGGGCACCCAAAAATTAACGCATAGGCTGAAGATTCACCTTTTAAATCTGTTGTGTTCAAAGGGGGTCCTTTCATACAAGATACGTAAACAGAAAATCGTGACGTCAGTGATCATTAAATAAGCAGTGGAGTTATTCCATGGTGCTCTAACACGCCCGACGCCGTATAACAACGACCTGTAGTCGAATCAGTAACCAAGCCGCACACGCGGATGTAGGCCTATAAAACATATGTATTGTATGTATGGAGACAACATTTAATTGCTTATCCGAAGAAACAACAGAATTGGAATTGAGGGAATTGCTATACTTGTTTATTTACATTCCCTTTTTCATACACAGATACACAGTATGTAGAACTCTTACATATTTGGAACCTCAGGAATATATAATTCCATCAGAAATTTCCTGCTGAAGATTCCTTTCAGATTAAACCGAAACATAACTGCTAGAGACCTAGTAGAAACCTAGTGTTCACAGAAATCTAACAGAAACCTAATGTAGAACTGCTGTATTCCAGAAATCTTCCTCTAACAGAAATTTAATGTTCTCAGAAACATAATGTAGAACCCCAATGCTCACAGAAACCCTTTCCAATTAAGAATGAAAGAAATGGAATCCTATATCAAGCAAAGCAATTCATATAAATACATCTAATATATGGTTCTATCGATATGTCAGGTTAACTCATTTATATATGGTACTGTTTCCCAATTACTTTAAAAGGTATAAAACATACACAATACTGAATCAACCTGGTGACCAATTGCAGTGCAGTACTAAAGAACAAGAGAACACAATTAATTTAACATTAGTCATGTATCATTTAAAACATTTATCGAATGTATGTAGGTTTAGATGACAGCAATAAACCATACCCTGCTATGGACCATTCAAGTCACCATTCTATGCCTCATCAGCACTGGTGTGTGGCACCAAGTGACACGCACCCCTGAGGAACAATTTAAAACCTATCAATTTCTTGTCAGGAGCACTCACACCCTTGGAACAGCAGGCTTCCTACATCTACACCCCATGTCAGCAAGTATCCAACTACCATCCCGAGGACGATTCTACAAAGTGGTACAACTACTACCTACACATGTGACTAAATATGAGACATGCATTTCAAACTGATATACCAATTAACGTATTAATTCTATCTTACAACACCGTGATCAAATCTGCGATGATTTATCACACTATTATCTTACAACATATCTGAGAGGTGACTAGATTAAACCAATAGCACCTCTAGTTATTGAATGCGATCAACACTGACACTTAGTCATTTTTACTTGTATGATCAAATCTGTGAAGATTTATCATACTAGTATCTTACATTATCTCCGGAGGATTACTAGATTAACACAGTGGTATCTCCGGCTACAAAACACTATCAAAAAGTGCTCCCTGTTTCTTTATCTTTAGAAGATCATTGTTTAGTGGGAAAACAGGTAAAGAAACCTTACTGAGGTATTACAGTGTACATTTAACCAAACACATGAAAATGTCATTTATACCATTCATAGACATATCATTTTAAAATGAACATGTCGAGGTACTAACCCAGGAAGAGCATCTGCGTTCTGGCCAGATGATGTCCATGGCAAGGACCAGAGCTGTAAGTAGTCTTCTCTTCCTCCAATCCCCAGTGTTACAAAGTTCAGCCAGTCAACCTCATAATCAGCCACTGACCATTTTACTCAAGTTGACAAACAGTATGCAGGAAAAATGTCTACTGAATCTCAATTCCAAGTAACTCCTATACATGCCACGTGAAAAGAACATATTTTCCCACATCCACCTTGATACTTAAAATGAACCAGGAACTGGAGTTCCAAAACATAAATTCATAGCGGCTATTAACATCAACTTCCCATGTGACGCTTCCCTGACCACCACATCAAAGGAGGCTTGTCTCTTACTGATGACAGGCAGCTAGGATGTGTCTTAACTGTGTCCTGGTCAGCTGGGTGCAAGGGAAAGTCCCCTGACTGTCCACTGCACATCTAGTTTCTATATTACCAGCTAAATACACTACCTGAACCACAGTACAGTGCATGAGGCGTCTAATATACCAGTAAGGCTACACTTCACCTGTTACAGTGCAATACCTAGATACTGTGCATCAATAACGAATTTCTATCTTGGACTCGTGCCGTTACGACGACGCCAGTCAAATATATGTAGAAAGTTGTTACAGATGCACAATATCTGGCCACACCTCTTCACTATCAGCACGTTCACCTAGGAAGTCACCCCAGGCGCATTTTACCGCTGCTTTTGATAACAGGAAAATGTTGACGTTCATTCGAGACGCTGGTCACATCTGGTGTCACCTGCCACGAGTTTCTTTTTATGTAGATCAGGCCTACATAAACTTTTATTTACCAGCAATGGAGGGACGTAGGGAATATTTTTTTTAATCCCGTGTGAAGTTGCACTAGTGTGAAGTTGAGCTAGTGTGAAGCATGCAATGGAGTCAATAAATATTGTAATGCACGGAAAATAATACCAGGTCCTTTGTAAACTGTCGATTGTGAACTGTGAGCCAAGTTCTTCCAGTTGACTTGATATGTGTCACCGTTTCCGCACACGGATGTGGTAAAAAACATAACTTATGGTTCCGAAGTCTCTATATCGACTTTCATTTTCCTACAAGAATTGGTCAAAGTTTTAAATGGATATAGGTATCAATACCGCATAGAGAAAGTAGTGGACACAATGGACTAAGTTTGGTCTCGTGGACATTCTTTGGAGGGCGATGGAACGAAGCTATGGGACGGTAGTGCTAAGCGATGGAACAAAGATTTCCTTATATAACATTTATTATTATTATTTACGAAGATGGCCTTATATAACAGGAGGAATTCCATACACTCAGAAGATATCCATGGCCTTTCACACAGCCGGAAACGTGTCGATTCTAAAATTACATTAGGAATTAGCAGGGATAATTTAAACCGCATATTCGTTCATTTCCAACAGGGAAAAGGATTCTTTCGTAGACAATATACTGAAACTTAAAAGCTCCGAAATGAAGCTATGAAGAAAAAAAGAAAAGACGAAAAATTCGAATACTGCAGCAAGGTTTCTGATATTAACTGAACATCTTTTTATTACACAGTAAAACAGCAATCGTACCAAACTGTCCCCTCCACAAAGGATTACCAAGACTCCGGTGGAGTGGTGTAACGGACATACATTCTGTAGAACGGCGCCAGTTCTGTTATTCTATGTTCCGAAACAATGAATAGTTGTATTTACCAAGTGGTATGTAGGCTACCATTTTAAGCTACCTTTTCTAACTGACTTTTCCTCGTGTGCCATCTTACATGTTGTGGCATATACAGAGTGAACTAAAGGGCCTCGCCACATACAGCCCACAGAAACTCTTAATTTACAAAAAACACATTTTTTCAAAAAAGAAGCGGTTTACCTGTAATATGAAATCGGGTTTAAATTATATATAATTGCTTGGAAAGGAACAAAAGCATATAAGCACCATTTGGCAGAATACCAAAGTGGTTGATATGAGGCATAAAAAGGAAAAGAAATGTCGAACGTAGGAGGAAGAGGGGGTGGAGGTCTAGAGAGTACTTCGTAAGGGACCAGAAGTGATAAATAACTTGGCCGAATAGGCGAAACACTGATTTTTCCGCATTTCTAATTTAATGGACTGATGGTCACTGAAAGTGCCATGTTTGAAGGCTAGATAAATTCCGATTACTTTTACCAGACAAGCTTTTGCCTAAAAGCTTTATTTTCATTTTATGGCAAAATCTTATTGAAGGCCTATATCCACTGTAAAAAATTTGCTTTGTTTTCACCTCCACTGTTCTAGTCAACTGACCAAAGACAGGAATTACCCCAGCGCTACTATGACCTCAGCGCAAAACTATAAATAAAGCCACGTCTACCACCATTGTCTGAGTGCCCTTGGCTTGTTCTTGATCAGGTGCTAATTAATTACGTGGTTAACTAGACTTAATCCATTTAACAACCTCTTTGATAGCTCACACCTCCAATTATGTATAAAGACTGCAGCCAGTAGAAAATCACAGAATCACCCTCCAAATTTACAGGTTTCTAAATCACTCTTTATATTTCTTATAGTACAGTACTAGTATGTCAGACTAAAAACAACAAAAGATCGTTATAATGATAATGATAATAATAAAAACAAATTAAAGCTGTTATCCAACAGCCTTGCCGGGGAAAAAGAAACTCAAAAGATTGAGAAGGGATAAACTGGATTTGAACCCATGAGTGCCATATAGAATGGACCTACTACTAGAACCCAGCATGGAAGCAGTTCAGCTTTGATCCTTTGCCAGTAGCCCAAAACAAAAGACCTAATTTTACAGTGTAGCAAGGATTATCTTCTTTCTCATTGTAAACTGCACTCAGCGATGTCCAGCTATACAGCCACAACGGTTTCGTATCACGTGACCTCTAAATGTGGTGAAATTTTGCTTTTTCCCACTTTGTATAGTACATATCTGGCCATTCGAAATCAGTAATTTTCCGCATTACAGCTGTAACGGTTTTCTCTCAGGTGACCTCCAAATATGGGCAAAAATGCATTTTTCAAACTTTGATCGTAATTTGCGTCAAAAGTATACATGATAGGGAAAAATAAGATCAAATTCGTGATCGTGACGTCAAACTACATCAAGTAGCATACTTAAAATATTTAAATTCAAAAACTTTTGGTCGCGTGACAACTTCAGTAATGAGTGCATTTCTACAGTTTCACCATATGAAAATCACTTTTGGACACGTAATTTGCCCCGACACCAGAACAGTGTCTTGTCATATGACCTAACCCAGCTGAATCGAGGCCTTCTACAATTTTGTGTGAGCATCAAATGTATGTTGTATTAATGGCTATGTTGAATGTATGTCATGTGTATGTTGTGTTTGTGTTTTTTGAAGATTGTAATACAATGTATTAATATGAGTGCTTCTCTCAGACTAAGAAAAGTGGTTTTGTCACAAGGATATGACCTACACAAATGTAGGATGACGGTCATTTTGGTGAGAGGTACATGTATCATCACCCAGTCAGGAATTTACATGTTAATACATTAAATATTATTCCACACATCTGTTCTTAAAGTTATAGAACATAAATGCATAAAGTCGTCCACATTAAAGTAAATATATATTTGTTTATACCATTTCATAAAATGTTACCTCTAAGCCGGTCGAAAATTTAACCAATTAATTGTAGAAATATAATTAACACATGTCGGTGAACTTTAATGTAACAGATGCAGTGAAGTAAAGTGAATATTTACTACTTTAAATTGTTTTCTTCAGTTAATTAGAATACCATTTTGTGCAAGAGTTTAACGTAGTGTATTCGGGAAACATCAAAACTGTCTTAAGAAATGGTGTCACATGGCTAAGCACAGTTTCCGTCCGGAGATCAGGCTTGTGAGTTAGGACAAAGTTGAATGTGGGCTTTATGGTTTGCTTTGTGATTGAAACATGGTGCATTAGGATGAGGTTTCACAGGGGCACTCATGGTTTCCTTCCTACAAACAAATTTGTAAGCGTGTTTCCTTTGTGCATAGTGTTAATTTGGTCTGCCAGTAACCTGCAGATGGTCGTGGGTTCCCTCCTGGGCACTGCCTGGTTTCCTCCCACCATACTCTGGCCGTCACCGTAGAAGTGAAATATTCTTCAGCACGGTGTAAAACACCAATTAAGTAAATAAACACATGTAGGGCTAATTTATTTACCTGATTTCCATCATAATCTTAATTAATCATTAATCACTTACAGTTTGCCATTATGGGAGTGGGCCTAAGTTCAGGTTCAAACCTTAGACCGAAAATTTGTCCTATACCATACTCTTGCTGCTTCTGTGGCCTCTTGGAGAGTAGGTGGTTGGCATCAACACTGTGGCCTTTTGGAGAGTAAGTGGTTGACATCAACCCTGTGGCCTTTTGGAGAGTAAGTGGTTGGCATCAACCCTGTGACCGTTGCTCAATCAGCAAACTTTCGTTGAAGGTCACGTCTTCCACTTATCTGTACATCACACGGAAAAGTTCGTGAGTAACTTACCAAAGTCAGTGGTTTATGCTGGGCACTTCTCCACTCACAAAACTGACTGCCATCTTTAATATTTTGAAGGAAAACATTCTTGGGTATTAAGTAAGAATCAATAAATATGTTTTAAGTTAAGGACATAAGGCCAATGGCAAGGAAAGTAGCACAAGTACCTGACTAACATTCAGATGTAAAGCATGGGGTTAATCCACCCTATCTCTCGAGCAACATAATAGATCACTTGATCTGTGAAGGCCCTCAAAACAGTGGAGTCCAGATTTAGTGATTCTCAAGGCTAGCATCTAACACAAAGCAGTGAGTCATCTTATGAAAATCATCATACCACACGGCGGCATATTTTGAAAGTTGGTGCAAATAAAACATCATTGATGCATCTCTAAATACAACAAGTTGCTGACGGACCTTGCCACAGACAAGAATGCAGCATGAGCTGGACTTGAGCTCACAGCGACCGCATTGGCGAGAGACAAGGGGTCATACATGTAACGTAGTGCTGGCAGCTAATCCCTTCGGCCATGGAGAACCATCGTCTAACTTTTGTTAGACAACTTGAGACAACAGCCAACACTGTTGAGCTGAGTTGAACTGTGTTATGAAAAAGTATTGAGAAACAGGGAGAGAAATGCAAGTTGATTGTGAATGGCATTTATCGCTCTGGCTGTTCGTTGTTGGTAATGCGCTGATATATCAGCCAAATCCTCTACGTAGCCTTTGAGGATGCGGCCTTCTGTCCCGGTCACGTGATTTAAGATCACACAATTCATAGCAGTTCTTTGATAGGCTCATCACCTTATCACAGTCAAACACAGTTGTCAAAAATATGCGCCAATGTTTTCTAGCGATAGCTGCTGTTAAATAGCGTTTCAAACCCCATCCACAATATGGAACATGGCCGGATTTGTGTTAAATTTTTTCATTTATTTACTTGCTCAAGAATATTTTACTTATACAACGGCGGCCAGCATAATGGTGAGAGGAAACCGGCAGAGCCCAGGGAAACCCACAACCATGCGCAGGTTGCTGTCAGAACTTTCCAGGAACGGCTGGAGGGGAAAGGAGCATAAGCTGAACTTGAACTCACAGCAATCGCATTGATGAGGGTCACCTGGGTCATTACGCCACAATGGCGGACTTCTCTTGCAATGCAAAGTCGATTCCTGTTGTCCTACACAAGTGACCTTCAAAGGTGAACTGTGAAGAACTTCACCAAAATGTCATCTGAGTTTGTGTAAGTTTTCTTTGTAATAATTCATTAAATCGTTATCTATTGTAATCTTTGAAAAATGTCCATCAATTACCTCTTTTAGTCACTAGAAAGTGACAGACGCCACTGGAAGTATCTGCATTCATGTTAAAAAGGAAATGTCTTCTTTGTTACGATGTGGATGGCCGTCAGATCTCTGAATATCACTTGCTGTCATGAAGTTCCACAATTCATGGGCTTATTCCTGGTCACAGATAAGCTACAAGTTGCATGCAAGGAAATATGTAACACGGTTATCACTAAGTATTCATCGTGACAATCCTCAGTTTCAGATCACAGACCTTTGCAATTCACCTTGAACATCAATCCTGTTTTGATCTTACCTTTCATACCTTCAGAATAGGTCTTTGTCAAACTTGGTGCAGAGGTCGTTTATGATACAGTAAAAAGACATTAGATAGCAATGAAACTTTTATTTAAGAAGCTTGTACAGGTAGTAATGTAAGAGGTGTTAAATCTATAGCTTTAGTAGCTTACTAAACCTATTACAGCTCTAATGATGGTACTAGGATGGGAAACACAAATAGAAGTGAAAACAACAAAATAGTTGCTAAAAGTGATTAGCCAACAGAGTACAATTTAAGAACAAAACTACATGTAAAAATTTATAAATGTGTACAAAAATTGGATCGAAAATAACTAATTTCTACATAACAAATCAAAAAAACAAATGAAAGAATATGCAACAAAATAATATAAAATGAAAAGCGTTGCACCTGTGCATATAGTAAACCAGCTCTGCGTAGTCAGAAATCACGTGCTTAGAGAACCTAACCTCTGAGGGACAGGCTTCAGATCTCTATGTAGCATCACGTGACCAGCACATTTACATGTAGTTAGACAAATAGAGTGTGTACTTACAGCACAGAGAGTAACATTTACACCAAAAGCAATAAAATATCCAACACAATATGAAAATAGCAAGCATATTTAACATTGTATTATGAAGGTTTTCACTCAGCGATAGCAAATGTAAAGTGGCTTTAAAGATGACAAATAACCTGAGAAACAACCACATGGTCAGTCACAAGAACGAGGTCATCTACAGATCTACCTGGAATAACTGTCCATGCTTAGCTACACCCATACCTGCTCACTTTCTTCAGAATGAACATTAATAATCCTAACTGATGGCCCTTTTACATGCCGTAATTTAGTAGTTGTCTGTTCCCTTTACAAATGAAATATATGATGTACCTGCATTTCCTGTCTCTTTAAAAGTTCAATTTAAGAATGTCGGTTTCCAGACCAGATCTCAACTGATTTCGTCAGGAACGGGCAATCCATAATCCCGGTATAATGCAGACATTTGTTAACGCCTGTAGTGTCCCCATAATGCCATACCATTAGTGAACACATCACTGTAACCCAGGTATAAACTACATGTAGCCATTTAGTGACTGTAAAGTCTTAGGTCACAAAGAGCTTGTTGATAGAATTCTAAAGGCATCAGTGTAATCTAATGATACAGGTGCTACCTATACAGGTATATGTATCTGTATAATGCCACAGCAAAGTTCTCACAGCTGTACAGGTATCTTTGTAATGCAATATATACAGGTAGACTTACCTGCTGTATGCCACAGCAAAGTTCTCACAGCTGTTCAGGTGTCTTCGTAATGCAATATATACAGGTAAACGTATATGCAAAATGCCACAGCAAAGTTCTCCCAGCTGTACAGCTATCTTTGTAATGCAATACATACAGGTAATCCTGTCTGGTGCACGCCTCAGCAAAGTTCTCACAGCTGTACAGGTGTCTTCGTAATGCAATCTATACAGGTAAACATATATGCATAATGCCACAGCAAAGTTCTCACAGCTGTAGCGGTGTCTTTGTAATGCAATCTGTACAGGTAAATGTATCTGCATAATGCCACACGAAAGTTCTCACAGCTGTATAGGTGTCTTCATAATGCAATCTATACAGGTAAATGTACCTGCATAATACCACAGCAAAGTTCTCCCAGCTGCACAGCTGTCTTGGTAATGCAATCTATACAGGTAAACGTATATGCATAATGCCACAGCAAAGTTTTCACAGCTATGAAGGTGTTTTTATAATGCAATATATACAGGTAAATATATTAAACGTATTAACGCAACAGCAAAGTTCTCAGGTATTGCTCTAAAGGTGTATTTCTAATGCAGAGATGAAAGCACAAAACTCATACAAAACCTGGAAAAAGTCAGATCAGCAAAATTTAGCCCACTTTACATAATTTCCCAGAACTTTTATAGACATGCAGTAAAACTGTTTAACTATATAGAGGTAGTGTTAAACTCCCGGTAAGTCCTCAAAGTTTCCAACTCTGCTAAGGCTGCCCCAAATCTGGCCTCACACTGTCAGGATAATCAGCCAAATGTCTACTCGTACCATTTACAACTGACAATTATACCCACAAGTCACACCCACCCTTCTCCTCACACACTAACGTGCCACTACGTACAAAGGCCCATCAAGAACAGAACACTGTTAGCTCTGGGTGTCCTAAAATGACCACACCGGTAATCACAGCATCCATTTAGCATTGTCAAAATAATCAACTTACTAGTTCACTAGATTAAACTCGATTTTATAGACAGTTAAAAATCCAATTTATTTGTCTTCAGAAAAGACTTATTATACACATGCTCATGTAACAATTTCATTAAAATAACATAAATGTGAATGTACATGTAAGACAATATCACAGTGACACGGCAGAGCCTTTACTTCTGAGCCTCAAAGACAGGGATGTCAAGTCTGTAACCTGTACAGATGAGAGTGCTCTCCCCCTGATTAGACAAAATCTACACACAAATGTCTGCAAAGAATAGTGTATTCATACACTCAGCTTCTGCAACAGACAAGGTTGTGTCCACCTCTTTGCTTAATTACTTGTCTACTCCTGATAACAGTGAACAGAATTAGAAAGAATCTAGCACGTCCCAGTACAAATCCCACCTGCAGACTAACATGACTGAGAAGAGGCAGACAGGCACCTGCATGGGCATGTATCATTATGTGAAGACAACCAGGCAACTTTCAATCATCCAAGTAGCATATACAACAAACCACCATTAGTCCTGCAAGTGTCCCTAACATAATGGATTCCACTGGTACAAGGTTCCAGCTGTATATTCAGGTCAGGAAAAAACATGCAATTTCCAATCAATATAGTCTACAAGGCACAACCATAGTCCTGCGATGTTAGGTTACATGTAACACACAGGTTTATACAGTCACAAATATCCATACTGGTCAATACTACACACTTACACAGCCTTCTGGATAAACACAGATCATATTAAGTTAAGGTGGTAGTAACTGATTATCTGCAAATAACAGTGTTATTCTAAACAACAAACATTGGCAAAATATTGGTAAAGCTATTTGGTATTTCTTCAATGAACTGTTTGCTGACAACACATACAAATGTATACTTCATTCATCACAGACTTCACTAGCTTCAGCATGTAAGCCATTCTCCTGCACACACATATACCAGGGGTGTTGACTTACAGGTGGACTTTCCACACAACTTTCCACAAAATGACAATGAAGAAACTTGCTGCTTCATCAAAACGAAGAAGAAAAAGTCCCTTCTTCATCTGGAGTAAATCTGAACCCATCTCATTGCAAGCAGGACCGTTAGCTGAAGTCATGACAGTAATGCTTTGTGTATACTAGAGGCCTGCTGATGGAATGAAGGCTGGATTGTCTACCTCATGCTGACAGGAAAGTTAATTTTCAATGAAAGATCAAATCTTATCCTCTAAAATATCATAAAAAATATTATGATTCTTTTCCTGAGTCATGACAATTTCTAGAAAATGGAAAAACTTTGCTTGATCTTATTGCCAGAAGCCAAAAAATCACAACACAGTGACACACTACAAAAAGTCACTACTGTTTTGGATTCAGGCCGTTCATTAAGTGAACAGATTGACAGAGTGACTTGTACAGCTGCTTGTCTCTGATAACAACACGGCAGCAGTTTGTGGCTAAGAGATCTTGGGATATACACTGGGGTAAGGATTAACAGGTTACAAGAGGCCACAATGGCCAGGTATTGTGCGGAGGAAAACATGAAGGGGGCTAAAATACAAAGGAAACACATTGCTGACGTGAACTGTGAAGGTGATTAGAGAGACTGCCAAGGACTGATTACAGCTTAGTGGTGCATAGAAGTATTTCAGTCATGTCATGGTGAGTCCCTTGTTTGAAGGCTGAGAGATTGCTTTGTGTACTTACATTGTTCTTGTTACATTGTAGTGTGATAAACTTTGAGAAAATACTTTCTCTGGTTACATGCTTAGTCCCCAGGTCATATGATAACTGTGACAAATATGGGGGAGGACAAGGGATGCAGCACCTGGTTTTTGTCTTGTTCAGTCAAATGAGCTACTCCTGCATCACACATAGTGTGAGTTCCATTTCCTACCCGGGGCTCACCTAAGGAGGTGATGGACAGTTGACTTACCCATCCTTTGGCTTCTGGAGGACACCAGTTACACAACTACCTCCACTTAAGTCTAATGTAGGTGGAGTCTGAGTTGTACTGTCTTTGCTGTTTATAATTGACTCAAAAATCAATACTGCCTTTACCCCAGTACACATCCTCAACAAGGCCCATCTCACCTGCACGTGTAACGAGTGATGTCATTACATTACAGGTATAATATGAAATGTGGTGCTACCACTAAGCCCACGCAGCAGACTGATTGTGATCTTAGATTGTCAAGTCTTTTATGGCAATAGTCTGTGCATAAAATTAACCTTTGGGCTTGCTGGGGCCGGCGCTTGTAGGTCACATGATCAAGAGATTTCATCATATTTAGTTTCAATATGGCGGCACCGTGAACCTGGATAAAAAATGATGAAAATCTCTCATTTAACAATGATTCAGGTGCTTATTTGTGTTACACTTAATGCTAACACAGAAACAAGAAGCCACAGGACCAATAAGCCACAGGAATTGTTATGTTTGACTTCTTGTACGTGATTGAGGAATGACTTTTCAGTTGTCAGTCAAAAGTTGACCACTTCATTTTTTGAGACAGTAATGAGGATTCCCTGACAGATTTGTCCACATACACTGATATACATGTATACAGGTTAAGTACACTACATCAGAACCAGAAATTCTACATCCAGTGTAAAATGGACACTTTGGAAAAATATGAAAAAATATTTATGCTTGCACCATAATACAAAAATACTTAAAACATTTAAAAATTGCATTACATTACATATGAATACTTTTGAAGCAAGACACCTGTACCAACACAACGCATCATCCTGACTCCAGGTGCTGCATCCCTTGCATAAATGTGTGTCCACTCTGGAGTACAGGTAAACATGTATCCTGCAGAACAGGTGTGCTGGTGAGGTGGGCAGCTACAGCCAGACATTACTCATTAAAGTGAGACAGGCATGCAATGGCGGGTTTGGCCGTTTACATCCGAGAACTGGTAACTTCACTGCAGAGCTCCCAAGCCTACTGCCTCTGTGAAAATGTGATGTCGGCGTATTGTGTGGGAGAATCCCTCGGATGAGATTTAGGGGGCTTCTCGGTCTTGTCAAACGCCACTTCCTGGTAATTCAGTTCTCGTCTCTGTGACAAATCAAGAAACCAGAGTTTATCAGCAATGGGTTCCCATGTCTGGGTAAGTGCTGCTCCACATTCTTCTGCTTGTTACAGGAGTCAGATATTAGGCTTCAGTTATTTCCCCTGAACACAGAAACTCAACTCAATATGCTAAGCCTAGGGCATATTTCACACACTGCATGTAACCACAGCTGTAAAGCTCAGAGTAACATTATATCTATTTATTTATTGACTTGTATTTTATGCCATACTCAAGAATATTTCACTTATACTTTGTAACAGCCAGAGTCGTACTGTTAGGTTTACCCTGTAACAGTCAGAGCAGCACTGGTGTGTTTATACTTTGTAACAGCCACATTGGTACTGCTGTGTTTTCACTGTAACAGTCAGGGCAGCACTGTTGTGTTTATACTTTGTGACAGCCAGAGGGGTACTGCTGTGTTTTCACTGTAACAGTCAGAGCAGCACTGGTGTGTTTATACTTTGTGACAGCCAGAGTGGTACTGCTGTGTTTACAATGTAACAGTCAAAGTGGCACTGTTGTGTTTACACTTGTGACAGTCAGAGTGGTACTGCAGTGTTTACACTGTAACAGTCACAGCGGCACTGTTGTGTTTAGACTTTGAGATAGTCAGATACTGTTGTGTTTACACTATAACAGTCAAAGCAGCACTGTTGTGTTTACACTTTATAATAGGTAGTGCCGTTCTGTTGTTACACATTGTAACAGTTAAACCAGTCTGTTGTCTTTACACTTTGTGACAGTCGGAGCAGTACTGCTGTGTCTACACTTTGTAACAAGTAAAGCGGTACTGTTTTGTTTACATGTGGTATTATTCAGAGGAGTACTGCTGTGTTTCCACTTTGTAAAAGTCAGAGCGGTACAATTGTGTTCACACTTTGTCAGAAAGCAGTACAGCTGTGTTTACATTTTGTAACAGGTAGAGCAGAACTACTGTGTTTTTATACTTTGTAACGGCTACAGCGGCACTGTTATGTTTACACTTTGTAACAGTCACACATCACTCAGATCTTGGTCTCACCTGTGGAACACGACCGTTGTTGTTGTTGGTGCCTCTGCTGGTAAACTCTGTTGGTTCATATGAATCTGAAAGTAAATTACACCACCAAATAAAACTGACCAACTGATGAATAAATGAATGATTATGGCTTACCGTCACACTGGCAGTACTGCAGCTATATCGTGGGGACACTGGACGAATGAAGCCAAAAACAGGACTCCTACTTCTAAGCAGTCTTCACCGTAGTAAATAATATACAAGGTAACTGACAAATGGAAACAATAACCCTGCAAAAGATAGTGTTAATCAAATGAAGTCAAAGTGTTGATTATACTGCCACATAGATCACTGAGATATTACACTAAAGAGCAAGTTATCAAGTGTGACATGACAAGTTGATTGTAACTACCACAGGAATGCACGCTAAACACAAAGGTAGCCATGACAGTTGCAGTCAACTTAACCCACAACAGCTACAGGGTTCATTGTGAATGGCCAGAGATATGAAAAAGGGTATTCTGGGTATAAATAGGACTACAAGCTGAATATCGTCACACAAAGTTGATAGTGTAATCTCAGCCATACGGGTTATTAGTTTATATTTTCAATCAAAGCGAATATGGTGACATCACAAGTTATGTAGACCTTGGCGTAAGACAGTTGGCAGCCATTTGCTTAAGGAATGGCACATGTCATATCTTGTGACCGAATAAACCTGTTCAGCTACTTTTAATTTTTACACAATAATTTGGTATTCTTTTTGTTATTTTAAAATCCAGGTCAATAGTCCTGAAATCCTGCAGTCTTTACAGAGTTGTGTCCCTTACCATCAATAGGCAGCTGTGTCTTGGCTGTTTTGGCTGGTTTGGCAGCTACCCCTGGTTTCCCTGTAGAGCAGATACATATATGTATATACAGGAGGCTGAAGCCGGAGAACACTAGATGTACTGTTTGTCATTACTACCCAGGCTAATGTGACATGCACACTGTGACCAGTACAGAACGCACCCAGGCTAATGTGACATGCACACTGTGACCAGTACAGAACGCACCCAGGCTAATGTGACATGCACAATGTGACCAGTACAGATTGCATAACTTTTGTTGTGGAAGTTACATATACACATCCATGTATACAATCTTACAAGGCATTAGCAAGACTCAGCCAAGGGCAGTGCACTCGAGTAACAGATACACATATATTGAAATAAAGAAGTGAAATTGTCACATGTTGCCTATCACTCTTCATAGATGAAGTATTTCAAGTACACAAGCATGTATTTTACACTTCAGGATATAACCTTAACCCAGTACAATTATAGTTTATACACTTGTCCAGTCACAGTATCAACACTAAATTGCAGGCTGCAAATACGTCCTATAAGAAATGAACCAAAAGCTAAATAGAAATATCTGCTTCAGAATGATTTTCATAAAATCAAAAATTAGCATAAAGTAAAATGATATCACAGACTGAATGTAGGATCACATGCAGGAAATGACAATCGGCCACCAGGAAGTTAAGATCAGGCCCAGAAGTCAGGCAGTTTGTCATACACCGCCCTGAGGGCCAGGACTCTTCAAGTTACGGGGCTGATAACACTTCTCAACAAAAGATATCACAGACTGAATGTTGGATCACAGCAGGAAATGACAATCGGCCACCAGGAAGTCAAGGTCAGGCCCAGAAGTCAGGCAGTTTGTCATACACCGCCCTGAGGGCCAGGACTCTTCAAGTTACGGGGCTGATAACACTTCTCAACAAAAGATATCACAGACTGAATGTTGGATCACAGCAGGAAATGACAATCGGCCACCAGGAAGTTAAGATCAGGCCCAGAAGTCAGGCAGTTTGTCATACACCGCCCTGAGGGCCGGGACTCTTCAAGGTACAGGTCTGATAACACTTCTCAACAAAAGATATCACAGACTGAATGTTGGATCACAGCAGGAAATGACAATCGGCCACCAGGAAGTTAAGATCAGGCCCAGAAGTCCGGCCGTTTGTCATACACCACCCTGAGGGCCAGGACTCTTCAAGGTACGGGTCTGATAACACTTCTCAACAAAAGACAGACTGAATGTTGGATCACACGCAGGAAATGACAATCGGCCACCAGGACGTTAAGATCAGGCCCAGAAGTTAGGCAGTTTGTCATACACCGCCCTGAGGGCCAGGACTCTTCAAGTTACGGGTCTGATAACACTTCTCAACAAAAGATATCACAGACTGAATGTTGGATCACATGCAGGAAATGACAATCGGCCACCAGGAAGTTAAGATCAGGCCCAGAAGTCAGGCAGTTTGTCATACACCGCCCTGAGGGCCAGGACTCTTCAAGTTACGGGTCTGATAACACTTCTCAACAATAGATATCACAGACTGAATGTTGGATCACAGCAGGAAATGACAATC
Organism: Acanthopleura granulata; assembly: GCA_016165875.1. NCBI lineage: Eukaryota > Metazoa > Mollusca > Polyplacophora > Chitonida > Chitonidae > Acanthopleura > Acanthopleura granulata. Next base: position 3,797,498 of record JABBOT010000025.1, on the reverse strand, counting down.
GGCCACCAGGAAGTTAAGATCAGGCCCAGAAGTCAGGCAGTTTGTCATACACCGCCCTGAGGGCCAGGACTCTTCAAGTTACGGGTCTGATAACACTTCTCAACAAAAGATATCACAGACTGAATGTTGGATCACATGCAGGAAATGACAATCGGCCACCAGGAAGTTAAGATCAGGCCCAGAAGTCAGGCAGTTTGTCATACACCGCCCTGAGGGCCAGGACTCTTCAAGTTACGGGTCTGATAACACTTCTCAACAAATGATATCACAGACTGAATGTTGGATCACAGCAGGAAATGACAATCGGCCACCAGGAAGTTAAGATCAGGCCCAGAAGTCAGGCAGTTTGTCATACACCGCCCTGAGGGCTGGGACTCTTCAAGTTACAGGTCTGATAACACTTCTCAACAAAAGAAACACTTAAACAGTAAACGTCAAGGCACGAAGACTGATAGGATTATAAAACTATCCCATGCTGAAATCAAACTATTCAAAAACAATTAAACAAATCCACAAATTCCTTCCTTATCACAAACTTTACACAACAGGAAACTCCTAGTTTATGTCTTTTCTACAACATCCAACATGACACCAACACATACTTCACGAAACTTGAAACAAAAATTTATCTAAAGAAATCTTAAACACAAAACACAACAACTGAACACAGGTGATACAAAAAGCAAGGTAAAATTTTGACCCACTTACCATATCATTCAAATATCCAGGAGCTTTATTGTAACAAGAATAATTTCAAAAAGATTTTGTTAAGGAATGCTAGTGTTTGCTCAACTCACAATGTTGAAGAGGACACGAACATGATAGGGTACTATCACATAACGGGACAACAATGACCTGTCATGTCAACAAATGTGTACCAAGTGTGGCAGATACCAGTACTTTTAGTTATTAATATGTAGCACCATGGGTATAATCCACCTTGAAGGAAAAGGCCTCGAAAGTATTGGGCAATTTGTGATAAAAGAGTATTGTTTTAACATTTTAAAGTGATCATCAATTTTTTTAGATTTTTTTAGATCTGAGACAACAAAATTTAAGTTAGATTACAACACAGTCAACTGCGAATAAAAATACCTCCATGTACAAGGGGATGAACCAATATATACCAATATTGCATAACGCTACTCATATACGGATCCAAATTTTGCTGCTGCCCCTTGTTTCTTTTTCAGTGCATAGACCAGAGAGAAGAGCCAGCAGGACGCCACAGTGAGCAGCTTTTGCCCAAGCAGCAAGTCAAATACAGATTCCAGAAGTTCACCACTAAAGTGTGAAGGGCCTGATTCATGTCATTCAGCCAGCTTCGAGTCCATAAAATATCAGCATCTTCAGACAGCAATGAGAGTTTATGGCAACAAAATATATGTTTCTTATAGAACGTCTAAAAAAATTATCAGATGGTGTTCTTTAAATCTTCAAACCTTACTCCTCTGACTACAATTTCTGCTACACTTCTCTGGTGTTATCTTTTAAAGAGAGAGCTGGATGAGAGTATCACACACACTAACAAAACACAGTATTAAAATGGAATAATCGAATCTTTCAACTGTAGCAACTTTTGCTCCCAAACTATTGTGCACTGTATCTGACAATACTGGTTCTTCAAATGAGTGATTCATAAGAACGGAACGCATGTGTAAATGGCATTGCTATTTGCTGACAAAAACTACTGTTCCCTAACCATTAACCAATCAGGTGGCATGTTTCAATCCACCTCTCAATGACTCAATGGAGACCCGTCAAGCTACCCGTGGTAGGACCTTGACGTCTTTTTGTTGACGTTGAATGTTCCTTTCCCTGCTCATAATAGTCATGTCACATTACAGAGAGCATGACGTTACAACAGAAACCGATACTTTGTAACAGCGAAGACACTGTGCTAAGGAGATGCGACAATGGGGCCCATCAGTAACCCTCTTCACCATCAAATATGAGTAAGTGAAAAGGTAAAACGTCAAAGACCAATCACATATACATGAACATAGATCTCCGTGATGTAAAGTAATAATGCTCATGCTAATGATAGCTGGAGATAATACTCAGCTTATGAACATTTCCATTATTACCTGCACATCTTCATGACACAGCACCACACCGCTTCTTCCACAGGTAATATGCTCATGATTATAGAACGTTCTTGGTATTTTCAGACTCACCCTTTTTGGAGTTGGTACTTTGAGGCACCCTTTTTGGGCTTGGTATTATCAGCCTTACCCTTTTTGGGCTTGGTATTTTCAGATTCACCCTTTTTGGGCTTGGTATTTTCAGACTCACCCTTTTTGGGTTTGGTATTTTCAGATTCACCCCTTATGGACCTGGTATTTTCAGACACCCTTTTTGGGCTTGGTATTTTCAGACTCACCCTTTTTGGGTTTGGTATTTTCAGATTCACCCTTTATGGACCTGGTATTTTCAGACACCCTTTTTGGGCTTGGTATTTTCAGATTCACCCTTTTTGGATTTGGTATTTTCAGACTCACCCTTTTTGGGCTTGGTATTTTCAGACTCACCCTTTTTGGGCTTGGTGGCTCCACTCTTCTGGGTCTTTGTTTTGGGATCAACAGAGGCATACACTGAGGGCAGAGACATAATAAACAATTTACATGAGAACAGGTGACCACATTATTCACAATTGCTGATGGTAGCCCCTGAAATCTGTACTGCACAATCACTCCTGCCCCTAAAGGCAAGTGGGATCTTGGATTTTTGTTTCAAGTACACAGTTAATTCTCACATTTTCTGATGTGGTCGTGTGTGAGGAGCCCTCACGGTTAAGCCAACACCGGAATCAGAGGAGCAGGTGTAACCAGGTATCCACACCTAGTTGGTCCACTGACCAGCTGAGCATAAAAGAAACTCTGAAGAAATGCACTTTGACAATCTCAATATTTCATGTTTAATGAGCTTATTATCAGCAGAAATTAATGTACATATTACAATGATGAGGCCTACACCATGTAACAGGATGACACTGTGACAGTATAAACCATGACTAAATCCACAAATTGTATGAAAGGAAAGTAGTCGAATCATTAGCAATCTAGCAATGATGAAGAATTCGTTAAAACATTCCTGGATGTGCACCCGGATCCTGATCACCATCAAATTTAATGGATTATTGATAAGCTTAAGGCTAAGGTGTCCCCGAAATTTCATTCAACCCTGTCCATAAATTTATCTGTAAAGTGTCAGACAGACAAATAAATGCTGACAAAACCATAGCCTTGATAACTGAGGTAAGAATAACTTACTGGTGTTCTCAACCGTCTCCACCTCCTGACCGTCATCTTTGGGCGCAGTGCTGCAGAACACAAAGGTGAGTAAATTATCACTATAAACCAAGACAAGAGAGTCATGCCAGGTAAACCATGGAACACAAACACAAAGGTGAGTAAATTATCCCTATCAGCAAAGACAAGAGAGCCATGCCAGGTACACCATGGAACACAAACATAAAGGTGAGTAAATTATCACCATCACTCAAGACAAGAGAGTCATGCCAGGTAAACCATGGAACAAAAACAGAATGGTGAGTAAATTATCACTATCAGCAAAGACAAGAGAGCCATGCCAGGTAAACCATGGAACACAAACACAAAGGTGAATGAATGATCACTGTCATCCAAGACAAGAGGACAGAAACACAAAGGTGAGTATATTATCACAGTGAGCCAAGACAAGAGAACCATGTCAGGTCAAACATGGAACAGAAATGCAAAAGTGAGTAAATTATCACAGACAGCCAAGACAAGAGAACTATGTAAACCATGCAACAGGAAAACAAAGGTGAGCCAATTATCAGTCACACAAGAGGAAAGAAACACAAAGGTGAGAAAATTAAGAATGTGAGCAAAGACAAAGAACCCTGCCAGGTCAAACATGGAACAGAAAGACAACAGTCAGTAAGTTATCGGCAGGACAGGAGAACACAGGTAAAACATTGTGATCATAAGATGCATTTTCTTACACAAGATAACACATTATCTTATACACATTGTTACATTGTCTTATACATGAAGAAAAAATTCATATTATTCACAGTGACACATTATCTTTTCATAGTTATCTTATTTAATTGCACATACTGATAAATTATCACCTACCTGTGAATAAATTATATTATGCATAGTGAACTGCTATAACTTATATTAAACATGTAGTTTTAATACTTATTATGTGTAATTGCATTATTTGGTTAGTATTTACAAAGTCTAGAATTTTTCACTTATCTGAGGTTATTTCAGGTTTATGGATGGAGAATACATTATCTTTATAAATTATAATGCAATTATGTCCATTGATTGTTTCCGTATCCACTGGGTCAGGCATGCTTGTTGATGGGGGATTTCTTCAAAGTTTAATACAACATTAAAACCAACACAATCGGTACAAAATCGGTACATCCATGAAGTCTTCTCCTTGGACAGATTAATTTCCTTGTGTATAGTTGTGGCTGGTACTGTACTGTTCTTACCACAGAGTTAGTCATGATTACAGGTATATAATCCTACAAGGTTTGGGACTGCTGGTGTCAATCTGTGCAAACAAAACTCAACTCTGTACCCATTCAGGAAGTAAAATGATACCGGAGCTGTCAAATGTCACTGGTCTGATTGCTCTCCCAAATCACTGACCCTTTCAACCCTTCAGCAAACGGGTCTGTCTGGCCCATGACTCATTTTTAACACTAATGTCCCAGAAACTTGATCCCTATACACACTCAATGTCCCGGTGAATTATAATATTGATGTGCTGTGTCATGACATACTTATCTCCCTTTGTCCACACACTGTCACTGCCTCCAAGTGACCCATAACTTGCCACTCAATTTACATCTCACTCAGCATAACAGGCTAATTAGAGACAATTTCTAACCCTGCATCTCTGCATGTCCAAGTGACTAAATTGCCCATGAAATAAGCTTAGCCTCTATTCTGATCACACCGTTTTGTGTCGCCCAGGACCCAGAGCCCATCAGTTGGTTGGGTATCACAACCAGGCTATGCATCTACACTTGGTTAACAAATATGTTTTCTTTTAATAACATAGCCATCCCTCAAACTGATGCCAAGCTGACATACAAACATCCAAGCCATTACAAAAGCGTACAAACGTTCTCCTAACATCACAGCCAATCCTCAAACTTACACCTTACTGACATACAAATGTTCTCCTAACATCACAGCCAATCCTCAAACTGCCACCTAGTTGATATGCAAACGTTCTCCTAACATCACAGCCAATCCTCAAACTGCCACCTAGTTGATATGCAAACGTTTTCCTAACATCACAGCCAATCCTCAAACTGCCACCTAGCTGACATACACACATCCTCCTAACATCACAGCCAATCCTCAAACTGCCACCTAGCTGATATGCAAACGTTCTCCTAACATCACAGCCAATCCTCAAACTGCCACCTAGCTGACATACACACATCCTCCTAACATCACAGCCAATCCTCAAACTTACACCTAGCTGACATGCAGACATCCTCCTAGACAAACTGACTTTTAACTTTATTTTTATTATAATACATACAGGGCAATCGTCATATTTACACCCAGCTGACAAACAAACATCCTCCTAACATCACAGCCCAGATTTCAACTTACCCCCCCCCCCCAATCCAAAAGTCACAAAGCTGGTCTTCTCAGTCAGTACATTTTACAAGTTGTCGCCGATAAAATGACCTGCAGAAGCACGTTTAATATATACTCAACAATTTAACCACTATTATGACATTTATATAGACAAACTGACTTTTAACTTCATTTTTGTTATAATACATAGAGAGTATTATCTTTCTTGCAGATTCCCTCCACGAAGTGGCAGCACACATGAATGAAGAATACAGGTAGATTACCAGGAACCTAGAACCTAGAAAATCTAATTGTTGGCTTGTCTGTCTATTTATTTATTTGTTTATTTGATTGCTGTTTAATGCTGTCTGATTATCTCACCATGGCACAAGCCACATGATATACAGATCATTGGTTCTAGTTTTCAGCACAGGTATAAGAATGAACAAAACACCAGTGCCATAGACTACTGATACAATATTATCTCTACACATTTGTATTTATTGTGTCATAAAACATTTTTAAACTCCTGACCTCATGAAATCACTTCCTGCTTTGTTACACAGGTAACACTGTTTAGCACTGAATACCCAGCTTGTGAGTTATGTAGGGGAACCTGACCTTCTGAGAGACATGCTACATGTACATGGCTGAGACAGTGACTAGAAGAGGATGAGGTGAAAGATAACATGGGGCAATACAAGGAAATGTGTAACACTGGAACATATTTAAGCTAAGATGTACACCTGATAAATAACCAGAAATAATAGTATGTTAGATAACACAACAACATTAACAGTGTATTTGAATTATTCATGTCAACAAAGCATGACCTAAATGGCCTAAAACTTTACCCAAAAAGGGCATTTGGAGAAGAAAAATAAAGTCATTAAGTATTACCAGTATTACCATTGTATTACCACTGTCGGTAGCATATCATCTTACCTACCAAACAAATCTCATAATACCTTTCTAAAATCAACCGACCAGAGCTCTCAGAATCTGGAAAAGTGACCAGCCTGGTCATGGAGAAAAATTTTGGTCAGTTTTGACCTAAAGGTCAATTTTAGGGTAGTTTTGGTTTTATGTCCTGCCCTAAAGTGAAGTTTTCATCATTAATTTCAATGTTACACAGACAATATTTTCCCCTTCATGTCAGTGAGAGAAAAGCCCAAAGGCAGAAGTAAAACAATCAGTGCCTAGCTATCCATGGCTGTGTACTGTCTCCCTCATGACATTTGTGAAACACAATCATCATATCAGATGTCAAGGAAATTGTATTTTGCAGCTATGGAAAATGCTCAGAGACACAGTCAAATGTAGCAGATAGTTAGGACTGCTACAGTGCAACAACCTTGTCTATTTTAATTAGTTTTTAAGATGTCTTGCCCATAACATGATGCCACCCCCAGATATACCCACCACTTGACATTACTGTACATTATGCACATTACACTAGGAAGCAAACATAAACATCAATACCACTGCTAACACTTATCACTGGTAGGCACCTGCCAGCTGATTAACAAGTAAACTAGCAAACCTTCACCAGAAATCAAACAGGATTTGAGCTTTGGTGACGAGTCAACAGCCATTTATGATTTCTCACAAAACTGAGCAGTAGACCCCGCTGAACAAGAGGCCTACATGCTGGTGTATGTGCTGTACTAAACCACACACCAGCTGGCTTTCCCACGGTCCAGGTTCAGGATGTCAATTACACACATCAATGTGCCCATGGCCCTTCAACCCCATCACACAATACCACAACACCACCAATACCAGAACAAGGCTCTCACCCAGAATCATATCACTCCAGGGTACACAGCCCATTCATATCAAAATAGGTTAAGAGGATTGGTACTTAATAATGGACTTCTTAACATTTACTGAGAGTGAATAAATGAATGATTATGGCTTAACGCCACATCGGCAATATCTCAGCCATATCATGGCGAGAGTGTATATGTAGTATAAATACAGATATCTTTACTGGTAACACACATGTATTCTACATCTGCACCTCCATGGGCATGTAGATCTTGTTCTTCGGAAGAAATCCGGATTTAGAAATCTAGTATATACTGCTAGATACTGAAGGTACTATACATAGCTAAGGGTAATACTAAAGGCTACATGTACATGTTAGCAGGATGTAGTTCTGAGTTACAGGTAATATCGCAAGGCTCCACCAAGATCTGTATTACAGGAAACCATAGTAAATAATGTGACACAGACCTCTCAGAACTTGGTTAGTGTTTCTGTGCTACATGTATGTATACAAGTTCTCTACAAACTAAGGTAACATTTAATGCAGATAACCTTAAGGTTGTAAATAACACCTGTACATTAACTGCACAGGTACGTTACAATTACACCTGGTTAGGACACAGAAAAGTTTACAGGTAAAATGCTATGCTTTGACACCTGTCCTCATACAGTAGATTGACATGATCAGAACACGGTGATGGTACATCTGCAAATCTAGCTGCTATCATATTGCTAGTTGTAGCCTGTGAAAATATCCTAGTAACTACAGCCAGGTGAGATCTGTGTGGTGTGAGGCGTGAAGACTGTTCTACTGAATTCTCCCTGAGAGAGACAATACCTTCCATGTCACAGTTATCTCATGGCCTTGTATAATTAAATCTCCGTGAGAGAGACAATACCTTCACTGTCACAGTGATTTCATGGTCTTGTATAATTAAATTTCTTAATAAATATTCACAGGCAAACTAATAGAGTGGTGAGTTAGACATATGTGATGTATGTGATATTTCTTCATGTATGTGACAAACCTCAATGTTTGTGATCTAAACTCAATATATGTCATGCCAACTCATGGTGTGTAATATAAATTAAATGTATGTGGTATTAACTCAATAATTATGTGGTAAAACTCAATGTTTCGGATATAAATGAAATGTATGTGGTATTAACTCAATAGTTATGTGGTAAAACTCAATGTTTGTGATCTAAACTCAATATGTCATACCAACTCATGGTGTGTAATATACACTAAATGTATGTGGTATAAACTCAATAATTACATGGTAAAACCCAATGTTTCTGATATAAATAAAATGTTTGTGATATAAACTCTATGAAGGTGACATAAACTCAACGTAGGTGATATAAACTCAATGTAGATGGTATAAGCACAACATAAATGATATGAACTCAATGTATGTGATATGAACCCATTGTATGTGGTAAAATCATTGTATGTGGTAAAAATCAATGTATGTGGTAAAACTTAATGTATGTGGTAAAACTCAATGTATGTGATATAAACACAATCCCTCAGGCACTACACGGCTGCGTGTAGACATCACGACTAACAGTGAGCTGTGGAGTAACACAGATTGTATTTCATCTATCAAGCCACTCAACAAAAGGCGATCAGATTTGAAAACACAACACCAGGGAAGAAAGCCCACGTCCTCAGGAATCTCCTGTATTATACCCCACCCTGTCCAGTCGTTTTCAGGGACTCATTACCGGAGATCCACAGTATATTGTACTGTGTAGGAAGAAGATCACACAGATGATCGTGGCCGATACACACATGTATCTCACAAATATTCACGTCACTACACAGGCAGCACAATTAGTACTACTGTGTACTCTATAGCCAAAGAAATGTACACACGTGCCTTACTTAGTCATGTTAGTATCCCATAACATTCACATACATAAATAGCCATATCTTACACTGGTACAGTGTCACAACATATCCACACACATAAACAGCCATATCTTAAACTCGAACTGTATCCCAAAACATCACACATGCCTGACTTAGTCACGTCCACACACACACAGAGCTGTGACTTACACTCCTACAGTACCCTAAAACATCCACACAAATAAACAGCCACCATGTCTTACACTCGTACAGTACCCCAAAACATACACACACATGTACACCTATGTTTTACACTAGAACTGTACCATATAACAGCCACAAACGGTACACATACATCTATAACCTTTGTATTTTCCATCTTTTATGTACATGTATAATGTATGACTGTCATCTTACTACAACTATGGATCTACTTTCACAAAACTTTATGAAACAATTTTTCGTCACTAATCCGATAAATACCATTGTCACTTATAACCTATAGCCAAGGTCACTGAGGAAGAAGCTGTGGTGTGAAGCTGGACTAGTACTGAATGCCTTTATAGCCATAAAGAAGGAATGGAACCAGTGAAAGTATAAATCTGTATGCCCACAGTGAGGCTTTTCGTATCCGTAACTGGCCAAATCACAAGTAAAATCTGTGTGTATGTGTATATTGTTTCTGTCAGATGCCTCACTGTTATTGCATAAACTGCTTATCTAATCAAAGACACTCAATACTAATATCTATGGCTCATTTACATAGAATATCTCCAAATTTTTTTTCTTTATTTTTCAAACAATACAGATTGTTTTGTTACACACTACTGTCACTTTCAGATTTCCCCTTATTCATATATGTCACTAAGATGTAGCACACTTACCTGAGAGACGGTTCATGTATAGAGTTGTGCTCAAACGTTCTCACTGAAAAGAATCACAACACAGGTGTACAGGTACATATGTATCAGTGTGTCATTAAACTCTAGTCTCTGTCATGGTTAGATGAAATGAGGACACAGTACAGGTGTGAAACAGGTGTACAGGTACACGTCTATTTGTGTGTGTCATTAACCTCTAGTCTCTGTCATGGTTAGATGCCATGAGGACACAGCACAGGTGTCACACAGCTGTACAGGTACATGTGTATCTGCGTGTGTCATTAACCTCTAGTCTCTGTCATGGTTACATGGCATGAAGACACAGTACAGGTGTGAAACAGGTGTACAGGTACATGTGTATCTGTGTGTCATTAACCTCTAGTCTCTGTCATGGTTACATGGCATGAGGACATAGCACAGGTGTCACACAGGTGTACAGGTACATGTGTATCTGTGTGTGTCATTAACCTCTAGTCTCTGTCATGGTTACATGGCATGAGGACATAGCACAGGTGTCACACAGGTGTACAGGTACATGTGTATCTGTGTGTGTCATTAACCTCTAGTCTCTGTCATGGTTACATGGCATGAAGACACAGCACAGGTGTGAAACAGGTGTACAGGTACATGTGTATCTGTGTGTCATTAACCTCTAGTCTCTGTCATGGTTAGATGCCATGAGGACACAGCACAGGTGTCACACAGCTGTACAGGTACATGTGTATCTGCGTGTGTCATTAACCTCTAGTCTCTGTCATGGTTACATGGCATGAAGACACAGTACAGGTGTGAAACAGGTGTACAGGTACATGTGTATCTGTGTGTCATTAACCTCTAGTCTCTGTCATGGTTACATGGCATGAGGACATAGCACAGGTGTCACACAGGTGTACAGGTACATGTGTATCTGTGTGTGTCATTAACCTCTAGTCTCTGTCATGGTTACATGGCATGAGGACATAGCACAGGTGTCACACAGGTGTACAGGTACATGTGTATCTGTGTGTGTCATTAACCTCTAGTCTCTGTCATGGTTACATGGCATGAAGACACAGCACAGGTGTGAAACAGGTGTACAGGTACATGTGTATCTGTGTGTCATTAACCTCTGGTCTCTGTCATGGTTACATGGCATGAGGACATAGCACAGGTGTCACACAGGTGTACAGGTACACGTCTATCTGTGTGTGTCATTAACCTCTAGTCTCTGTCATGGTTAGATGTCAAGAGGACATAGCACAGGAGTCACACAGGTGTACAGGTACATGTGTATCTGTGTGTCATTAACCTCTAGTCTCTGTCATGGTTAGATGCCATGAGAACACACCACAGGTGTGACACACCTGTACAGGTACATGTGTATCTCTGTGTGTCATTAACCTCTTGTCCTGGGGTGGTAATTTCCCAGTGAAATGCGTTCCTCCATACACTGCAAGAAAACCGTTCACAAATTCACACGTTATGTACTTATCTCTATACGCATTGTTTTCTTTTGTCTATTTTATAAAGCTTCAATGGAGACAGAAATATCGCAGGCATGGAATTATGTCAACCTTCCTTCATGGCCTTGGTCTAATAATGTACATTTACCATGAAAAAAGAAAAGGCAGGAAAAACCAAAAACAAAACAAAAAATAACACAATGACAAAATCAAAAAGGAAGCAAAGAAGTAGCAAAAATCTATGAACAAAACACGAACACTCATTTTATGGTAAAGATAACAAACATTTTATTGTAAAGTTAACAACCTGTTAACTTACATTCATTTTCAGCCACTTCAGCATCTCTCTGCTTCCAGCAAGGATCAGAGAAAGAACTCTTCTCACAACTGTCAACTAACTGCTCACTGTCAACATAAACATGTCACATTGTCAACAAGATCTGCTTTGAAACATGACTTACACTCTCAATGTCAGATATCTATGTCTTTTCATGAAGAGACAATCACAAGCTAATTTAAAAAAACGTACATCCCATGCTAAATACGAAAAACTTCTGTTTGGTTCGATCTGGTTATAGAACTTGATCTGAGGAATTAAAAAATGAATCTACCAAAAAACAAAAGTGTGTGTGTTATCCTGAGAAATACACACTTCTGGCAAATGGAATTGTGGTATACCACTAAAGGGGCCACTGTTACGTGGTGTCATGTGTATTATCTGCTGTCCTTTACAGGCTGGTTTGTTACACAGCAATCAAGCCCGTTATCAGCATACACTACTGACTGAGAATACGACGACTCGGTACTTGCCAGCTAGAAGTTGCCATGACAGGACACTTTGATAAATGTGTTACGAAATATATAAGTATGAAATAATAGTTTAAGCATTTAGGTCCTGATCCTATTAGTGCTCGCTCTACAAATGTGTCACTTAGCACGAAGATTGTGGTTCAGATCAGCATGCATACAGACAGGATAGATCAGAGATCTGCTTCATTCTTCTCAGCTTAACTGCCAAAATACAGATCTACACTCTTCCAGTCAGAACTCGCTACAATGCTACAAAAACAGGTTTCTGCAGCCTGAAGTCATTCTGATTTCCTATCCATTAACTATATGTAAATACTGAAGATCATAATGTCACAGTTAATAGAGCCAGCCAGTCAAAATTCCCTAACCAATATTTTCAAATTGAATTTGGCTGCTCTAAGCATTATTTGGAAAAAATAAACCTAAGGGAATGTTCAAGTGAACATTGGATTTGAAACAATCTGCACCATCAAAATGGCAAAAGACAAGGGTTTAAGAAAGTTACTGTGGGTGTTCTTTGATAGGAGTAGCAATGGCACTATAAAGTGTTTTTATTTACAGGACTAGCAGTGACACCATTAAGCGAGTTCCTTTACAAGGGTACCAATGGCACTATTAAGGGTGTTTCTTTATAACAGTTATGAAAATATTAAAGCTGTTATTCAACAGCGTTACTGGGGTCCACACTATTTTCTATCTACCACATCTGGTGGTCCCCTGATAACTTCATAGTAATATTAAAGGAGAAAAAAAAAAAGGCTGGAAAGATTGAGGAGGGATGAACTGGATTTGAACCCAGAACTACTAAAAACCAGTGTGGGTACAGTTCAGCTTTGATCCTTTGCCCATAGCCCATAACAGAAGACATAAAAAATACAATGCTGCAAGGATAATCCCAATTCTCATTGTAAACCTAGCAAAAATTTCAAAACTATACGGGGGGCCTCAGTGGCTCAGTCAGTTAGCACGTTATCGCAGCACAATGACCCGAAGCCTCCCACCAATGCGGTCGCTGTGAGTTCAAGTCCAGCTCATGCTGGTTCCCACTCTGGCCGTACGTGGAAAGGTCTGCCAGCAACCTGCGGATGGTCATGGGTTTCCCCCGGGCTCTACCAGGTTTCCACCCACCATAATGGTGGCCGCCGTCGTATAAGTGAAATATTCTTGAGTATGGCGTAAAACACCCATCAAATAAATAAATAAATAAAGTCAAACCTATACAATGTAAGAAACTAATTCTTGCAGAATTGTAATCCTGACCACATGGAGTACCAGACAGTACGTTTTGTTAATCATTTGAGACAATATTTAGGGATGATGTAATTTTAACGTAACTTTGTATCTTAATTAAAGCCTAATTTGCATATCAAATTTAACGTGTAGGAGAAACTGTGCAGGACCATCCACCAAGAAACAGGAAATGGAATTTCCTCTCTACAGCTTTATCCATTTTTGAGAAGAAGATTTTTTAAGCTTAACAATAAAATTCAAAGTTGCTGCTAAATCACTTGACTGGCAACACGTCAAAAATTGTTACTTTTGTTCATTGTTAAGACTGTAAAGTCTGGATTCTCTGTCTTCAGTAGTTTGGGAGATATTGCAAATTTCTGAGCAGACTAAAAATAATAATAATAATCTGAACGATTTCAAGAGGTGTTCCACAAGGAAGCTGCATGGACCCCTAATTAAGGTGTTCTTTGATTGGAGCAGCAGTGGCACTATTTAAGGGCATTCCTTTACAAGTGTAGCAGGATATTATATAGTGTGTTTGTTTACAGCGGTAGCAATGACACTGTTAAGGATGTTCCTTTACAAGTCTAGCAGTGACACTCTATAAAGGCTATTCCTCTAATGGAGCAGCAGTGACACCATTAAGCGTGTTCCTCCAAAGGTGTAGCCATGGCACTATTATGGGTCTTCCTCCATTGGAGTATATTTATTTATCTTTTTATTTGATCGGTGTTTTACGCTGTACTCCAGAATGTTTCACTTATACAACCATCCCCAGGTTACTGGCTGACCTTCCCATCTATGGCCAGAGAGCAAGTCAGCACAAGTTTGACATGAACCCACAGCAACCGCATTGGTGAGAGGCTTCTGGATCATTCCTTGACCATCAGGGCCCGAGGATATGCGGAGGGTTGGTCTATGATATGCTGACTCTGTGCCAACAATATGCTGACCATCTTCACCTCCGTACGTGGATGGTGACTCATTAAGAGTGTTTCTTTACAGGGCTAGTAGTAACACTATTAGGCATGCTCCTTTAGAGGAATAGCAATGGCACTATTAAGGGTGTTTCTTTACAGGGCTAGTAGTAACACTATTAGGCATGCTCCTTTATAGGAGTAGCAATGGCACTATTAAGGGTGTTTCTTTACAGGGCTAGTAGTAACACTATTAAGGGTGTTTATTTCTGGGAACTATGAAAATATTAAAGCTGTCATTCAACAGAATTACTGGGGTTCACACTATTTCCTATCCACCACATCTGGTAGTCCCCTGATAACTTCATGGTAACAAAAAAAGAGAAGAGATGAAGTGGATTTGAACCCATGACAGCCATATAGATTGGGCCTACTGCTAAAAACCAGCGTAGGAGCAGTCCAGCTTTGATCCCTTGCCCATAGCCCATAACAGAAGACATAAAAAAATACAGTGCAGCAAGGATAATCTCAGCGATGCCAAGCTTTACAGCTATAACGGTTTCCTAACACGTGACCTCTACATGGGGTGAAATTTTGCTTTTCCGCATTTTATACAAAATATATCTGGCCCTCTGCACTCCGTAATTTTCAGCAATAGAGCTGTAAAAGTTCTCTGAAACATGACCTGCAAATGTGGAGAAAACAGCATTTTTCGAAAAGTGATAGTAATTTGCACCAAAAGCGTACCTCGCAGGCAAAAATAAGTTCAGATTCGTGATCAAACTACATCAGGTAACATTACTAAAATGTTTAATGTCACAAACTTGTGGTTACGTGACAACTTCGGTAATCATTGCATTTCTACAGATTTCAAGATAGGCAAATGATTTGCCTCAACATATTTCAGCTCAATCGGATAAACCCTTCTGGACAAAATGATATCTCCACGCGTTTTGTTCATGGGAATATGGCGTCTGGAGTAGGTCAGGTTGAAAAATAAAAATTGCATGGAAAAAATTTCCATGTAAAAAATGATAAGAAACAGACTGGAATTGAACATCAGAGTGGTAGGACTAGTCTGCAGTGCATAATAAGTTCATGATACCAGAATAAAAGAGAGAAAATAGACTAGCAGGATTTAACTGGATTTGAACCTGACCGCTCAAAGAAAAGAAACAGTCTTGTGAGATACAAAGGTTCCGCCACATTTAGGGAGAGACTGTGCCTTTGACGTACAGCTCTCTGCGCCACACATAATCAGAATACCCCGCTCAAGCCAACCAAACCACAGGGTAGGGAGAGACTCTGTCTTTGATCTACTGTTCCCATGTTATTTAAATGTTATTTATTTGAGAAATCTTTGTTCGTTTCTTAGCAAAAACTTCAAAACTATACAATGTAAGAACATAATTCTTGCAGAATTGTAATCTTGACAACATGGAACACCAGATAGTATGTTTGGTTAATCATTTTATGCAATATTTAGAGATGATGCAATTTTTACGTAACTTCGTAGGTTAATTAAAGCCTAATTTGCATATCAAATTTAACGTGTAGGAGAAACTAAGTAGGGTCATCCACCAAGAAACTCCTCTCTACAGCTTTTGCTGTTTTTGAGAAGATTTTTCAAGCTTAACAATAAAATTCAAACTGGCTGCTAAATCACGTGACTGTCAAAACGTCAAAAGTTGCCACTTTTGTTCATTGATAAGACTGTAAAGTTAGGATTCTCTGTCTGGGAGATATTGCAAATTTACGAGCAGACTAAAAATAATAATAATAATCCAAATGATTTCAAGAGGTGTCCAACAAGGAACCTGTGTGGACCCATAATTAAGGTGTTCTTTCACTGAGCAGCAGTGACACTATTAAGGGTGTTCCTTTACAGATCTAGCAGTGGCACTATTAGGGATATTCCTCTAATGGAGTAGCAGTGGCACTATTAAGTGTGTTCCTCCAAGGGAGTAGCCATGGCACTATTAAGGGTCTTCCTCCACTGGAGTATATTTATTTATTTTTTATTTGATTGGAGTTTTATGCCACAATCAAGAATATTTCACTTATACGACAATCCCCAGGTTACTGGCTGACCAGAGGAAGTCAGCATAAGCTGGACATGAACTCACAGTAACCACATTGGTGGGAGGCTTCTGGATCACTGCTTGTCCATCAGGGCCCG
Organism: Acanthopleura granulata; assembly: GCA_016165875.1. Lineage (NCBI taxonomy): Eukaryota > Metazoa > Mollusca > Polyplacophora > Chitonida > Chitonidae > Acanthopleura > Acanthopleura granulata. Next base: position 3,780,808 of record JABBOT010000025.1, on the reverse strand, counting down.
AGGATACACGGAGGGGGGGGGGTCTGTGAAATGCTGACTCTGTCCCAACCATACGCTGACCATCTTCACCTCCTTACGTGGATGGTGACTCAACCCTCTGGCGGGATGGTTGGAATGTGTTGGTCAGAGTTCACTGTCATTATAACATACCGTTAACGTGCTGACTCCAGTCATGTAAACAGAAATTGAACTCGTATGGTGATTTTCTGTCATTGTCAGGACATGTCAGGACGTACCCGGCTACTGTATCCAGCACTCAGCCTCTGTTTCCAGCAGATGTGGTTTCTTCACATTACTATCTACTCCATTCCAAAGAACAGAAAGCTCAAGTGTGATGTTCGCTATTTTCAACTTGTGCCTTTGAGAGGTGAGGATCTAAAGGTTAGTGTGTCCTATTTTGGACAAGCTCAATTTTGCACTGACTCCATACAGCAGATGTGATGAACATAACGGTGTGACCTTACGGATCCCCTACATGCAAAACGGTTCCAATCAGAGATCAGCTGAAGAGGAGCGTAAGGCCATCGCCTCTTATTTTCGAGAAACACTGTAATCAACACACCAGCAGTATGATGAAGACACCATTATGACCTTATGGACCTCACACAAAACTGACCCAGTCTGAGGTCTACTGGAACTGATTTACACAAGCTGATAATAAATTCAGAAAAGTTTTCACACAGTTATCATAGTTTTATAGGATATTAAAATAAATACATAACTGGAAACTAAAGCTAGAATATACAAACTATGCTGGCCGGGTAATGACGTAAAATCATACGCTGATTGTGGCGCCATGATCTGACCATCATAAGTGTACGATGGCTGGATGATACACCGATAGTGACAGGAGATTTGCTCACCGTCGGCCCACGGTCAGTGTATGGTCAGCGGATCATACGCCGACAGTCCGGCCACCTTGGGCGGAGGATATAGATGAAAGGTTAGGATCCGACTGTACTGTAGCCGTGACATTATTAAGCGGGTTCCTTTACGGGGGAAGTAGTTATACTATTAAGGGTGTTTCTTCAATACAGGAATAGCACTGACACTATTAAGGGTGTTAATTTATAGGGGTAGGAATAACACTATAAAGTGTGTTCCTTTGGAGGTATAGCAGGATATTATTAAGTATGTTCTTTGATTGGAACAGCAGTGGCACTATTAGTGGCATTCCTCCACTGGAGTAGGAATGACACTATCAAGTGTGCTCCTCCACTGGAGTAGCAATGACACTATCAAGTGTGATCCTCCACTGGAGTAGCAGCGACACTATCAAGTGTGATCCTCCACTGGAGTAGCAGCGACACTACTAAGGGTGTTCCTTTACAGGGGAAGTTGTTAGGGTGTTTTGATTTCTCTATTAGAGTTGTAGCAGTGATATTATTATAGGCATTTCAAGAAGCTATAGACCACCAAAATGTTAGACAGGCCGTTAATAGATTGCAAACTACATCTGAATGGAGACAGAACTGTTGAGAAAGAGGCAATTAGAGCAAAGAAAGGTTTAAATAACTTACGATGGATGACATCTACAAATTTGTCACAAAAATGAAAGTGAGAATCAAGATATTTGCAGCACAATATCTGTAATCCTAATGTCTGATATGTTAAACACATACGTCACTGGAGACCAATGTCGGACTGCAAAACAGTTCAGTCCTCTCATTCTATGACACCAACGTCAGGCCATAGTTAATGTCATCTCAACACCCTGTTTTTACTGGCTATCCAATGAGTACTACAAGCAGGTACTCACAAATCAACACAACTACTCCAGGAGATATGTGCAAACTCTCCCAATCCCTTCCTCCCACCCAACCTTTAATCATTCCCTTAATACATACACAGGGAGGGCATGCATGCATAACAATGAAGCATCGATACCCTAATTCTTCTATTTTGGGGGACAAACATTACTACTACTGAAATCAAAAATGTACATTTTTCTCTCAGTTATGGGGAAATGCAAAAACATGAATATCTTGTTCTTCACTTGAACTAACCGTGTGAGGAAAAAATTACAGAGCTAAACGGGCAGACCAGCGGTCCAAAAACGAAGACATTTAGGGTATTTACTGGCAATCTAGCACTGACAAAGCAAATGATCCAGAAGTAAATTTTATAAGAATGCTATATTACTTAAAGTTACATCCTCAGCACAATGTGTCTGTGGGACCCGTGAGTTCAACACTTCTGGTGGAGTGTGCCAAAATCAGTAACTCATCAGGACACTGGACAGCTTTTGTCTCAAGAGAACAAAGGTTCCTCAAGGTGTCAGTGAACTACCTCCTTATAAGTGAGTGGGCACTGGTAAAACCCAAATCACACTTCATAACCAAGTGGTTTACAACTTTTTTTCTTCAAATAGCCCGGGAACAAAATCTAAAATCACTTTATCCTAATTTAACACAAACCATCGTTAAAAGAAAAGACAACACCAGACCAAATGTGTGTATATATGTATGGATAAAGAATCCTATTCATAGTGAAGAGCAGGTCACTTTTCATTTTTGTGATGTATGATAACCAAGATATCCCAGTTCAAAGTAAACAAAAACGCCCAAGTGGGCAAAATCAAATGGGCCACCATGCTCTCAATTTTAGCCAATCAGGGGCGAGATATTTCTACCAGCGGAGGACATCTGTTTCCTCGCGACATCACCCGTACCCAGTTCACCACCTTGCTCTACAGAAGTAATGTTAAATCACTGGTTTTCTTTGTGATTACGAGACAACTCTGACATATTTTAAAGCCATTTTCAGTGAACAAATGCTAGTAGAATACGTCCAAGGTTATTCCCCAAGGTTTCAACCAGGAGACCACAGTATGTGGCCTTTGATTGTAAAAATAAAGGGGACCGTACTTCCCACAGAAAGGAGAGTCTCTCCCCTAATACTGAGGAGCATAGGGTACGGATGACGCGACATCATGTTTTCGGTTTCCCTAAAATGGCGTATCCTATGGTCTTGTAAGAATTCCAGATTAAAAGGTCATTTACAGAGTTACCAAGAACTTTGATACAAAAATGCAAATGTCTGTTGGACCTCACTTCTGAAATAACTTTGGTTATATTTTTTGTTGTCTTTACTTCTAACAAATTTGTAGGTTTATTGGTTGTTCTCAGAGGTCATCTTGTCAATCCATGCCACCTACTTTTGCAGTTCTTCAAAGCCTGAAATTTGATTGCTTGACAATTAATTTCATTTCACTAAAAAGGTGGGCCCTTTTCATCTCAGCAGATTATTTAATTCCATCATGTTTTAGACGAAAAGACAGTTTCACATGGCCCACACTTATCAGGTAGCATATCTGAGCACCAGACTGAAAACATCAGGCTAAAATGTAGATCTTCACCTCCAGGCCTGGTATTCTCTTTAAACAAAGACACAACAGTGGCCATCCCCATAAACGTTTTCAATAGCCAGAGCCCAAAACCTTTTAGACCTGACTTTCTCTCCTTATTTTCTACACCCTTTGACAGAACCTGACCCTTGACCCCAGCACCTGTGATGTGAGAGTATAGTGAAGTATAAACACAAAAATGAATGAATACTTACTTTACAGATGTTTTTTCCTCTTTTCCACCTGCAGATGAAAATAAAAAAATAAATTTTGTAAACAAATATTCTAAACAATCCACGATGAAAAGATACATTTTAAATAAAACAAAGCATTATATGATACCAGTAAGAATGCATGTCTGGCAAAGCACTCACTATGTGATCCCTCTGACCTTTGCCCCTGTGAGGTCAACACAACCAGCACCTGTCAGCATGGAGAAAGCTAACCACACAGTCCTGTACTATATCAACAATCCTTAAAACTTGTACATGTAGCTATGCTCATATTATCAGAAGGCATATCTTATATTTAGGCCCACTTGTGGAATACTCATGCCATGAACATTTATAAACTGCATGTCAACCAATGAATGACGACTACACATTGGATGTGGGATAGAGTATGTACTATAATACGTGTATAGCTTTCCAACATTTGAGAAAATTAAACTGATTGACCAGCTGTTGTTGTTGCTTTGACTTGGACAATGACAAGCACAAGGGCACTTCAAAGCACAATGACTTTAGAAGAAGACATAGAAGACTTAAGAGGACACTTGTTACACTGTTTTTGACATGTTTCTCTGTCCGGCTCACACTTGAAGTCAGTCATGTTGTTAGAGCTTTGAACTCGATCACATGATGCAAACCTTCCTGTAATGTTTTGTTCATGGATTTTTCAGTTTATGAGGCATTTTGGCCGTTTGATTGGCTCACTACTAACTGGGTCAGCTAGCCTTTTTAAAGGAGAATACATGTACATGTTTGTTTACCAGCGGGCAGAATGAAGTATACAGAGAATATTACACAGTGAAGGTTAAATACCATAAATATTGCTCAAGTGAGAAGTGGAAAACATAAACCTCGAGACGTGAAGCGTCAAGTGGGTTATCTTTTCCACCTTTCATGAGAACAATATTTATGGTATTTAACCATCACTGTGCAATATTTTATTTATTATTTATACTTTAACAATGTCATGATTTTGTGTATTTAAAGAAGTTTTAAGCAATGATTTTAGCTGCAGGCCTTCAAAGACCTGTCAGTAGCGTGACGTCGTAGCAGTATAGATGACGTCTAGTATGACGTCGTGTCTTCTTGCATGACGTTGGAATATAGCCATCGACTAGACTTGTGTTATGACGTCATCTCAGTGAGCTCAGATTGGAATGTCATAAAAACAAAGTGTTTGATTTTTGACGTGACGGCGTCTGGTTCATGGGTCAAGGTAACCAGCAGTGTAATATCAAAATGTAATAAACAAAAGTGATATCTACCTAATGAACACATCACTTTTATCAGTGAAGAAAATACTGGGATTTCAGTGGTGTATAAATTATATAAATATATCTACCTGCTGATAATATGAATGTAACATGTAGCTGAGGATTTCCTATTGTACATGTAATGGAGGAGATCAGAGCAAGGGGCATCTCCCACAGACAAGACCCACCTGTGTCCATGTACCCCTACCTCAGCAGGTAACAGTGTTACACAGAACATACCTGCTCTACCAGAATGCCTCCCCCACACAGACTAGACCCACCTGTGTCTTACATGTACCCTTACATCAGCAGGTAACAGTCTTACACACAACATATCTGCTCTACCAGAATGCCTCCTCTACACTGACAAGACCCACCTGTGTTCATGTACCCTTACCTCAGCAGGTAACAGTCTTACACAGAACATACCTGCTCTACCAGAATGCCTCTCCAACACAGACTAGACCCACCTGTGTTTATGTACCCTTACATCAGCAGGTAACAGTCTTACACAGAACATACCTGCTCTACCAGAATGCCTCTCCAACACAGACAAGACCCACCTGTGTTTATGTACCCTTACATCAGCAGGTAACAGTATTTCACGTAACATACCTGCTCTACCAGAATACCTCCCCCAAACAGACAAGACCCACCTGTGTCTATGTACCCTTACATCAGCAGGTAACAGTGTTACACAGAACATACCTGCTCTACCAGAACACCTCTTCCACACAGACAAGTCCCACCTGTGTCCATGTATCCTTACATCAGCAGGTAACAGTGTTACACAGAACATACCTGCTCTACCAGAATTCCTCCTCCACACAGACAAGACCCACCTGTGTCCATGTATCCTTACATCAGCAGGTAACAGTCTTACACAGAACATACCTGCTCTACCAGAATGCCTCCTCCACACAGACAAGACCCACCTGTGTTCATGTACCCTTACATCAGCAGTTTAGTGTTTCACAGAACATACCTGCTCTACTAGAACGCCTCCTCCACACAGACAAGACCCACCTGTGTCTATGTACCCTTACATCAGCAGTTTAGTGTTTCACATAACATACCTGCTCTTCCAGAACACCTCCTCCACACAGATAAGACCCACCTGTGTCCATGTACCCTTACATCAGCAGTTTAGTGTTTCACAAAACATACCTGCTCTACCTGCACCACTAGAACGCCGTTTCAACAGGATGACGATGACAAGGACAATGACAGCGATGAGCACCACAGCACTGGCCACACCACCAACTATGGGTGCTATTTCACCTGTATGTTTTTCTGAAAGTCAAAAGGAGACAGTGAAAGCCTGATGAACTTTTAAGCTTTATTATAGATATGTCTGTATTGCCACGGAATCTACAACTGCAAGAAAACACTCAGGCCCACTGTAACAGATCCATCCTTAAAGACACAAAAGAATAAAGTAAAAACAGTTTATACCACATCAATTCCTTCTATCAAATAGCCAGCCTTCTTCCCCACATAGCCTGGTAGTTGTTTTCACTCTGTTTCAGGAATGGTGTCCCCTATGCTCTTCATCATCTACAATACCTAGCCACTAATACAACACAGGATGAAGTGCCATACCAGTATGACACAGGTACATGTAACATGTATTGGGATTCTTTGACCTAGTCGTACAAGCTTATGGAGTGTTCAGCGTATGTGAATAGTTATGAAGCCACAAAAGTGTAGAGAAGCCCACTTGTGCTATCTCCAACATAATTCAAGACTCACTTGCTCATTTTTTTGAAGGATGTTTTACAGTATATTATTAACTAACATTTCACTTTGATCCTTATATAGGGTTGTTAAAATCCACTGCTCCCTAACAGGCATATGTACCTGACAAACCTTCTGACAATAAGCTGCAACAAAACTGGCTTAAGTTGGCTTTGAACCAGTGACTCAACAGTTGCAGGACAAGTTAAAAACGATTTCTGACAGAAACCATTAGTTTGTTAGCTGAAAGCCACTGGTCACTGGTGTCATACACAGACGTTCGTAAACTGATAAGAAACCATTTCCTGTGCTGATGTCAATTGTTAGCTATAGGCAGTGATTGTTTGATGAGCTGAGAGATAAGAGGTAGCATTTTAGCATGTGATAAAGCAGACCTAGACAGGCAGAACAGGAGCACAAAGCCCTGGCCACACACAATGATGCACACCTTTATGGATACATATGTCTACTGTATTTCAGCAACCATTTCCTCGTAGCTACTCAAGCTGCCAACATACTTGGTCAGTAAAAACTTCTTCACAAAAGCAACTTTTACCCTCACAGTGTTTTGTGTAATCTTTATTCACAAGTTCATCAAAGGTCTTTGATGATGAATTGACAATCCTTCAGTTCCATGCAGAGAGGGAATCTAAGACAAGCTATCTGTAGAAGAGTTGAGGTGCTCCTCCTAAAAGTCATACATTGTAACAACCAACTTACACTGGACACTTTTGTTTTGTAAAATAAGGTGAGAAAGCTAAGGCTTTATCTGTGTAATTTCTGTCTCCACCAGTGTGTTGAAAACTGATGTCAAACGAGGGAAGAGAGCTAAGGCTTTATCTGTGTAATTTCTGTCTAAATCAGGATGTTGAAAACTGATGTCGAATGAGGAGAGAAATCTAAGACTTTAATTGTGTACTTTCTGTCTACATGAGTGTGTTACTGCTTCTATGAAAAGCAATTTCACTGAATATCAGCACAGATATGAATGATAATCACAATGTTCTGTACACATCACAGTGTTCTGTGCACATCACAATGTTCTGTACACATCATACTGTTCTGTACACATCACAGTGTTCTGTACACATCACAATGTTCTGTACACATCACAATGTTCTGTACACATCACAGTGTTCTGTGCACATCACAATGTTCTGTACACACCATACTGTTCTGTACACATCACAGTGTTCTGTACACATCACAATGTTCTGTACACATCACACTGTTCTGTACACATCACAATGTACCAGGACCCAGACTTCACAGACTTGTCCATTCATTCCTCACAGAATGTCAAGGCCAGGTTCAGCAAATAGAAGAAGTGTGAGAAAAACAGCTCATAGTAATGGTGCCATTATCAGATGAAGTTACTTGTCTGATTTGTCTTTTAACCTCGAGGTCGCTGCTGGTTCAAATATTAATGACTGTAGGAATTCACATTCCCACCCTACTTCAGCTGGCAGGATACAAGTTTTCCACGTTTTGAGCCATGAACAAGAGTTCTACCCTGATTAAGAGTAGACGCTGGCTATCCAAATGGGTTGTCTACATACAAGATATTCATGTATGCGTAAAAGAAAATTTTGGAAATAATAGACATAAATAATAACACGAAAAATGCAAATATATTCAAATTTGGAATCACGTAGAAAGTGTTGGTGTAGGTCTTCACCCAATAGGAAAACTCAGATTTCACAAGTAGAAATATAAGGTAATCTACAAGAAAAGCACAGCAGAGTTTACAGGTTACAATGACAGATACTTATGGCTATGAGATAGCTGTAGTTCTGCAGACAGGCTGGGAGGGGGGGCACCCTGACAGTGTGACATTACCTCTTCCACCTGATGTCCCTGGCCCATTTGTAATGAACAGATCAGGTAAATTTGAAACACACTTTCCCATCTGCCAACGTAAGGTACATAAACCCTGCAGAAGACAGACCTATACAAGATATGTCACATGGATGACAACCAGGCCCTGTGTGTAAGGTGGTCGATTTGGACTGAAATGAAGAAACTTTTTAGCTAAAGCAGGAGTACCTGATACTTCTGTAATGGTGACATAAAAGCTGGTCTGTGACGCCCGTGGCACACCACTGATGTCAGTGGTGACGGTCACGCTATAGTTGCCCTCATCCGTCTGACGGACATCGGTCAGTGTCAGTGTGGTAACGTTCCCCTGTAGACTGACCGGCTTACCATACACCAGAAGACTGACCTGACCCGCCTCTTCCTGGTGAGACTGTCGGGGGTCACTCTCTCCGACTTTCTCCCACTTCACTCGGACATTGCCGGAGGATGGGCGCGTGTAAAAAGGGATAGAGATTTTCTCTGTTTTCCCCAAACCAATCGTCACCCTCTCTGAGTGTTTCTGGAATACAGCTGGAGCTAAATGAGACAGAATAATGGTGGATAAACAGTGACCTTATCTGAAGACGGAATAGTTCTCTTATACATCAGTTAGGTTAAATATATTCCATACATCATTAGTAACACAGCAAGTATCCTGAGGATGCACATCACAGTGACAAGCAGGTATTTGCTTTGTGGGTCAAAATAGAAAATGACAGGGTGTATGCTGTATGCTAGGTTCAAACTGTATAAATCAGCAAAAAATGAAGTTTTTTTATAAAACCCAAAGCCTTTCCTGTATCAACAACAAAACATATCAGTTTCACAAGTCTCCATTTGTTACTTTAACATGAGATGGTTTATACAAACATTCACCTCAGTTAAATGAAATAAGAGGAAATGGAGTTGTAAATTTATAAGATTTGGACAAGTTAGAATGAGTATTCATGCAAATCTATGGCAAGATGCATATCTTGGAAATGTGTAAAACTGAAGAATTTATCAATCAAGTTAAGCCTGTGTTCCCAAATTGGCCACATCAAGAAAATTTAACAAAAAATGTCTGTTTTCAAAGTCTTCAAATTAGGACAAAAATAAAATACTTTCCACACCAGTAAATAAGGAGTGTTGAAGGTTTCTTCTTGAAGCAGGTACATGTACCATACAAGGAGCCATCACTCAATCACATCACAGTACAGTAAACACAGACGCACAGACAAACACACTGGTATGCTGTCTGCTACATATGAATGTCTATCACTGATTCTCAATCAACCACATGTTTAGAACAGCCAGGTCAGACTTACTGGGAGGAGCCACATGAACCAGCCCTGTTTGTGGAGACTTTACCCCGTTAGTCACTGAACACACGTAATTGCCCGTGTCTGCGTATGTTAGGGTGTCATTCAGCCAGAGTGTGCCCGGGGCTGTGTTTGTCTGGGTCCCCAGTGTCCGTATGAAGGTCCCTCCCAGGTGCTGTTCCCACGGACTGAAGGTGTAGGTGTCAGGAACACCCTCAGCTGTACAGGTTAAGGTGGGAGTACTCTGGTCATACGTCACCGTTACAGCAGGAGGGTCTGAAATGATGATTGTTTGTTTCTATTTATTTATTTATTTGATTGGTGTTTTATGCCGTACTCAAGAATATTTCACTTATATGACAGCGGCCAGCATTATGATGGGAGGAAACTGGGCAGAGCCCAGGGGAATCCCACAACCATCTGCAGGTTGCTGGCAAACCTTCCCATGTACGGCCAGAGAGGCAGCCAGCATGAGCTGGGCTTGAACTCACAGCGACCGCATTGTTGAGAGGCTTCAGTCATTGCGCTGCATTAGCGCGCTAACCGACTGAGAAGTTTGTTTGTTGAATTGGGGTTTAACATCACTTTCAACATTACTCTGATAACAATTTCTCCTTGCAGCAGTCCGGACCCAATGCTGACATATATCTAGTGTTTACTGACTGGATCAACATGTCAAAGAGAATCGACTTGACTCCACACCCTGTCACACTACACTGACACACCTGGCTAACCTGAACTTGGTTAATTCCCCTTATGTTGAGTGCCAAGCAAGGCTGTGACACGATTACTGATGTTGAACTGGCCTCCGTGACTCCGTTGGTTAGTGCGTTAGCACACCATAATGACCCAGAAGCCTCCCACCAATGCAGTCTCTGTGTGTTCAAGTCCAGCTCAAGCTGGCTTCCTCTCTGGCTGTATGTGGGATGGCCCGCCAGCAACCTGTGGATGGTTGCAGGTTTCACCCAGGCTCTGCCTTATTTCCTTCCACCATAATGCTCGTCGTTATTGTATAAGTGAAATATTGATTGTCAAAGTGCTTGGTGTACTTTTCAGTTTCTGTCTTGGTAGGAGAAGAGGGCAGGGAAGTCTGCTAATGATCTTCTGGTGGAGAGACACCTGACAACCTGAGCAAACTACTCACACTGTACAACCAGCTCCACCCTCGTCTGTCGACTCCCGACACTGTTAGTGACGTGACACGTGTACTCCCCGGCAGCTGACCTCTGCACATTCTCTATCCTGTAATCAGCTGATGTATCCATGACCTCTTCACTCCCTGACCTTCTCCACTCAAAGGTAGGTGGGGGATTCCCCTCAGCGGAGCACGGTAAGGTGGCTGCTTCATTCTCTGTTACATTGACATGACTGACAGCGAACAGGGTGTCCAAGTCTGCAATTAACATGTGTAAGGATATGTTACATATGATATAAGAAACTGCTGCTATAATCGGAAATCAAGTGAACACATACCAGGGTGCCTTGATATCTTCCTACACACAGGTGCCTTGATATCTTCTTGCACACAGGTGCCTTGATATCTTCCAGCACACAGGTGCCTTGATATCTTCCTGCACACAGGTGCCTTGATATCTTCTTGTACACAGGTGCCTTGATATCTTCCTGCACACAGGTGAGGCATCAGTTCTGAGCTGTAGTGTACCATCCACAAATACACACATGCAAATTAGACAATTCCCTGACTGCCATTAGACAGAGAAACTAACACACAAATAAACAAAACAGTGCACAGCTTGGGCTGACATTTGACCTCACATTCACACTGCAGTTCAGATACATGTTTATAGATGACAGAGTCTCCTATGACAGGCCAGTAATTACAAATAGGTGGCAGAAAACTCACTTAGCCACTAGAGGACACTGTCACACACTCAAGGTTAACCAGCACTTGTAACATGAATGACACATGTCAACTTACAGAGAACATTGAGTGTGGCTGTGGCCTCCTCTGTACTCAGTACACTACTGTTACTGTACAAGTTTGTGGCTGTACATGTGATGCTCCTCATGGATCTGTTCGCTGTCAGGGTGTAGTCTGATCTCTGCCCAGGTATGCTGACATTATCCACCCTCCAGCTGTAGGATGGAGGAGGGATAGGCTTGGGGTTCCCCGTCCCCACACAGGTCAGTGTTTTGGGTCTCCCCTCTGTCAGGGTCACCTGTCCCCCACTGGCCTGCTCTATACTGGCTCCTGTGATCTTGACTGAGAATTACAAAGGTTTGACCATGAGATCCACTTGCTTCTAACATGACAAACTTGGGCTTCTAGCCACAGATCAAAACCTTTACAACAGAACATGAGTGTGTGACTGTAGAAGTCACCACAGTCACAGCTTCCACAATACAAATGCTGTACACAGAATCCTGTCACAGCTGAAAAGTACAAAAGGTCCTGTGTGGCCCAGTAGTTAGTGTGCTACATGTAGTGCAGCAGAATAACCCTGGGCCCTCACATCAGTATAGTCACTGTGAATTAGAGTTCAGCTCATCCTGGCCTCCTCTCCGGCCGTAAGTGAGATGGTCCGCCAGCAACCTGCGGATGGTCAGAGTTTACCCCAAGCTCTGCCCGGTTTCCTCTCACCATAATCCATCCCCCTTCGGATATATGTAAGTGAAATATTCTTGAGTATGACGTAAAAATCTGTATAATATCAATGAAAAAAATAAAAGAAATTAAAAGTTCAAACTTCTGTAACCTAGTGTAGTTCAAACAATACAAGTCAGCTGTTCTAGATGTTTACCTTATCCTCATCTTCTGAATTGTGTGACAAGTGACAGCATATTCCAATACAACATGTGCCTGTGACACAGGTGTAGACGGGAGCCTTGCCGTGTATCTAAGACAAACTACTCTGATTAAACTGAGCTCTCAGCTGTTCAGTGTGCTGTCTGGACAGCAGAAATCAGACTTGTTGCTTTGTTGAATATAAATGACAGTATTCCATTGTGGAACGTTTGGGTTGATCTGACCAATCAATGGAATGCTTAATGTGAACTTGTACTAAATGATTATAAACACAAAAGGTGGACAATTGTCAGAAATCCACTGAATGTGTACTACTGTACTCTACATGTACTTTATCTCCGTGTGACAATAGCCATTCTCCTGTAGACCAGAGAACACACAGTAAATCACAGAGGTGTGAGACATGAGTGTGTACTACTGTACTCTACATGTACTTTATCTCCATGTGACAATAGCCATTCTCCTGTAGACCAGAGAATATACAGTAAACCACAGAGATGTGAGACATGAGTGTGTACTACTGTACTCTACATGTACTTTATCTCCATGTGACAATAGCCATTCTCCTGTAGACCAGAGAACATACAGTAAACCACACAGGTGTGAGACATGTACATGTACTTACCCAACACCCTGACAGTTGTGGTCTGTCTTTGTCCACTTTGTGAACCCTCACACCAGAAAGCCCTGTTGTTATCCCTCTCATGACTGAGGGAGCTGATGCTCAGGTTATTGCTGCTTCCCACAAAGCTGACCAGCTTCTTCCAGGGGGTGTTCTCTGGTTTGGGGGCTGAACCACTGGTGGGTCTGATGATGACGACATTACCGCTAGTTCTCCACCTCAGATCTCCCTGTATAGTGATAGTACAGGGCAGGACCACCGCTCCTCCCTCAAACCCCTCCACAACTCCCTGTGCCCAGGTCACAGCTCTGGACAGGAAGCCCCCTGAATGATGAGGAAGGAAAACAAATCACAGGTACATGAACAACCTGCTCCACAGGGTAAACATAGGTATTATGAACTCCTAAACACTAAAACCACAACTGTCTCTTTCAATGCATTTTCATTTATTGACTTATTTGATTGGTGTTTCCACTGTACTCAAGAATATTTTCCTTACACAACAGTGGCCAGCAATCTGGACAGAGCTCGGGAATCAATCCAATGATATAAGACCCTGAGTTTTACCGAGGCTTGGGCTTTTAAATACCTCATGTAGACTTAGGTGAAACTGTGTCAGCAATATCCATACTCTTATGTCTGTTGTTTGTCTGTTTGTATGTCTGACTGTAGGCCACCAAGATGACAAGCACTTGAGTAGAACATCTGACCAGTGTCTAAATTGTCCCTGACAGACCAAAGCCCCCTTGTGTCATGCTTTTGCTACATGTACATACAAGCCTGGTTATAAGGACGTGTCTCATGAGCTTATCAAAAATGGAGGGAACAATCCATAAAATACACATCTGACAAAGGAGTAGAGAGATGAATGGATGAACTGATGAGACAACCATACACCCAGCGCTAACAAGGACTGACAGTTGAAAGGAGGTTCTAATAGCATTCTGTACCAAACAAGTGCATTCAATCATATTCCTGTTTCATTTATTTCTCCAAACATTAATAAACACGAACTACTTCATTTGGCAATATCACTTTGCCTGTTCACATGTACTTATCGTATGCCACGTGTAAGCGTACACCTTATAGCTTCCTGTGTATCACTTTTGTGTTTGCAAGATATTTGGTCTCGCCTAAGTGACTCCAGCTCTACACAGCGCCTAAGTGACTCCAGCTCTACACACAACCCTTGTAGGGGCAGGTAACAGTGTTTCACAGGCTTGGTAAGGGATTTACAATCCGTGTAACACTCGACGATGGTATAACAAAATACGTCAGTCAGAAGCATAATGTTTGGGCCCAACCTGCATTCATGTCCCAAGTAGGCCCAACCTACAGCCCTGCTGTTCAACATATATAGAAACAGGGGGGCCTCCCACCAATGCAGATTGGTCATGGGTTTCCTCTGGGCTCTGCCAGGTTTCCTCCCACCATAATGCTGGCCGCCGTCGTATATGTGAAAGATTCTTGAGTACGGCGTAAAACACCAATCAAATAAATAAATATATACAAAAATATGTTAGAGCCTATTTGGGTGTGTAGTACGCTGATACGGAGTCCTTACAAATTTCCACAAAGGAAGGTTAAGACTCATTATTTATTCATTTATTTATTTGATTGTTGTTTCACTCCAGAATATTTCATTTATACAACAACAAACAGCAATATGTTGGGCAGAAACCAACCACAGCTCTGGCAAAACCCACAAGAAGCCCAAAATTTTTGGAAAGAGATGACAAACCTTAATCTTCTGACAGTGATACTTTTTCTACTTCAACTATTTTAATTTTCTTCATTGGTGAAGTTTGCAGACAAGGGTTATCTTCTTGTAAAATGCAGAAGAATTAATCAAGCATGGTTCATGAGCCCAGTGGTGCTTTCTCTGACATCCATGACAGCCAGCAAGAAAGTTCATCTTAGGAAGCCACCACTTCAGACAGAAAAGAGATTATTCATTTGTTGCCCGATACAAAGTAACCATACAGCCGTATCTCACCCACATGGATTAAATGGAAATTATGCAAAGTTGCTTCTTGTAATAAGAATATCACACCTAGCCTACACGTTTCCTGTCAGACCTACTTGTGATTATAATGACATTCTCATGGGACAAACAACATATAAGTAAACACAGATTCCCCCAGAATCAATCCAATAAACACAGCTGTATTTAATGCATAAAACAGCGACACCGTTCACAATGAAAATATGACAACAAACCAGTTAATGCCTATGTTATTAGCAACAGCTAGGATTTATTTCCATGTTTTCAAAGTTGAGCATGAAAGTAAGAGTAGAACCAGAGTCTGTGATGAGACAGTAGCTCTACTGGTTGTGACACAATTATCACAGACTCAATTACAAAATTATGTAAGCATAAAAGACAACGGAAAATCAAAATTGAAAATCTCTACTACGAAATATATATCTTGATTCAGTTGCACAAAGTTTTGTTGAAATTGGACAAAAACTGTAACAGTAAATAGTACCATATTGTAAGAAATGTTAACACATGCTGTATGAACTGAGAGACAGATGGACAAACGATCATCAAAATGGAAAATCAACACTATGCTTTATGAATCAAATCAATTTTCATTTAAAATCAGACCTGTAGGAAAAATATTGTTTTGAAAAATATGTAACCATATACAGGATGAACAGACAGAAAGATGGACAACCAATCACTGAAATTAAACCTCGATACTGCTAATTATTTATCATGATGTAGTCCACAGTTCCACTAAGTTTCACTTCAAATGGATAAAAACTGTAGAAGGAGGAGAGTTTTGAAGGAAATGTTAACAGGGTCAATAAACAAACAGATAGCAGACAACCAATCACCAAAATTAAAAGTCAATACTACGAAATATGTAGCTTGATGTGGTCTGCACTTGAACCAAGTTTCACTGAAATGATACAAAAACTGCAGGAGTAGTAACTTTTTGCAAGAAATGTTAAACATGGTAGACAAACGGACAACCAATGACCACAACGGAAAAGCAATACTATGAATTAAGTATCTTGATGAAGTGTACAATTAAAACCAAGTTTTGTTGAAACTGTGCAAGAACTGAAAGAGTAGAAACGTTTTCAAAGAAATATTAACATGCTGAATGAATGGACAGACAGACAGCCAAAATGGAAAATTGATACTAAAAATTATGTACCTTGATGTAGTCTACACTTCGAAATAGTTTCATTGAAATCAGACAAAAAATGTAGGAGTGGCAATGTTTTGAAAATGTTAACATATTATGGATGAACAGACGGACAACCGATCTTCAAAATGGAAAATCGATCCTAAATTTAAAAATCTGTTTGAAATCGTTTGAATTCATTGCTGAGTTATCTTCATTTGAATTGTGGAGTATTGTGCTGCCGACTGGAGATCTGACGGCACCCATGCTTTCAAGCTTTGGATGAATTCACCAATAAAAAATCTAGGAGATATCAGCGTTTATAAGCTGTGATGTAAATGTTCTGTGTTGTCTGTCAATGTAACAAGAAATAACATAGAGACAGCAACATGTTTTAATGTTATATGTTTTGATTATAACAAGTACATATGTGAACAATGCTGCAAAGTATTTCCAGACCATTGTGCTGCGGCAGGAGTAAGTTTCTTGATCATTTCATGTTATAAATTGGCATATGTACTTAAGCTACAAACACAATTGTGGCAGCTTACTACAGTCTCAGGTGACAAGAGTGTTCTGTGCTTAGAACAATTATGTCACAGCACAGAGAGAATGGCTGCGTTTTGTTCTAGGCGACAGCGCTCTGTCAGATGTCAGTTTCCGCTGTCGTAGTAGCTGTTAGAAAAAATATTTTACCAACATAAACATAATATTGTCCAACCTTTTTGACAAACTTAACTTAGAACATGAGCTGTCTTTCACTTCTAGATTTTTCAACACAAAACTGAATGTAGTGAAATGTTTGGATTACATGGTGGATTTTAAGGACCATAGTGAACAGGCTGAGGGACAATGACATCACAATGATGCCTTACAAGGGCTTTCCACCATGCCATTAAGTTAGGACCCCAAATGATAAGAATCAGCCAAAATGGCAGACTGCCGACTACAAAAACTGGATTCAAACACAGGTTAACAAATGATCTACGAATTTATTAAATCAAGGTGAACACAAGTATATAAATCCAAAACATTAAGTGTCTTCCCTAATTATACTTACCCATGGGGAGAAAATGGGGTTTGCCATAAATGGCAATTCGAGGCTATCCCCAATCAGTTCACCCAAACAAGCATGTTACCTCAAGTGGAGACCTGGTCAGAGGAAACCACTCTGCAAGCTATTCTCACTTTCTATACCTGGCACGACGGCTGTCTCGCATTTACAATTTAACGATCACAGGTTTTATAAATTGTGAAACACACTGATCCAGGATACTTCAACTCGGAAGTTCGAGTCATTCCTCTAACCTTAGTTATACAACATTTCTAATCACATTACTTAGTCAACAAAATGTATGTAAACAACTGTAAAAAAAGGGAAACTAATTAAAGGAGCACAGGATTTCATGAAAGGGAAATAACCATTCCTCTACAGATACAAACAGCCTGAATGGTATTGTGTGGACATTAGACTAGCTTGTAACATGAGGGATATGTATCACAAAAACACTATCGGGAAATGTAAAGATATTGGAGAAATAAAACTAAGGTACTCATACATAGAGCAAAATCAAAGATGTACAGATCGCATTGGCAAACAAAACGTCCTCCAAAACCCTTTGGAAACTGTTGAAAGACTCAGATCCCACTTTCTACCATTCTAGAGAATGATACCAGGAACGAGCAAACAACAAACTCCCAAAAGGCTGCCAACATGTTAAATAAATATTTTGTAACTCTAGCTGATTTAGTACCACCAAAATCCTAGGTGTCAACAGGAAACCTAACCAAATTAGAAAGCCAAATTCATAATAAGATAGGTAACCAAACTTTTAAGCCCGCATTTATAACTCAGGTGGAGGTTTATGAAAGTTTACTTGACCTGGATGTGAACAAATCCACTGGGCTGGATGGGGTTGGGCCTAGACTTCTAAAGCTAACTGTGACCTTCATAGTCCCATCATTAGCCTTTATTTTTAATCAGTCTATTCGAACAGCCATTTTTCCTGATGAATTCTAACATGCTCGTGTAGCTCCTGTTTACAAAAGTGGTCCAAAGACATCTTGTGATAATTACTGCCTGATTTCCAGCTTACCGACCCTCTCAAAGATTTTAGAAAGACACTGTCATCTTTTCTGAGTGAACCTGATCTGATGAATGAACTACAATCACGTTTCAGAGAGAAACACTCCTGTCATACTACTCTTACTAAAATTGCTGATAACTGGCTAAAACAGACTAGGGACAGATATCAGGAGTAACTTTCATAGACCTGCGAAAGGCATTTGACTTAGTTGATCATGATCTTTTGCTTCAAAAACTTGCTGGTTATCATGTAACCTGGACAATTGTATCTATGTAGTGTACAGTCTGAAAATCGGGACACTTACTATCACATGTTGATGTTTTCTTGATGTTTTGATGATACATGTACACAGATACACATATAGCTCTCTTTATAAATTGTACTTTTAGACTGTAAAGCCTTGTTGGGTTGTTATATTTATCCTTGTTTCTCCTTATATAGTACAGTTTTGTAGGTAATGGTTTAGGTTGTAGATCTTAGATAGGGGAATGTATGTGTGTGTGAATGAATGTTGTGTGAGGGTTCAAGGAAGATTGGTCCTGTAATAATTGAACATCAGTGTTAAATAAAGTATTATCATTATATCCTTTTGACTGCTGAACAGCCTCTGATTGTTATATTCCTGAAAGGAATTCATGAAGTCACAGTTCCTCAGCCAGTTCAATACAGTCCATAAAATCTAATACATTACGTTTAATTTGGTGAAAACAAAATCTAAAAAATCTGACAACTTATTTCCAAATCTCTTGAAGTTTTTATGCTTTTTCACTCACTATAGCTTCATTTTTGAGTGGTCTTTCACTTAAACAGACACTGGATGAACCACGGACAACTTGCAAGTACATATTATGATATAAGCTCTTCATTTCCACATTTTCCACATTTCCAAGGTCATCATTTCAGACGAGAATAAGAAATGAAAAGGAGTCACTGTGGTCTATATTCAGAATGCCAAAATTTAAATTCTTTTCCAGGGACAAAATAAAATTTTGGAGGGCATAAAAATAAAAAATAACTGCCTATGAAGCATTGAAGAAATTTAACCAACCCAGTTCAAATCACAAACGGCTGTTGATGGTCATTTTCAAGTCCACTCTATCTCAGAAAAACATGCTTAAGACATATTACTTGTAGGTAAGATTGAAAACTAATAATGCAGTCTACTATCTAAAGTCCATGCAGCTTCTAACTTTCACTTTGGGGTGGAAGGCTTGGCCTTCAAATGTATATTTTTTGTAACCATCGTCTTGATGTGGAGTTGATGATTTAGTTTATGGGACCAGCACCACTAGCAACCAAGACAACAAAACAAAACAAAACAAAAACAAATACAGAAAGTATGTAAAGAAAATTTAATACATTGAACTAGGAAACACCTCAGACGTGGAACTGGGGTGTTGCTTTTGACAGCTTCTTCCAAAAATGAAGGCATCTTGGACTAAACACAACATGAAGACAACAGGTAATGCCACATAACAGCCAGTGCTGCCATTATAGGTTTTCTGTGGTTTGTTCAGGTAACAGTTGAGCAAGATCCTACATATAAATGTATTTAAAGTCACAAGGAGCCAGGCAAATAGCAATTGGTACTTGACACTCAACAGTTCATCAGTAGTCTCTATAGTTCTTTCATGTCAGTCAGTGCATGTACCTGTCATTTGTCGAATGATCTTTAAAATGAATGAACTAAACATTTTCTGAGTCAGGTCAATTATGAACTGGTTTAGGCCTTTTTGATAACATCGGCCATGAATAGCATCTAAAATCGTTCCTACACAAGGACTGTCTAGGACTGGTTGGAAAACTTCTTTCCATGGGACTTTTCCTACAGGATTTGTTTTGTCCCGTCCACAGCTCAGCTGACCACTATATACCAAATATGGGGAAGTGTTCAAGTTGTAAAAATCTGTGAAATTGTCTGCAGTTATGTGATGGGAGTTGAGTGGTTCAGGGTTCCTACAGTTTTAGGTCTACAAATTCCATCACTTTCCAGAAAATTTAAAGTCGGAAATCCCAGACTTTTCCATCATCCTTTCCCATGATTAATATGTTACTGTGCCAAATATGTTTCCTACAATTACACTATTTACCAATATTAGGGAGTCATAAAAGTCCAGTTTTCTTCTACTGAAAGTGAAAAGATAATTTTTTCCTTGAGCTAAATATTTTTCCTCTTAGGTTGAGTTTTACATGACGTTTTTAAATTTGTAGATATTACATATACATACATGACTGTAACAACAACAGCTATTTTTACTTCATTGGAACATTAAATGATTTGCTATAAAAAGCACTACTTTATTCAAACGTTCCCAGTTCTGAATTTGGTCTGTCTTTTTTGAAAAGTTTGGCGATGTATTATCTTCAAAATAGCTTAATGTACCTGAGGCACACATTAGTTAAATTAAAAGACAACTCATGACTGAGGCACTTTTTATAAGAAAGATTACAAAATTCTCTCTTGAAACCTGTTTGAATGTGTATGAATTTGTTGCTGAATTATCTTTATTTGAAGTGCGGAGTATTTTGCTGCTGATTGGGGGTCTGAAAACACCCATGATTTTCAGCTTATGAGAGACTGACCAATCACAGAGTTAAGGGATATCAGGAGTTTATAAGCTGTGACATAAATCTTCTGAGCTGACTGTCAATGTAACATGTAATAACACAGGGACAGGACTCTTTTAATGTCATATGTTTTAATTATAAAAAGTACATGTGTGAACAATACTTCAAAGTATTTCCAGACCATTGTGTTGTGGTGGAAGCAATTTTGTTGATCATTCATGTTATAAATTGACATATACAAATATGTTTCAACCAGAACCCTAGCAGCTTGCTAGAGTCTCTGGTGACAAAGAGTGTTCCGCCCTTGGAAGAATTACGTCACAGCCCATACAGAATGGCTAAGTTTCATGCTAGTGGACGGAGTCCAATCAAATGTTAATTTCCCCTGTCGTAGTAGCTGTTAGAAAAAAAATACTTTACTAGAATAAATACAATATTGTCAAACCTTTTTGGCAAACTTAACTTAGAATATAAATCGACTTTCACTTTAAAATATGTAAAAGAAGAACCTGATTTAAGAAATCTCTTGAATTGCCGTCTTGAATTCAAACCAGAGTCTCTGATGGGTCAGTAGCTCTACTGGTTGGGACAACCTCACGTGTCGATTTCAGAAGTTATGTCTTGTTGTTATGCGATATTGTATTGTTCTTGTAACGGGCAATGGACACTCAAAATTGGAAATCTGTACGTAAGATGTATACATGGCAATTAAATATCGGCGGGACGTCTATTATCAGCGTTCATTTCCAAGTACATGTACTTATATCAATGATTTGTGGATTGCAAAAAACCCCAAAAGAAACAAACATACTAACCAGACGTGAGAAGGCTTATCACCAAAGTAAGCTTCATTATGGCACACTAGGATGAAGAGCGACACGGCTGTTATCAGGTAGGTCTGGGTGAAGGAGCACGTTGTGGGTGTCACTCAGGACGCTCACAACAGTTGAGCTACTGTCGTTGTTGTTGCTGTAATAAACTCCACCTGCTCACTAAGTTTGCCCGCTGTTGTCAGAACAGATCATCTCGTCTTGTGAAGTTAATGTCATTCCT
Source organism: Acanthopleura granulata (assembly GCA_016165875.1). NCBI lineage: Eukaryota > Metazoa > Mollusca > Polyplacophora > Chitonida > Chitonidae > Acanthopleura > Acanthopleura granulata. The sequence goes on along the minus strand of JABBOT010000025.1, from coordinate 3,758,847 downwards.
TCATCATCTGAATTCATCACAAGTTCAGCACTTCTCTAGCCGGTCACGATAAACTAAAAGGTCCATAATACCAGAAGTACCTGTCAACGGTGTCCATTTGTCCGCTAGTATCAGTATCGGTTACCAGTCGGCCTCTTAAGGGCCCCAAAATATCGGAAATGTACGAATGCATGCTTTATTTCGCGTGTTTCCGTAAAATAAACTCCGTCACGCAGTTCTGGCTTCTTGGGGAAGGAAAACATCATATTCCAGTATACAAGACCCCAAGGAAGAGCCTTTTCTCTATGAATCACTATGACGCTAATAACTTTTGACGTTATAACGCCATTACATTGGGCTTTCCAAGTTATGTTTGTGCACCAAGTACGGGCACCCAAAAATTAACGTATAGGCTGAAGTTTCACCTTTTAAATCTGTTATGTTCAAAGGGAGTCCTTTAATACAACATACATAAACAGAAAATCGTGACGTCAGTGATCATTAAATAAGCAGCGGAGTTATTCCATGGTGCTCTAACACGCCCGGCGCAGTATAACAACGACCTGTAGTCGAATCAGTAACCAAGCCGCACTCGCGGATATATAAAACAAATGTATTGTGTGTTTGGAGGCAACATTTAATTGCTTATCCGAAGAAACAACACAAACGTTCGGAATTGAGGGAATAGCTGTACTTGTTTATTTACATTCCCTTTTTCATATACAGATACACAGTATGTATAACTTTAATTATTACACATTTGGCGCACCAGGAATATATAATTCCTTCAGAAATTTCCTGCTGAAGATTCCATTCAGATTAAACCGAAATATAACTACTAGAGACCTAGTGTTCACAGAAATCTGATGTAAAATCCTAGTGTTCACCGAAATCTAACAGAAACCTAATGTAGAACTGTTGTATTCCACAAATCTTGCTCTAACAGAAATCTAATGTCCACAGAAACATAATGTAGAACCCCAATGCTCACAGAAACCCTTTCCAATTGAGAAAGAAAGAAATGGAATCCTATATCAGGAAAAGCAATTCATATAAATACACCAAATATATGGTTCTATCGCTATGTCAAGTTAACTCAGTTATGTGTAGTACTGTTTACCAATTCCTTTAAAAGGTATAAAACATACACAATACTGAATCAACCTGGTGACCAATTACAGTGCAGTATTAAACGACCAGAGAACCCAATTAATTTAACATCAGTCATACATCATTTAAAACATTTACCGGATATATGTAGGTTTAGTTGACAGCAATAAACCATACCCTGCTATGGACCATTCAAGTCACCATCCTGTGCCTCATCAGCACTGGTATTTGGCACCAAGTGACACGCAACCCTGAGGAACAATTTAAAACCTATAAATTTCTTGTCAGGAGCACTCACACAGTAACATGATATATGCACTAACACTGACCCTTGGAACAGCATTCTTCCTACATCTACACCCCATGTCAGCAAGTATCCAACTACCATCCCTATCATGATTCTACAAAGTGGTACAACTACTACCTATACATGTAACTAAATATGAGACAGGCATTTCAAACTGATATACCAATTAACGCATTAATTCTATCTTACAACACTGTGATGAAATCTGCGATGATTTGTCACACTAGTATCTTACAACATATCTGAAAGATGACTAGATTAAACCAATAGCACCTCTAGTTATTTAGTACAATCAACACTGACACTTAGTCATTTTTACTTGTATGATCAAATCTGTGAAGATTTATCATACTAGTATCTTACATTATCGCCGATGGATTACTAGATTAACTCAGTGGCATCGGCTACAAAACACTATCAGCAAATTGCTTCCTGTTTCTTTATCTTTAGAAGATCATTGCTTAGTGAGAAAACGACTAAAGAAATTTTACTGAGGTATTACAGTGTACATTTAACCAAATACATGAAAATGCCATTTATAACATTCATAGACATGTAATTTTAAAATGAACATGTCAAGGCACTAACCCAGGAAGAGCATCTGCGTTCTGACCAGATGATGTCCATGGCAAGGACCAGAGCTGTTAGTAGTCTTCTCTTCCTCCAATCCCCAGTGTTACAAAGTTCAGTCACTCAACCTCATAATCAGCCACTGACCATTTTACTCAAGCTAACTAACAGTAAGCAGGAAAAATGTCTACTGAAACTGAATTCCATGTAAGTCCTATACATTCCACGTGAAAGGAACCAGGAACTGGACTTCCAAAACATGAATTCATTGCGGCTATTAAAATCAACTTCCCATGTGACCCTTCCCTGACCACCACATCCAAGGAGGCTTGTCTCTTAGTGATCACAGGCAGCTAGGATGTGTCTTGACTGCGTCCAGATCAGTTGGGTGCAAGGGAGAGTACCCTGACTGTTCTCTGCACATCTAGTTTCTATATTACCAGCTAAATACCCTCCCCGAACCACAATACAATGCATGAGGCGTCTAATATACCAGTAAAGCTACATTTTTCCTGTTACAGTGCCATACCTAGATACTGTGCATCAATAACCACTTCCTATATTGGACTCGTGCCGTTATGACCGCACCAGTGAAATATATACAGAAAGTCGTTACAGATGCACAATATCTGGCCACACCTCTTCACTAGCAGCACTGTCACGTATCAAGTCACCCCAGGCGCATTTTGCCACTGGTTTGTATAACGGGTAAATGTTGACGTTCATTCGAGACGCTGGTGACGTCTGGTGTCACCAGCTACGAATTTCTTTTTTTGAGGTTAGGCCTACATAAACTTTTATTTACCTGAAATGGAAGGACGTACGGCATGTTTTTTAACCCCGTGTGAAGTTGCACTAGTGTGAAGTTGGGCTGGTGTGAAGCATGGAATCGAGTCAATAAATATTGTAATGCAGGGAAAATAATACCAGGTTCTTTGTAAACTGTCAGTTGTGAGCTGTGAGCCAAGTTCTTCCAGTTGACTTCATAGTTTCACCGTTTCCGCACACACATATGGTAAAAAAACATAACTTATGGTTCCGAAGTCTCTATATCGACTTTCATTTTCCTACAAGAATTGGGCAAAATTTTCAAATGGAGATAAGTATCAATACCGGATAGAGAAAGTAGTGAACACAATGGACTGTCTTTGGCCTCGTCGACATTCTTTGGAGGGCGATGGAACGAAGCCATTGGACGATAGTGCTAAGCCATGGAAGCACTTTACGAAGATGGCCTTATATAACAGGCCGAATTCCACAGACTCAGAAAATATCCATGGCCTTTCACACAGCTGGAAACGTGTCGATTGTAAAATTACAATAGGAAGTACCAGGGATAATTTAAACTGTATATTTGTTCATTTCCGACAGGGAAAAGGATTCTTGCGCAGACCATATACTGAAACTTAAATGCGATCACCACATACAAGCTCCAAAATGAAGCCATGGAAAAAAAAAGGAAAGACGAAAAACGCGAATACAGCAGCAAGGTTTCCAACAATAAGTGAACATCTTCTTCCAACACAGTAAAACAGCAATCGTACCAAACTGTCCCCTCCACAAAGGAATTCCAACACTCCAGTGGATTAGTGTAACGGACATATATTCTGTACAACTGCACCAGTTCTATTCTTCTATGTACCCAGGGTTCCGAAACAATGAATAGTTGTACTTACCGTGTGGCATGTGGGCTACCATTTTAAGCTACCTTTTATACCTGACTTTTCCTCGTGTGCCATCTTACATGCCGGGGCACACACAAAGTGACTTAAACGGCCTTGCCACATACAGCCCCCTCAGAAACTCTAAATAATAATAAACTCTAAACTCTCAGAACAAAATATTTTTTTTTCTAAAAAGAAGCGGTTGATCTTTAATATGAAATCGGGTTTAAATTATATATAATTGCTTGGAAACAAACAAAAGTATATGAGCACCATTTGGCAGCATACCAAGGTGGTTGATATGGGGCATAAAAAGGAAAAAAATGTCGAACGGAAGGGGAAGAGGGGGTGGGGGTCCGGGGAGTACTTCGTAAGGGACCAGAGGTGATAAATAACTGGGCCGAATAGGTGTAATACTGATTTTTGCGAATTTCTAATTCAGATGGTCACTGAAAGTGTCATGTTTGAAGACTAGACAAATTCCGATTACCTTTACCAGAAAAACTTTTGCCTAATACGGTTTTTTTATTTTATGGCAAAATCTTATTCAAGGCCTATCTCGCCTGCGATAAATTTGCTTTGTTTTCACCTCCACTGTTCTAGTCAACTGACCAAAGACAGTAATTACTCTAGCGCTACTATGACCTCAGTGCAAAACTATGAATAAAGCCACGTCTACCACAATTGTCTGCGTGCCCTTGGCTTGTTCTTGATCAGGTGCTAATTAATTACGTAGTTAACTAGATTTAATCCATTTAATAACCTCTTTGATAGTTCACACCTCCAATTGTGTATAAAGAGTGCAGTCAGTAGAAAATCACATAATCACCCTCCAAATTTACAGGTTTCTAAATCACTGTTTATACTTCTTATAGTACAGTACTAGTATGTCAGACTAAAAACAACAAAAGATCGTTATAATGATAATGATAATAATAAAAAAAATTAAAGCTGTTATCCACCAGCCTTCTCGGGATTCACACTATTTCCTATCTACAACATCTGGAGGTTCCCTGATAACTTTATGATAATTTAAAAAGAGAAAAAACAAACTGAAAAGATTGAGAAGGGAAGAACTGGATTTGAACCCATGGATGCCATCCTACTAAAACTCAGCATGGAAGCAGTTCAACTTTAATCCTTTGCCATAAGCCCATAACTATATACCTAAATTTAGAGTGCAGCAAGGATAATTTTCATTCTCATAGTAAACTGCACTCAGCGATGTCCAGCTTTACAGCCACAATGGTTTCGTATCACATGACCTCTAAATGTGGTGAAAGGTTGCTTTTTCGCACTTTGTATAGTACATATCTGGCTATTCGAAATCCGTAATTTTCAGCATTACAGCTGTAACGGTTTTCTCTCACGGGAGTTCCAAATACGGGGAAAATTGGATTTTTCATACTTTGATCGTAATTTGCGTCAAAAGTATACATCGCAGACAAAAAATAAGGTCAAATTCATGATCGGGACGTCAAACTACATCAGGTAGCTAAACTATTTAAATTCGAAGACTTTTGGTCACGTGACAACTTCAGTAATGAGTGCATTTCTACAGTTTCACGATATGCAAATGACTTTTGGACACGTAATTTTGCCCCGATGTATTGTGTTTGGGTTTTAAATTTCAGCTCGATCGGATAATAACTTCTGGAAAAAATGACATGTAAACGCATTATATTCGTGGTATTATGGCGTCGAAAGTACGTCAGGCTGAGAAATAAAAATTGTGCGGAAAAATTTTCATGTACAAATGATAAGATATAGACTGAAATTCAACCTCAGAATGCTAGGAGTACTCTGCAGTGCCTAATAAATGTATGATACTTCAAAAAAATGAGAGAAAAAAGACAAGCAGGATTTAACTGGATTTGAACCTGAGACTGCCAGGTACAGTGTTCTTTGGGGCTAAGGGTGAAAGCCAGTGAAAAACAAAATAAATAGTCCTATCAGATACAAAGGCTCTGAAACATGTAGGGAGAGACTGCCTTTGATGTACTGCTCCCGGCGCAGGACAGAATCAGAATACCCAGCACACACCAGCCAGACCACATGCAGGGAGAGACTGTCTTTTACCTACTGCTCCCATACCATTTAAATGGGAGAATTTTGAGAAATCTTTGTTGATTTTTTACCGAAATTTTCAAACTGTACAAAACTAATTCTTGCAGATTTGTAATCCTGACAACATGGTACACCAGATAGTATGTTTGGTTAATCATTTTAAGCAATATTTAGTGAAAATGTAATTTTTAGGTAACTTCGGAGGTTAATTACAGCCTACAGTCAAATTAAACATATAAGAGTATCTGAAGAGCGCCATTCACCTAGAAACAGCAAATGGAATTTCCTCTCGACAGCTTTACCCCTTTTTCAGACGAAGATTTTTTAAGCATAATCATGAAATTCAAATTGGCGCTTTAATCATGGGACTGGCCAATAGACACTAAACGTCAAAAGTTGTTTCATATGTTCATTATTGTGAACACCTGCAGATATGTGTATATACACGTGACGTCATAACCCTATGACGTCATACCTGCCCTCAATCCCCTCCCAGGGTAAAATATAGGAATAATACCCGAAGACCGTGCTCTATACTACTCCCAGATAATCCCAAAACATACAGTACAGAAACAATCATACATACACATACAGGTCATTCAAAGCTGTTTGTGACGACAGTGGGGATACATATGACATAATTATGCTGCCATGAACAATACAATAAACTTAGGCCACAACCAGAAATGGACATTGATTACAGATGTGTTAAACAAGTAACTTTCAAATACATGTACCATCCACCGTTAGAGAAAGAAAAATCCCACTGAGTCTGTGATTTAACTTGTGTCCTGTATATGCATTCTAACAATTCATAGCACAGTGTAATCTTGGAGACAAACCTCCACAGTTTCATTCCAGAGAAACATACCTGTGTGTTTGTGTTGGCTTCGTCTTGATTATTGACTTGATAAAAACCAGTATTTCGTTTTTAATATTGACCATGTATGAGGACAGTGTTTAAGGACAAAGAGCGATTTTTATTGAAATATATGCATATAGAATTTGGTTAAATAAACCAGAGCTACTGGATGAACAGGTGTAGTTGTTGTTTGATTTTCATCTTGTTACTGATAACCATGCCAGTAATTGTCAGGGACCTGAAATCAAACCAACAGGTTGTAATAATAGACATTTTACAGATAAAACCGCACAGGGAATTCTGGGATAGCTGAAGTGTAAACAAATATACAAAAACAACAGACTGTCAACACTGTCTTTTCACTGCTCAGATGTAAGCGTAACTACAAGCACTGGTTTGTATACATTTTAGTAGAGATTTACAAGCCAAGTAGCCGTCTCGAGTTGTGCATAATTGCACATGAAAAAATGCCTCATCTGGTGGATAAACACAAGAACATGGTGATTCAGAGCTATTTTTATACATCACATACTTCTGCGACAGCCCAATTCTACAATTTTCCCCAGTTTTCACTTACTTTTCAACTTGAAACTGTTCTAGAACCCATGTATAATTTCAGATGTCACACAGATTTCCATAAAATGCACAAAGTCAGCTGAATTGTGTGTGATAGCTTAGGGTTTCAATACTTTAACATAGCCACAGGGGGGGTTTTGTTTATCCACCAGCGAAGGAATCCTGGTCATGCGCAATCGACACTCCTATCTGCCTTGTGCTTTGATTTTCGGCTGCCCAAAGTTGTCCTAAAGTGTTCTCACTATTCTGTTCAGAAATCCATTTGTTGACCAATGATGGCATCTCTTGTTTAAACAGGAGTTTCAAAACCTTGCAACAAAAGATCCTACATAAAACTCAGTGAAGCAGTTCCGCAAAACTATAGTAAGGGACATAACTCTGTAATGATCAAGGCTATGTGACGCGTTTGCTGTACTCATGCAGTGAAGCAGTTTTTCACATCAAATGGTAACACTAACACGGTTAGAAGCAGTTAATGCCAAACCCTAATAGGACCAGTAAGGTGGGTATGTAAAAGTTTTCCAGCTTTAATGTATGCCTCAGACTCCGTTCATTTTCCTCTGGCAATACAATTTAACCGCAGATGTGTAAGTGAAATAGTCCTGAATGCTACCTACCCTAATTCCTCAACCTTTTCACATACGAAAGAGCCATTTTCAGTACAGTTTATGCACATATTTAATTCAATTTTGGAAGCAAAACTACAATGGTTGGATTACGTTACGGCTACACAAAAAGTAGCCCAGCCCTCACAGTTTGTGCCTGGCCTCTAGCTCAGCTCTCACAGTCTCTCCCTGGCTTCCTCTAGCCAGGCCCACACAGGTTGTGCCTGGCCTCCTCATAGTTTGTGCCTGACCTCCTCTAGCTCACACTGTACAACCAGGTCCACCCTCGTCTGTCGACTCCCGACACTGTTAGTGACGTTACACGTGTACCCCCCGGCAGCTGACCTCTGTACACTCTCTATCCTGTAATCAGCTGATGTACTCATGACCTCTTCACTCCCTGATCTTCTCCACTCAAAGGTAGGTGGGGGATTCCCGTCAGCGGAGCACGGTAAGGTGGCTGCTTCATTCTCTGTTACATTGACACGACTGACAGCGGACGGAGTGTCCAAGTCTGCAAATAACACGCGTAAAGATATGTTACATATGATATCGCAAACTCCTGCTATCGCCACAAACCAAGTCCACAGGTGCCTTGACATCTTCCTGCACACAGGTGCCTTGATATCTTCCTGCACACAGGTGCCTTGGTATCTTCCTGCACACAGGTGCCTTGATATCTTCTTGCACACAGATGACCTAATATCTTCCTGCACACAGGTGCCTTGATATTTTCCTGCACATGCACACAGGTGCCTTGACATCTACCTGCACACAGTTGAGGAATCAGTTCTGAGCTCTAATGTATCATCTACATGTACACATGTGCAAATTAGACAATCACCTGACTGCCATGAGACAGAGAAACTAACACACAAAGAAATATAACAGTGTACAGCTTGGGCTGACCTTTGACTCCACATTCATTCTGTAGTTCAGACACATGTATATAGATGAGAGAGTCTCCCCATGACAGGCCAGTAATTACAAACATGCAGCAGGAAACTCACTTAGCATGAGAAGTGTATTCCCCATACAAGTACATTACACATGCAGGGCTATGTTGACTGTAAGCCCCCATGTAGACCTTGGCTTACATGGCTGTCTTATCTATTTTAAAACACTTACATTAGGAACAGGTGTGCCATGTAACCTTGCATGAAGTTTAAAGGGTGAAACTATTCAGAATTCTCCTTGCATATGAACTCCTGCCACTGTGGAATGCAGCTTTTTCAAGTGACCCTAATCTTCAGTGTTTCCACATCACAACAATGTATCAGTGAAATGATACATTTTGATCAAAGTAATTTGATGAAATTTTGCTCACAATACTCTGCAGAACAGCCAGCAGGCCACAACACTTGACATTCGGACGGTGTACAATGGTCATAGCCTTTATGGAATGACGTGTATTTGCGTCCCTTCCTCCTTGCAGAAAAGGCACTAAGTGAATTTTTAATGATTGTAACGAAGTTAAAATGTTTTAGTCTGACTTTAATAGCAAATCACTGTTCGATCAAACCGATGACTTGAACCTAAACGGACTTTTGGCGGCCATGATAGTTCAGGCAAAGAGGTTACTTCCTTTCATAGTTTGGCTAAAAATATCTCCCTTGAGTTTTGGCTGATTTTTTAAAAAAATGCCGAGGATTTTTTTTTTTTTTTGGCAATTTTTGGGGGGTCGGTGGGGTTACAGCAAACACAGATGATATTGAGTATGACCTAAGAGGCTCCACAAGCTTATGTATCAGTTTGTGGGGGTTAGCGGGTCCAAACACTTTTGTTTACATGGTTAGAGGAACTACATGCTTCTGTATGAGTTTAGATTTAGAGACTCTGGATTCTTTAGATTTATGCCTCTGGATGAGTTTACAGTATGACTCCTTACAGTGTCTCCATACGATTCTGGATGAGTCTGCACGGCTGAGAGGCTCCACATTCTTCTGGATGAGTCTGTATTGGTGAGAGGCCAAGTATGCCTCTTTGGGAGTTTGTACTGTTTACAGAGTTTACATTACAAGACAGAAGACAATGCCCAACGCGTCAAGGTGAAAAGCACACAATTAGTAAAACTCCGCTTTACTAAAAACTGCAGGGTAATCAAATAGTGTATAACACCTATCAGCGTGGAATAATCAGAGAGTAGATAACATTGAAGAATGTAGTATAATAAGACAGTATATAATCTAATCTGGTTAGTGCCGTACAACACCGAAAAGTGTGGTAAACCTGAAAGCAGATAACACTGAGAAATGTGGTGTAATCAGATAGTAGATAACACTGCAAAGTGTGGTATAATAAGGTAGTATATAATCTAATCTGGTTATATAACACCGAATAGTGTGGTAAAATCTGACAGAAGATAACACTGCAAAGTGTGGTATAATCTAATAGTAGGTAACACTCGTAAGTGTGGTGTAAATGGACAGCAGATATCAGAGAAAAGAGTGGTATACTCTGAGAGTAATAACCACTAACACCGAAGGTAAAATGTGGCCGTTGTGCATTTATTCCAATTTTATAACGGTTAAACATATCATGTCAACAACGCCTTGGAGTCGGATACAAAAAAGTGATATCCAGGTTTTTGTCAGTTGAAATATGACACAGAAATGAAATCAAGTTTCAGCGATTGTGTCATGATACAGAATAGCCCTGTTATAGTCCCAAACTGTCCTACATATTCACATTCTGGTAGTTTATGTCGTCAGCTGTTCTCGTACTTGTACTAGTCCCTTCAGTGATCTCATAAGTGGTGTTCTTTTCTCTCGTGGACGTTTGCAGTCGGTCGTACGTGCGATCATGTGATCCCTCAGACGGGGACTGTGTTTGGTCGAGAGTCTCATAGTTATCTCCCCTTGTATCGTTGATCGTTCTCGTACTTGTACCAGGCACCTCGGTATTCTCGTACGTGTTGTTCGTTCCTATGACAGGCACTTGTAATTGGTCGTACGTCTGATCGCGTGATCCCACAGCACTGGACTGGTTGAGAGTCTCGTAGTTTTGGGCTGGAAATAACAACATGTTGCAAAACCATTCACAAAATAGGGCTTGGTAGAACATTTGGATGAAACTGAAAAATAGTTTCAAGGTTATGTGACAAAAGTCTTCAAAAAGAATCGGGAGCATGTATGTTATAAGGTACGTTTTACATTTCTTTTGTAAGGTTTATCGTGGCTCTTTTCATGGAAAGCCTTACCTTGACTGGCATCAGGGTCTCGTATGTTGTCGGTATTCCTCGGGAAATGTCGGGTCTGTTCGTTATCTTCTCCGATGAACGCCACATGTCTGAATAAGTCAAGCACATTCAAAGCCTGATTACATCTGTATGACAACCCTTTTGTTTTATTTATTCACAGGGTATACATCTGAGCAAAAGAGTATAAAGTATTTCATTACAGACCCTCCTTTTGTAAGTTTCTTACTTATTCAGAACAGACTCTAGCTCCATGTATATGCCTACTGGTCCAAGTAGCTCCGCGCGCCTATCGAGGTTTACAACAACCTTGCATTCAGTATGTTTGTTACTCTAGCTGAGGGCAGCCCGAACTACAGGGTCGTTTGTAGTTTTAAACTGAACATAGAATAAAAATGTTATCTCCAGAACGTAGTAAGCTGGGTTACCTGTCTTCAACAATTTCCGGACAGTCTACAATATAAACAAAATATCATTACATCATCGTGGTCATCATTATAAATTGCTTGTTATTAGTTCTTACGTCAAATCTTCAACTTACAGGTCAGATGTAAGTCAGTACAGACAGTCACAGTGGTGTATTTTATTTAGACAAGTGCACTTTTAGGTGCCAGTTTTACACTCACGCAATCTCCCCGGAAAATAGACAAAGCTATCACGTAAACAGACGTGAAACAGACCACACACGTTTTGATGACAACCACATGTTTTAGTGACGTGGGAGTCTAAGATACTCACCCGTGGTCTTGTGACGTTTCAGAAAGATCATGACTCCAGCACAGATGAGCAGGACAACGACCAGGCTGCCCAGAACTCCGCCCACTATGGCGCCAGTGTTGGACTCCGCTTTGCCTGGAGCAGAAAGAGCAGTGGTTAGATATCTTTGTTATTTTAAAGACTTTACACACACGTTAGCTTTCCCTGGTGTTTAGTTTCGAGAACAATTTGGAAGACATGGCAAATTCCTCTCTTTGTTGATGATTTTAGACAACATATATAGTAAATGTAGGATCCGACATTGTAGGCTGAAAGGCTATCAGCTTTGTCAAGGTCACCTACACTGTCCTCCTTCGCTCTGTTTTGAGGTTAAATACCATGGTTAGATCCAAGCCATTTATGTTGCGGTGTTATTGTCATGTGCTGGTACAACAGATTGTTTTCCTGTAAGCTTCAGGCAACCATTCTCTGGTAAGGTCAGAGGTTAGAGGTCAAGTGTCTAGACTGGCAAAGCACCCGTCACAGGTATGGGCGGAGGCACCTCTCTCTGCCACTGAGGCAAACCTCACACCTACAGGTGGGTGGATGTGAAGGGGGGGGGGGCGAAGGAGGCAAGAGGGGGAGGTGCACTCGTTGCAGATATGGACTGGTAAGTGTAAAGTATAATATTACCTCCTCCAGTTGAAGTGTAACTGAAATGGTCCCAGTGTGTAACTGAGGTGGTCCCAGTGTGTAACTGTGGTGGTCCCTTAGGGTAACTGAAAGATGTCCGAGTGTGTAACTAGAGTGGTCCTAATGTGTAATTGAAGTGGTTCAAATGTGGAATGGAGTGTTATCGTTACCAGAGAGAGGAAGGGACTTCACACTCATTTTTGTCATTGAACATACAAATAAATAAAAAAACTCTTTTCAATATGGCATGAATACCTGATATTTCTGTCACGTCGAGGTAAAATCTGGTTTGTGAAGCCAGTGGCACACCACTGATGTCAGTCGTAACGGTTACGGTATAGCTCCCCTCATCCGTCTGGTGGACATCGGTCAGTGTCAGTGTGGTAACATTCCCCTGTAGGCTGACCGAATGACCATACACCACCAGACTGACCTGACCCGCCTCTTCCTGGTGAGACTGTAGGGAGTCACTCTCTCCGACTTTCTCCCACTTCACTCGGACATTGCCGGAGGATGGTCGAGCGTAAAAAGGCACGGAGATTGTTTGTGTTTTCCCCAAACCAATCGTCAACCTCCCTGAGTGTTTCTGGAATACAGCTGGAGCTATACGAGACAGATTTGGTGGGTAAATATTACATTAATACATGGAGCAGTCTTTCTGTAGTTCTCTGATGTATCACCTGAGTAAAACATAGTCAAGACACCATAACATGTAGCAATACAAGGTGCATGCTATCCACATTCCCTTGTCCTGGGGATGAGGTGTAGGTGGCAAAATGTCACAGCAGACCAAGTTCAGCAGGCTGCCATTGCTTATTCTGATGGCAGCTTGGTTTATGAACAGCTTTTTCTTGGAAATTTTTATTCCATGAGAAACCTATGGAAATTACCTTGGTAACTCTAAGACTGAATGATTGAAAGATTCTGGTTTAAGGCTATGTCATGCCGAGATAATGTTTAAACCAGAATACGGTGGGTAACTCTTAGAATTTATTTATTTATTTATTTTATTTTGTTGTTTTACGCGGTACTATTCACTTACAGGACGGCGACCAGTATTATGGCGGGAGAAAAGTGGGCAGAGCCCGGGGGGCAACTCTGAGAGGAATTAATTCCTATACAAAATAAACCTGAACCCTAAAATATACTATTACGAAAAGCAAACCATACATCTAGAGCACTCATCATGCCAAGCAGCACACAGCACACTCATCATGCCAAGCAGCACACAGCACACTCATCATGCCAAGCACATCACAGCACACTCATTCGTGCCAAGCAGCACACAACACACTAACCATGCTAAGTAGTCCACAGCACACTCGTCATGCCAAGCAGCACACAACACACTCGTCGTGCCAAGCACACAACACCACACTCATCGTGCCAAGCACACAACACCACACTCATCGTGCCAAGCACACAACACCACACTCATCGTGCCAAACAAACCACAGCACACTGATCAGTGCTAAAAGATGCGCACATAAAGAGACTGGCACTGAGTGCAACAAAATCATGTACATCACAGATTGTCAACAAATCACATGTTTAGAACAGCCAGGTCAGACTTACTGGGAGGAGCCACATGAACCAGCCCTGTTTGTGGAGACTTTACCCCGTTAGTCACTGAGCACACGTAATCACCAGTGTCTGCGTATGTTAGGGTGTCATTCAGCCGGAGTGTGCCCGGGGCTGTGTTTGTCTGGGTCCCCAGTGTCCGTATGAAGGTCCCTCCTAGGCGCTGTTCCCACGGACTGAAGGTGTAGGTGTCAGGAACACCCTCAGCTGTACAGGTTAAGGTGTGGGTACTCTGGTCATACGTCACTGTTACAGCAGGAGGGTCTGAAATGATGTTTGTTTGTTTGTTAGATTGGGCTTTAACATCACTTTCAACATTACTCTGATAACAATTTCTCCTTGCAGCAGGCCGGACCTAATGCCGACATATACTTAATGCTGCCTCACTGGAACACCATGTCTGTCAATTCGGTACTTCGCTAATAGGACACCTTTACCCGGACAATGGTGATTTGGTCCCAAGCTCACATAACTGTTGTTCTCATCCACTGCACAAGTAATATGTTACCAGGTTGTCCACAAAACGTCATCGTAAATGCAGGATCAAACAGTAGCCAATACAGCCCTGTCCTCAATAACCTTTGGCTGGAAAAGTTCCCATTCCTGTTATGTTGAGTGCTAAAGCAATATTGTGCCGAGTTTACCTATGTTGAAGCCTTAGGTTAATCTTGATTCAGGATTCAGTGACTGATTCTTACCCCCTCAGAATATCAAATACTCTTGTACTCATGTAAATCTTGTAAGATTTTCCTATAGTTCACCATATTAATAGTTAACAGCATTGTTTTCAAATTTCGTGAAAATTGTTGTCAGCAGTCTTCTTCTGTTACTGGTACTATATATCTAGTGTTTACTGACTGGATCAACATGTCAAAGAGTCAAAGAGTCAAAGGATCAAGATGTCGACTTGATGCCACACCCTGTCACACTACACTGACACACCGGGCTACCCAGTACTTGGTTAATTCCCCTTATCCTGTGCACAAATGATGTTGAGTGGACCGCTGTGGCTCCATTGGTTAGTGCGCTAGAGCGCCGTAACCACACAAAAGCCTTCCACCAATGCAGTTGCTGTGAGTTCAAGTCCAGCTCATGCTGGCTTCCTCTCCGGCTATACGTGGCAAGGAACGCCAGCAACCTGGTGGTTGTACAACCTTGATGGTTGTAGGTTACCTCCGGGCTCTGCCCTGTTTCCTTCCACCATAATGCTTGCCATAGTCGTATATGTGAAATACTCTTGAGTACGGCATAAAACACCAATCACATAAATAAATACCGATACTGAAGTCTGAGGTATGTCTTGACTTGGGATTGATCCTTGGATCTACAGTCCACGAGTTTAGAAGACTAATGGTAAATGGCACTACTTTTATATTTCGTGAAAACTGATGTCAAAGACTGCTTCTGTTACTATACAAAATTGTCCCCGTGATTTGTAGTAGAGATTGATCAAATTCAACAAGTCAAAGCAGGAAAATAGGACAAATACTATTTCATATTTCTGGTGTGCAGCATAGACAAAAAAGTGAAAAGTGTAAACTGAGCAAGATGTCCAAGATTGACAAATTTCTTCTGGACATGTGTCCAGGGCCATTTGAATATCTGTAAGCCGTGATGGTCCACATTACTGACACTTCGAAAGTCTTGTAAACAATTGATGTCTGATCACAAAAGTCTACTGTACTTCACTGACAAATATCACAAGATAAACAACAAATTTTACAAGTTAGACAACTAACATGGCCAACTGAGAAAATAAGTATTTGCTTAAACCTTACTTTTAACAAATTCCTTTAATCAGTGTTGTTAGGTTACTTGAACAGAGTTCTCAGAGGAACCAGCTGACTACCAAAACAAAAAAAACAACATACCCATCAAATACATCAGACAAAGTGGTGACGTTGTAAATGTAAATTTACATGTGTTACAGTATCTAGGTATCTTGCTATGGTGGTATTTCGAGTGGCCGTAGTGTTAGGTCAAAGTGCTCTGTGTGCTTTTCAGTTTCTGTCTCGGAAGGAGAAGAGGCAAGAGAAGTCTGCTATTGATCTTCTCAAGGTGGAAAGACATCTGACAACCTGAGCAAACTACTCACACTGTACAACCAGCTCCACCCTTGTCTGCCGACTCCCGACACCGTTAGTGACGTTACACCTGTACTCCCCGGCATCTGACCTCTGTATATTCTCTATCTTGTAATCAGCTGATGTACTCATGACCTCTTCACTCCCTGACTTTCTCCACTCAAAGGTAGGTGGGGGATTCCCATCAGCGGAGCATGGTAAAGTGGCTGCTTCATTCTCTGTTACATTGACATGAGTGACAGTGAACAGGGTGTCCAAGTCTGCAATTAACATGTGGAAGGATATGTTACATATGATATAAGAAACTGCTGCTATAATCAGAAATCAAGTGAACACATACCAGGGTGCCTTGATATCTTCCTGCACACAGGTGTCTTGATATCTTCCTGCACACAGGTGAGTTGATATCTTCCTGCACACAGGTGCCTTGATATCTTCCTGCACACAGGTGCCTTGATATCTTCCTGCACACAGGTGCCTTAATATCTCCCTCCACACAGGTAAGGCATCAGTTCTGAGCTGTAGTGTACCATCCACATGTATGCACATGCAAATTAGACAATTACCTGACTGCCATTAGACAGAGAAACTAACACACAAATAAACAAAACAGTGCACAGCTTGGGCTGACCTTTGACTCCACATTCACACTGTAGTTCAGATACATGTATATAGATGAGAGAGTCTCCCCATGACAGGCCAGTAATTACAAACAGGTGGCAGAAAACTAACTCAGCCACTACAGGATACTGTAACACACTCAAGGTTAACCAGCACTTGTACCATGAATGACACCTGCCAACTTACAGAGAACATTGAGCGTGGCTGTGGCCTCCTCTGTACTCAGTACACTACTGTTACTGTACAAGTTTGTGGCTGTACATGTGATGCTCCTCATGGATCTGTTGGCTGTCAGGGTGTAGTTTGATCTCTGCCCAGGTATGCCGCCATTATCCACCCTCCAGCTGTACGATGGAGGAGGGTTTGGCTTGGGGTTCCCGGTCCCCACACAGGTCAGTGTTATGTTTGTCTCCTCTGTCACAGTCACCTGTCCCCCACTGGCCTGCTCTATACTGGCTCCTGTGATCTTGACTGAGAATTACAAAGGTTTGACCATGAGATCCACTTGCTTCTAACATGACAAACTTAGCCTTCTGGCCACAGATCAAAACCTTTACAACACAACATGAGTGTGTGACTCTAGAAGTCACCACAGTCACAGCTTCCACAATACAAATGATGTACGCAGAATCCTATCACAGTTGAAAAGTACAAAAGGTCCTGTGTGGCCCAGTAGTTAGTGTGCTACATGTAGTGCAGCAGAATAACCCTGGGGCCTCACATCAGTATAGTCACTGTGAAGTAGAGTTCAGCTCATCCTGGCCTCCTCTCCGGCCGTAAGTGAGAAGGTCCGCCAGCAACCTGCGGATGGTCAGGGTTTCCCCTAGGCTCTGCCAGGTTTCCTCCCACCATAATCCTGGCCCCGTTGTATATATGTAAGTGAAATATTCTTGAGTATGACGTAAAAGTCTGTATAATATCAGTGAAAGAAATAAAAGAAATTAAAAGTTCAAACTTCTCTAACCTAGTATAGTTCAAACAATACAAGTCAGCTCTTCTAGATATTTACCTTATCCTCATCTTCTGAATTGTGTGACAAGTGACACCATATTCCAATACAATAGGTACCTCTGACACAGGTGTAGACAGGGGCCTTGCTGTGTATCTCAGACAAACTACTCTGATTAAAATGAGCTCTCAGCTGTTCAGTGTGCTGTCTGGACAGCAGAAATCAGACTTGTTGCTTTGTTGAATATAAATGACAGTATTCCATTGTGGAATGTTTGGGTTGATCTGACCAATCAATGGAATGCTTAATGTGAACTTGTACTAAATGATTATAAACACAGAGAACATGCAGTAAACCACAGACGTGTGAGACATGAGTGTGTACTACTGTATTCTACATGTACTTTATCTGTGTGTGACAATAGCCATTCTCCTGTCGACCAGAGAACATACAGTAAATCACAGAGGTGCGAGACATGAGTGTGTACTACTCTAATCTACATGTACTTTATCTCCATGTGACAATAGCCATTCTCCTGTAGACCAGAGAACACACAGTAAACCACAGAGGTGTGAGACATGAGTGTGTACTACTGTACTCTACATGTACTTTATCTCCGTGTGACAATAGCCATTCTCCTTTAGACCAGAGAACATACAGGAAACCACAGGGGTGTGAGACATGAGTGTGTACTACTGTACTCTACATGTACTTTATCTCTGTGTGACAATAGCCATTCTCCTGTCAACCAGAGAACATACAGTAAATCACAGAGGTGCGAGACATGAGTGTGTACTACTCTAATCTACATGTACTTTATCTCCATGTGACAATAGCCATTCTCCTGTAGACCAGAGAACATACAGTAAACCACAGACGTGTGAGACATGAGTGTGTACTACTGTACTCTACATGTACTTTATCTCCATGTGACAATAGCCATTCTCCTGTAGACCAGAGAACATACAGTAAACCACAGAGGTGTGAGACATGAGTGTGTACTACTGTACTCTACATGTACTTTATCTCTGTGTGACAACAGCCATTCTCCTGTAGACAAGAGAACAGACAGTAAATAACAGAGGTGTGAGACATGAGTGTGTACTACTGTACTCTACATGTACTTTATCTCCATGTGACAATAGCCATTCTCCTGTAGACCAGAGAACATACAGTAAACCACAGAGGTGTGAGACATGAGTGTGTACTACTGTACTCTACATGTACTTTATCTCTGTGTGACAATAGTCATTCTCCTGTAGACCAGAGAACATACAGTAAATAACAGAGGTGTGAGACATGAGTGTGTACTACTGTACTCTACATGTACTTTATCTCTGTGTGACAATAGCCATTCTCCTGTCGACCAGAGAACATACAGTAAATCACAGAGGTGCGAGACATGAGTGTGTACTACTCTAATCTACATGTACTTTATCTCCATGTGACAATAGCCATTCTCCTGTAGACCAGAGAACACACAGTAAACCACAGAGGTGTGAGACATGAGTGTGTACTACTGTACTCTACATGTACTTTATCTCCGTGTGACAATAGCCATTCTCCTTTAGACCAGAGAACATACAGGAAACCACAGGGGTGTGAGACATGAGTGTGTACTACTGTACTCTACATGTACTTTATCTCTGTGTGACAATAGCCATTCTCCTGTCAACCAGAGAACATACAGTAAATCACAGAGGTGCGAGACATGAGTGTGTACTACTCTAATCTACATGTACTTTATCTCCATGTGACAATAGCCATTCTCCTGTAGACCAGAGAACATACAGTAAACCACAGACGTGTGAGACATGAGTGTGTACTACTGTACTCTACATGTACTTTATCTCCATGTGACAATAGCCATTCTCCTGTAGACCAGAGAACATACAGTAAACCACAGAGGTGTGAGACATGAGTGTGTACTACTGTACTCTACATGTACTTTATCTCTGTGTGACAACAGCCATTCTCCTGTAGACAAGAGAACAGACAGTAAATCACAGAGGTGTGAGACATGAGTGTGTACTACTGTACTCTACATGTACTTTATCTCCATGTGACAATAGCCATTCTTCTGTAGATCAGAGAACATACAGTAAACCACAGAGGTGTGAGACATGAGTGTGTACTACTGTACTCTACATGTGCTTTATCTCCATGTGACAATAGCCATTCTCCTGTAGACCAGAGAACATACAGTAAACCACAGAGGTGTCAGACATGAGTGTGTACTTCTGTACTCTACATGTACTTTATCTCCATGTGGCAACAGCCATTCTCCTGTAGACCAGAGAACATACAGTAAATCACAGATGTGTGAGACATGAGTGTGTACTACTGTACTCTACATGTACTTTATCTCCATGTGACAATAGCCATTCTCCTGTAGACCAGAGAACATACAGTAAATCACACAGGTGTGAGACATGAGTGTGTACTACTCTAATCTACATGTACTTTATCTCCATGTGGCAATAGCCATTCTCCTGTAGACCAGAGAACATACAGTAAATCACAGAGGTGTGAGACATGAGTGTGTACTACTGTATTCTACATGTACTTTATCTCCCTGTGACAATAGCCATTCTCCTGTAGACCAGAGAACATACAGTAAACCACAGACGTGTGAGACATGAGTGTGTACTACTGTACTCTACATGTACTTTATCTCCATGTGACAATAGCCATTCTCCTGTAGACCAGAGAACATACAGTAAACCACAGAGGTGTGAGACATGAGTGTGTACTACTGTACTCTACATGTACTTTATCTCTGTGTGACAACAGCCATTCTCCTGTAGACAAGAGAACAGACAGTAAATCACAGAGGTGTGAGACATGAGTGTGTACTACTGTACTCTACATGTACTTTATCTCCATGTGACAATAGCCATTCTTCTGTAGATCAGAGAACATACAGTAAACCACAGAGGTGTGAGACATGAGTGTGTACTACTGTACTCTACATGTGCTTTATCTCCATGTGACAATAGCCATTCTCCTGTAGACCAGAGAACATACAGTAAACCACAGAGGTGTCAGACATGAGTGTGTACTTCTGTACTCTACATGTACTTTATCTCCATGTGGCAACAGCCATTCTCCTGTAGACCAGAGAACATACAGTAAATCACAGAGGTGTGAGACATGAGTGTGTACTACTGTACTCTACATGTACTTTATCTCCATGTGGCAATAGCCATTCTCCTGTAGACCAGAGAACATACAGTAAATCACAGACGTGTGAGACATGAATGTGTACTACTGTATTCTACATGTACTTTATCTCCATGTGACAATAGCCATTCTCCTGTAGACCAGAGAACATACAGTAAATCACAGATGTGTGAGACATGAGTGTGTACTACTGTATTCTACATGTACTTTATCTCCATGTGACAACAGCCATTCTCCTGTAGATCAGAGAACATACAGCAAATCACAGAGGTGTGAGACATGAGTGTGTACTACTGTACTCTACATGTACTTTATCTCCGTGTGACAATAGCCATTCTCCTGTAGACCAGAGAACACACAGTAAACCACAGAGGTGTGAGACATGAGTGTGTACTACAGTACTCTACATGTACTTTATCTCCATGTGACAATAGCCATTCTCTTGTAGACCAGAGAACATACAGTAAATCACAGATGTGTGAGACATGAGTGTATACTACTGTACTCTACATGTACTTTATCTCCATGTGACAATAGCCATTCTCCTGTAGACCAGAGAACATAGAGTAAATCACAGAGATGTGAGACATGAGTGTGTACTACTGTACTCTACATGTACTTTATCTCCATGTGACAATAGCCATTCTCCTGTAGGCCAGAGAACATACAGTAAATCACAGAGATGTGAGACATGAGTGTGTACTACTGTACTCTACATGTACTTTATCTCCATGTGGCAATAGCCATTCTCCTGTAGACCAGAGAACATACAGTAAATCACAGAGGTGTGAGACATGAGTGTGTACTACTGTATTCTACTTGTACTTTATCTCCCTGTGACAATAGCCATTCTCCTGTAGACCAGAGAACATACAGTAAATCACAGAGGTGTGAGACATGAGTGTGTACTACTGTATTCTACATGTACTTTATCTCCATGTGACAATAGCCATTCTCCTGTAGACCAGAGAACATACAGTAAATCACAGAGATGTGAGACATGAGTGTGTACTACTGTACTCTACATGTACTTTATCTCCATGTGACAATAGCCATTCTCCTGTAGGCCAGAGAACATACAGTAAATCACAGAGGTGTGAGACATGAGTGTGTACTACTGTACTCTACATGTACTTTATCTCCATGTGGCAATAGCCATTCTCCTGTAGACCAGAGAACATACAGTAAATCACAGATTTGTGAGACATGAGTGTGTACTACTGTATTCTACTTGTACTTTATCTCCCTGTGACAATAGCCATTCTCCTGTAGACCAGAGAACATACAGTAAATCACAGAGGTGTGAGACATGAGTGTGTACTACTGTATTCTACATGTACTTTATCTCCTGTGCCAATAGCCATTCTCCTGTAGACCAGAGAACATACAGTAAATCACAGATGTGTGAGACATGAGTGTGTACTACTGTATTCTACATGTACTTTATCTCCCTGTGACAATAGCCATTCTCCTGTAGACCAGAGAACATACAGTAAATCACAGAGGTGTGAGACATGAGTGTGTACTACTGTACTCTACATGTACTTTATCTCCATGTGACAATAGCCATTCTCCTGTAGACCAGAGATCATACAGTAAATCATAGGTGTGACACATGAGTGTGTACTACTGTACTCTATATGTACTTTATCTCCAGGTGACAATAGCCATTCTCCTGTAGACAAGAGAACATACAGTAAACCACACAGGTGTGAGACATGAGTGTGTACTACTGTACTCTACATGTACTTTATCTCCATGTGACAATAGCCATTCTCCTGTACACCAGGGAACATACAGTAAATCACAGACGTGTGAGACATGAGTGTGTACTACTGTACTCTACATGTACTTTATCTCCATGTGACAATAGCCATTCTCCTGTAGACCAGAGAACATACAGTAAACCACAGAGGTGTCAGACATGAGTGTGTACTACTGTACTCTACATGTACTTTATCTCCAGGTGACAATAGCCATTCTCCTGTAGACCAGAGAACATACAGTAAACCACACAGGTGTGAGACATGAGTGTGTACTACTGTACTCTACATGTACTTTATCTCCATGTGACAATAGCCATTCTCCTGTAGACCAGGAAACATACAGTAAATCACAGATGTGTGAGACATGAGTGTGTACTACTGTATTCTACATGTACTTTATCTCCATGTGACAATAGCCATTCTCCTGTAGATCAGAGAACATACAGTAAACCACAGAGGTGTGAGACATGAGTGTGTACTACTGTACTCTACATGTACTTTATCTCCATGTGACAATAGCCATTCTCCTGTAGACCAGACAACATACAGTAAACCACAGAGGTGTCAGACATGAGTGTGTACTACTGTACTCTACATGTACTTTATCTCCATGTGACAACAGCCATTCTCCTGTAGACCAGAGAACATACAGTAAATCACAGATGTGTCAGACATGAGTGTGTACTACTGTACTCTACATGTACTTTATCTCCATCTGACAATAGCCATTCTCCTGTAGACCAGAGAACATACAGTAAATCATAGAGGTGTGAGACATGAGTGTGCACTACTGTACTCTACATGTACTTTATCTCCATGTGGCAATAGCCATTCTCCTGTAGACCAGAGAACATACAGTAAATCACAGACGTGTGAGACATGAATGTGTACTACTGTATTCTACATGTACTTTATCTCCCTGTGACAATAGCCATTCTCCTGTAGACAAGAGAACATACAGTAAATCACAGATGTGTGAGACATGAGTGTGTACTACTGTATTCTACATGTACTTTATCTCCATGTGACAACAGCCATTCTCCTGTAGATCAGAGAACATACAGCAAATCACAGAGGTGTGAGACATGAGTGTGTACTACTGTACTCTACATGTACTTTATCTCCGTGTGACAATAGCCATTCTCCAGTAGACCAGAGAACACACAGTAAACCACAGAGGTGTCAGACATGAGTGTGTACTACTGTACTCTACATGTACTTTATCTCCCTGTGACAATAGCCATTCTCTTGTAGACCAGAGAACATACAGTAAATCACAGATGTGTGAGACATGAGTGTATACTACTATACTCTACATGTACTTTATCTCCATGTGACAATAGCCATTCTCCTGTAGACCAGAGATCATACAGTAAATCATAGGTGTGACACATGAGTGTGTACTACTGTACTCTATATATACTTTATCTCCAGGTGACAATAGCCATTCTCCTGTAGACCAGAGAACATACAGTAAACCACACAGGTGTGAGACATGAGTGTGTACTACTGTACTCTACATGTACTTTATCTCCATGTGACAATAGCCATTCTCCTGTACACCAGGGAACATACAGTAAATCACAGATGTGTGAGACATGAGTGTGTACTACTGTACTCTACATGTACTTTATCTCCATGTGACAATACCCATTCTCCTGTAGACCAGAGAACATACAGTAAACCACAGAGGTGTCAGACATGAGTGTGTACTACTGTACTCTACATGTACTTTATCTCCAGGTGACAATAGCCATTCTCCTGTAGACCAGAGAACATACAGTAAACCACACAGGTGTGAGACATGAGTGTGCACTACTGTACTCTACATGTACTTTATCTCCATGTGACAATAGCCATTCTCCTGTAGACCAGGGAACATACAGTAAATCACAGATGTGTGAGACATGAGTTACTACTACTGTATTCTACATGTACTTTATCTCCATGTGACAATAGCCATTCTCCTGTAGATCAGAGAACATACAGTAAACCACAGAGGTGTGAGACATGAGTGTGTACTACTGTACTCTACATGTACTTTATCTCCATGTGACAATAGCCATTCTCCTGTAGACCAGAGAACATACAGTAAACCACAGAGGTGTGAGACATGAGTGTGTACTACTGTACTCTACATGTACTTTACCTCCATGTGACAATAGCCATTCTCCTGTAGACCAGAGAACATACAGTAAACCACAGAGGTGTGAGACATGAGTGTGTACTACTGTACTCTACATGTACTTTATCTCCATGTGACAATAGCCATTCTCCTGTAGACCAGAGAACACACAGTAAACCACAGAGGTGTGAGACATGAGTGTGTCTTACTGTACTCTACATGTACTTTATCTCCATGTGACAATAGCCATTTTCCTGTAGACCAGAGAACATACAGTAAATCACAGAGGTGTGAGACATGAGTGTGTACTACTGTACTCTACATGTACTTTATCTCCATGTGGCAATAGCCATTCTCCTGTAGACCAGAGAACATACAGTAAATCACAGACGTGTGAGACATGAATGTGTACTACTGTATTCTACATGTACTTTATCTCCCTGTGACAATAGCCATTCTCCTGTAGACCAAAGAACATACAGTAAATCACAGATGTGTGAGACATGAGTGTGTACTACTGTATTCTACATGTACTTTATCTCCATGTGACAACAGCCATTCTCCTGTAGATCAGAGAATATACAGCAAATCACAGAGGTGTGAGACATGAGTGTGTACTACTGTACTCTACATGTACTTTATCTCCGTGTGACAATAGCCATTCTCCTGTAGACCAGAGAACAGACAGTAAACCACAGAGGTGTGAGACATGAGTGTGTACTACTGTACTCTACATGTACTTTATCTCCATGTGACAATAGCCATTCTCTTGTAGACCAGAGAACATACAGTAAATCACAGACGTGTGAGACATGAGTGTATACTACTGTACTCTAGATGTACTTTATCTCCATGTGACAATAGCCATTCTCCTGTAGACCAGAGAACATACAGTAAATCACAGAGATGTGAGACATGAGTGTGTACTACTGTACTCTACATGTACTTTATCTCCATGTGACAATAGCCATTCTCCTGTAGGCCAGAGAACATACAGTAAATCACAGAGATGTGAGACATGAGTGTGTACTACTGTACTCTACATGTACTTTATCTCCATGTGGCAATAGCCATTCTCCTGTAGACCAGAGAACATACAGTAAATCACAGATTTGTGAGACATGAGTGTGTACTACTGTATTCTACTTGTACTTTATCTCCCTGTGACAATAGCCATTCTCCTGTAGACCAGAGAACATACAGTAAATCACAGAGGTGTGAGACATGAGTGTATACTACTGTACTCTAGATGTACTTTATCTCCATGTGGCAATAGCCATTCTCCTGTAGACCAGAGAACATAGAGTAAATCACAGAGATGTGAGACATGAGTGTGTACTACTGTACTCTACATGTACTTTATCTCCATGTGACAATAGCCATTCTCCTGTAGGCCAGAGAACATACAGTAAATCACAGAGATGTGAGACATGAGTGTGTACTACTGTACTCTACATGTACTTTATCTCCATGTGGCAATAGCCATTCTCCTGTAGACCAGAGAACATACAGTAAATCACAGAGGTGTGAGACATGAGTGTGTACTACTGTATTCTACTTGTACTTTATCTCCCTGTGACAATAGCCATTCTCCTGTAGACCAGAGAACATACAGTAAATCACAGAGGTGTGAGACATGAGTGTGTACTACTGTATTCTACTTGTACTTTATCTCCCTGTCACAATAGCCATTCTCCTGTAGACCAGAGAACATACAGTAAATCACAGAGGTGTGAGACATGAGTGTGTACTACTGTATTGTACATGTACTTTATCTCCTGTGCCAATAGCCATTCTCCTGTAGACCAGAGAACATACAGTAAATCACAGATGTGTGAGACATGAGTGTGTACTACTGTATTCTACATGTACTTTATCTCCATGTGACAATAGCCATTCTCCTGTAGACCAGAGAACATACAGTAAATCACAGAGGTGTGAGACATGAGTGTGTACTACTGTACTCTACATGTACTTTATCTCCATGTGACAATAGCCATTCTCCTGTAGACCAGAGATCATACAGTAAATCATAGGTGTGACACATGAGTGTGTACTACTGTACTCTATATGTACTTTATCTCCAGGTGACAATAGCCATTCTCCTGTAGACCAGAGAACATACAGTAAACCACAGAGGTGTGAGACATGAGTGTGTACTACTGTACTCTACATGTACTTTATCTCCATGTGACAATAGCCATTCTCCTGTAGACCAGGGAACATACAGTAAATCACAGATGTGTGAGACATGAGTGTGTACTACTGTATTCTACATGTACTTTATCTCCATGTGACAATAGCCATTCTCCTGTAGATCAGAGAACATACAGTAAACCACAGAGGTGTGAGACATGAGTGTGTACTACTGTACTCTACATGTACTTTATCTCCATGTGACAATAGCCATTCTCCTGTAGATCAGAGAACATACAGTAAACCACAGAGGTGTGAGACATGAGTGTGTACTACTGTACTCTACATGTACTTTATCTCCATGTGACAATAGCCATTCTCCTGTAGACCAGAGAACACACAGTAAACCACACAGGTGTGAGACATGAGTGTGTACTACTGTACTCTACATGTACTTTATCTCCATGTGACAATAGCCATTCTCCTGTAGACCAGAGAACACACAGTAAACCACACAGGTGTGAGACATGAGTGTGTACTACTGTACTCTACATGTACTTTATCTCCATGTGACAATAGCCATTCTCCTGTAGACCAGAGAACACACAGTAAACCACAGAGGTGTGAGACATGAGTGTGTACTACTGTACTCTACATGTACTTTATCTCCATGTGACAATAGCCATTCTCCTGTAGACCAGAGAACATACAGTAAACCACACAGGTGTGAGACATGAGTGTGTACTACTGTACTCTACATGTACTTTATCTCCATGTGACAACAGCCATTCTCCTGTAGACCAGAGAACATACAGTAAACCACAGAGGTGTGAGACATGAGTGTGTACTACTGTACTCTACATGTACTTTATCTCCATGTGACAACAGCCATTCTCCTGTAGACCAGAGAACATACAGTAAACCACAGAGGTGTGAGACATGAGTGTGTACTACTGTACTCTACATGTACTTTATCTCCATGTGACAATAGCCATTCTCCTGTAGACCAGAGAACATACAGTAAACCACAGAGGTGTGAGACATGAGTGTGTACTACTGTACTCTACATGTACTTTATCTCCATGTGACAACAGCCGTTCTCCTGTAGACCAGAGAACATACAGTAAACCACAGAGGTGTGAGACATGAGTGTGTACTACTGTACTCTACATGTACTTTATCTCCATGTGACAATAGCCATTCTCCTGTAGACCAGAGAACATACAGTAAATCACAGAGGTGTGAGACATGTACATGTACTTACCTAACACCCTGACAGTTGTGGTCTGTCCACGTCCACCTTGTAAACCCCCACACCAGAAAGTCCTGTTGTTATCCCTCTGATGACTGAGGGAGCTGATGCTCAGGTTATTGCTGCTTCCCACAAAGCTGACCACGTCCTTCCAGCGGGTGTTCTCTGGGGGGAGGGGTGCGCCATTGGAGGGTCTGAGGATAATGGGTATCAGTACTGAAGAAACACTCCACCTCAGATCCCCCCGTATAGTGATAGTACAGGGCAGGACCACCGCTCCTCCCTCAAACCCCTCCACAACTCCCTGTGCCCAGGTCACAGCTCTGGACAGGAAGCCCCCTGAATGATGAGGAAGGAAAACAAATCACAGGTACATGAACAGCCTGCTCCACAGGGTAAACATATGTATTATGAACTCCTAAACCCTAAAACCACAACTGACTCTTTCAATGCATTTTCATTTATTCATTTATTTGACTGGTGTTTTCGCTGTACTGAAGAATATTTCACTTATATGACAGTAGCCAGCAGTTTGGTGGGAGGAAAAGGGACAGAGCTTGTGGGAATCAATGCAATAATATAAGACCCATGAGTTTTACCGAGGCTTGGACTTTTAAATACCTCATAAACACTTAGGTGAAGCTGTGTCAGCAATATCCATACCCTCGTGTCTGTTGTTTGTCTGTTTGTATGTCTAGCTGTAGGCCACCAAGATGACTGAGCACTTGAGTCCTTACAAATTTCAACACAGGAAGGTTAAGATTTATTATTTATTCATTTATTTATTTCATTGTTGTTTCACTCCAGAATATTTCATTTATACATCAACAGCCAGCATTATGCAGGGCAGAAACCAACCACAGCTCTGGCAAAACCCACAAGAAGTCCAACATTTTTGGAAAGAGATGACAAACCTTAATCTTCTGAGAGTGATACTTTTTCTACTTCAACTATTTTAATTTTCTTCATTGGTGAAGTCTGCAGACAAGGGTTATCTTTTTGTAAAATACAGCAGAATTATTCAAGCATGGTTCTGGAGCCCAGTGGTGCTTTCTCTGACATCCATGATAGCCAGTAAGAAAGTTCATCTCAGGAAGGCAGAGAAGAGATTATTCATTTGTTGCCCGATACAAAGTAACCATACAGCCGTATCTCACCAACACTGATTAAATGGAAATTATGCAAAGTTGCTGCTTGTAATAAGAATATCACACCTAGCCTACATGTTTCCTGTCAGACCTACTTGTCATTATAATGACATTCTAATGGGACAAACAACATATAAGTAAAACACAGATTCCCCCAGAATCAATCCCATAAGCACAGCTGTATTTAATGCATAAAACAGCGACACTGTTCACAATGAAATTACCACAACAAACCAGTGAATACCTATGTTATTAGGAACAGCTAGGATTTATTTCCATGTTTTCAAAGTTGAGCATGAAAGCAAGAGTAGAACCAGAGTCTGTGATGAGACAGTAGCTCTACTGGTTGTCACACAATTATCACAGAGTCAATTACAAAATTATGTAAGTATGACAGACAACGGGAAATCAAAAGTGAAAATCTATACTACGAAATATATATCTTGATTTAGTTGCACAAAGTTTTGTTGAAATTGGATAAAAACTGTAACAGTAAATAGTAGCATTTTGTAAGAAATGTTAACACATGCTGTATGAACAGAGAGACAGATGGACAACCGATCATAAAAATGGAAAATCAACACTATGCTTTATGAATCAAATCAATTTTCATTTAAAATCAGATCTGCAGGAAAATATTTTGAAAAATATGTTAACATATACAGGATGAACAGACAGAAAGATGGACAACCAATCACTGAAGTTAAAAATCGATACTACTAGTTCTTTATCACGATGTAATCTACAGTTCAACCAAGTTTCACTTCAAATAGACAAAAACTGTAGGAGGAGGAGCATTTTGAAGGAAATGTTAACATGGTCAATAAACCAACAGACAGCAGACAACCAATCACCAAAATTAAAAATCAATACTACGAAATATCTAGCTTGATGTGGTCTGCAATTGAACCAAGTCTCATTGAAATCATACAAAAACTGTAGGAGTAGTAACTTTTTGAAAGAAATGTTTAACATGGTAGAAAAACTGACAACCAAGGACCAAAAATGGAAAAACAATACTATGAATTATGTACCTTGTTGACGTCTTCAATTAAACCAAGTTTCCTTGAAATTGTACAAAAACTGTAAGAGTAGAAACGTTTTCAATGAAATATTAACATGCTGAATGAACGGACAGACAGAGAGCCGATCACCAAAATGGAAAACTGATACTAAAAATTATGTATCTTGATGAAGTCTGCCCTTCGTAATAATTTCATTGAAATCAGACAAAAAATGTAGGAGTAGCAGTGTTTTGAAAATGTTAACATACTATGGATGAACAGACGTACAACCAATCTTCAAAATGGAAAATCGATCTTGAATTTAAAAACCTGCTTGAAATTGTATGAATTCAATGCTGAGTTATCTTCGCTTGAATTGTGGAGTATTGTGCTGCTGACTGGGGATCTGAAGGCACCCTTGCTTTCAAGCCTCTGACGAATTCACCAATAAAAGATCTAGGAGATATCAGTTCTGAGTTGTCTGTCAATGTAACAAGAAATAACATAGAGAAAGCAAAATGTTTTAATGTTATATGTTTTAATTATAACAAGTACATATGTGACCAATGCTGAAAAGTATTTCCACACCATTGTGTTGTGGCAGGAGTAAGTTTCTTGATCATTTCATGTTATAAATTGGCATATGTACTTAAGCTACAAACACAACTGTAGCAGCTTACTACAGTCTCAGGTGGCAAGAGTGTTCTGCGCTTACAACAATTACGTCACAGCACAGAGAGAATGGCTGCGTTTTGTTCTAGACGACAGCTCACAGTCAGATGTCAGTTTCCGTTGTCGTATTAGCTGTTAGAAAAAATACTTTACCAACATAAACATAATATTGTCCAACCTTTCTGGCAAACTTAACCTAGCACATGAGCTGTCTTTCACTTTTAGATTTTTTCCGCAAAATTGAATGTAGTGAAATGTTTGGATTACGTGGTGGATTTTAAGGACCATAGTGAACAGACTAAGGTACATCTGTGCCATTCTACACAGCAGAACTAGAAAGTGACCCAAACACAGCTCTGAAAACAGGGTACAATCTCTTCAATAAAACTGTGAGCAAACATGCACCCACAAAATCCAAGAGAATCAAAAGATATGTAACTGGAGGAAACTAATGTCTTCCCTGGCCTACCCAGGTTCGTTAGTTAGAACCCCAAATGACAAGAATCATTCAAAATGCCAGCCTTCCAACTCTACATAAACTGGACTCAAACACAGCATAGCGAAACAAGCTAGGAATTTATTACATTACATTGACCACAAGTATGTGCATTCAACACATAAACTGTCCCTAATTAAACTTAGCTATGGGGAGACTGGAGTTTGCCATAGAGGTCATCTTGAGGTTATGCCCAACAAATTTCCCCAGGAAAGCATATTCCCTGTCCACAAGATGGCACTTTGAAAGATATCCACACTCTCTACAGCTGGCACGACCCCCGTCTCGCATGTACAACTTAACCATCACAGGTTTTATAAATTGTGAAACGCATTGATCCAGGATACTTCAGCTTCAGGAGTTCGAGTCATTCCACTAACCTTAGTTATACAACATTTCTAATCACATTACTTAGTCAACAAAATGTACACATATGTTAAAAACTTAAAAAAAAGGTTAACAAATTAAAGGAGCACAGGATTTCATGAAAAAGGGAAATAACCCTTCCTCTACAGACACAAACAGCCTGAATGGTATTGTGCGGACATTAGACTAGCTTGTAACATGAGGGATATGTATCACAAAAATGCAATCTGGAAAAGAACAGATATTGGAGAAATAAAACTCAATAAAAGCACTCATAGACAGAGCAAAGTCAAAAGAAGTACAGATCGCAGTGCAAACACAACATTCTGCAAAGCCCTTTGGAAATTGTTGAAAGACTTCGGTTCTCTCTTTCCCAAGATCCCATTTCCTACCATTCTGGAGAATGATACCAGCAACGAGCAAACAACAAACTCCCAAAGGGCTGCCAACATGTTAAATGAATATTTTGTAACTCTAGCTGATTTAGTACCACCAAAATCCTGTGTGTCAACAGGAAACCTAACCAAATTAGAAAGCCAAATTCATAATAAGATAGGTAACCAAACTTTTAAGCCTCCATTTATAACTCAGGTGGAGGTTTATGAAAGTTTGCTTCACCTGGATGTGAACAAATCCACTGGGCTCGATGGGGTTGGGCCTAGACTTCTAAAGCTAACTGTGACCTTCACAGTCCCATCATTAACCTTTATTTTTAATCAGTCTATTGGAACAGGCATTTTTCCTGATGAATTCCAACATGCTCGTGTAGCTCCTGTTTACAAAAGTGGGGCACAGACATCTTGTGATAATTACTGCCCGATTTCCATCTTACCAACCCTCTGAGTGAACCTGATCTGATGTATGAACTATAATCAGGTTTCAGAGAGAAACACTCCTGTCATACTACTCTTACTAAAATTGCTGATAACTGGCTAAAACAGACCAGGGACAGATATCAGGAGTAGCTTTCATAGACCTGCAAAAGGCATTTGACTTAGTTAATCATGATCTTTTGCTTCAAAAGCTTGCTTGTTACCATGTAACCCGGACAAGTTTGTCTTGGTTCTGCAGCTATCTGGCCTGCAGAAAGCAAAAAGTGTGTCTAGGTAGTGTACAGTCTGAATATCGGGGCACTAAATGTGAAGTACCCCCAGGCATTTTCTTGTATTCATAAATGACTTTCCTCTGCACATAACGAAATGTATAATAGATGTGTTTGATGATGATACCACGATTTCTGCCTCTGGAAAAACATTACATGAGGTGGAGAGTGCCCTCAATGAAGAAGGCCATAATGTTCACAAATGGTGCTTAGAAAACAACAAAATGCATGAATATGAGCTCTTGACAGAATTTAGCCAAGTTTAGCCAAAAAATTGATGCAAACAATATTGAAAATGTTACTCAAGCTAGACTCCTTGGTGTCACTATTGATTCCACTCTGACATGGGATAAACACATCTAAAACTTGGGTACACAGATATCATCCAGGCTCACATTCTTACAAAGAATAAAGAAATATCTACCATTTCATGCTAGACTGCTATTTTACAATGCATACATTCTTCCTCTGTTGGATTACTATTCCAATGTTTGGGGCTCTGCTTCCAAAGAGTAACTTGACAACCTCTTGCCACTATAGAACCGTGCAGTACGAGTGATTCTTGATGCTCTGTATACCACACCAAACAGCCAGATGTTTCAAAGATTGAAATGAATGACAATATATGAACGGATTGAATACCAAAAGGTGGTATTAGTGTACAAATGTTTGAATGATCTCTTGCCACCATATTTATCAACTTTGTTTGTCTCAACAGCTTCAGTTTACCAAAAATCCCTTAGATCAACATGTTGAAATAATCTTTTAGTTCCTAAGCCTAATAAAAGAAATGTTCAAGAATTCTTTCCGTTGCTCAGGTGTGACCATCTGGAACAATCTGCCCATATCTGTCAAAAAATCACCTGATTTATTGTCATTTAAAAGATGCTTAGAAACCCACATTTTCTCCAACATTTCTCTGTCCAACTAAAACCAGTGTTGATCTAGGTACTCACATGAACTATCACATGTTGATGTTTTCTTGATGTTCTGATGATACATGTACACAGATGCACATATAGCTCTCTTTATAAATTGTACTTTTAGACTGTAAAGCCTCTTTGGGTTGTCATATTCATCCTTGTTTCTCCTTATATAGTATAGTTTTGTAGGTAATGGTTTAGGTTGTAGATCTTAGATAGGGGAATGTATGTGTGTGTGAATGAATGTTGTGTGAGGGCTCAAGGAAGATTGGTCCTGTAATAATTGAACATCAGTGTTAAATAAAGTATTATCATTATATCCTTTTGACTGCTGAACAGCCTCTGATTGCTATATTCCTGACAGGAGTTCATGAAGTCACAGTTCCTCAGCCAGTTCAATACGGTCCATAAAATCTAATACATTACGTTTAATTTAGTGAAAACAACATCTCAAAATCTTATTTTCAGATCTCTTCAAGTTTTTATGCATTTTCACTCACTATAGCTTCGTTTTTGAGTGGAGTTTCACTTAAACAGACACTGTACGAACGACGGACAACTTGCTAGTATATATTATGATATAAGCTCTTCTTGTCTTCTACCTGTACAGCTGTTATTGGACATTTCCAAGGTCATCATTTCAGACAAGAATAAGAAATGAAAAGGAGTCATTGTGGTTTATCTTCAGAATGCCCCAATGTAAAGTTTTTTCCATGGACAAAATTAAATTTTGGAGTGCAAAAAAAATAAAAAATAACTGGCTATGAAGAAATGAAAAAATGTAACCAACCCAGTTCAAATCACAAACAGCTGTTGATGATCATTTTCAAGTCCACTGTACCCCAGAAAAACATGATTAAGACATATTACTTGTAGGTAAGGTTGAAAGCTAATTATGCAGTGTACTACTTAAAGTCCATGTAGCTTTTAACTTTCACTTTGGGGTGGAAGGCTTGGTATTCAAATGTATATTTTGTGTAACCATTGTCTTGATGTAGAGTTGATGATTTAGTTGATGGGACCTGAACCACTAGCAACCAAAACAAGAAAACAAAAACCAAAACAGAACCTATGCAAAGCAAATTTAATACATTGAACTAGGACTCACCTCAGATGTGGAACTGGGGTGTTGCTTTTGATAGCTTCTTCCAACAATGAAGCCATCTTGAACTAAACACAACATGAAGACAACAGGCAATGCCACATTACAGCCAGTGCTGCCATTATAGGTTTTCTGTGGTTTGTTCAGGTGAGAGTTGAGCAAGATCCTACATATACATGTATTTAAAGTCACAAAGAGCCAGGAAAAAAGCAATTGGTACTTGACACTCAACAGTTCATCACTACTCTCTCCAGTTCTTTCATGTCATGTACATGTACCTGTCATTTGTCGAATGCTTTTTTTAACCGAACTAAACATTTTCTGAGTCAGGTCAGTTATGAACTGGTTTAGTCCTTTTTGGTAACATCGGCCATCAACAGCCTCTAAAATCATTCCTACACCACGACTGTCTAGGACTGGTTGGAAAACCTCTTTCCATGGGACTTTTCCTAGAGGATTTGTTTTGTCCTGTCTACAGCTCAGCTGACCACTATATACCAAATATGGGAAGTGTTCAACTTGTAAAAATCTGTGAAATTGTCTGCAGTTATGTGATGGGAGTTGAGTGGTTCAGGGTTCTTACCGTTTTTAGATCTACAAATTCCATCACTTTCCAGAACCTTTTAAGTTGGAAATGCATGACTTTTCCATCATCTTTTCCCATGATTAATATGTTACTGTACCAAATATGTTTCCTACAATTACACTATTTATCAATAATAGGAATTCAAAAAAGTGCAGTTTTTTTATGCTGAAAGTGAAAATTTAAGTTTTTCCTTCAGCTAAATATTTTTTCTCTTAGGTAGAGTTTTAAATGACCTTTTTAAATTTGTAGATATTACATGTATATACATGACTGTAACAACAACAGCTATTTTTACTTCATTGTAACATTAAATGATTTGCTATAAAAGGCACTACTTTATTCAAACGTTCCCAGTTCTGAATTATAGCTATCTTTTTTAAAAAGTTTGGCGATGTATTATCTTCAAAATGGCTTAATGCACCGGAGAGACACATTAGTTAAAGTAAAAGACAGCTCACGACTGAAGCACGTTTTATAAAAAAGATTAGAAAATTCTCTCTTGAATGCAAAAACATGTTTGAATTTGTATTGATTTGTTGCTGAATTATCTTTGATTGACTTGTGGAGTATTTTACTGCTGACTGGGGGTCATAAGCTTATGAGAGACACCAATCACAGAGCTAAGAGGTATCAGGAGTTTATAAGCTGTGACATAAATCTTCTGAGTTGACTGTCAATGTAACATGTAATAACACAGGGACAGGACTGTTTTGATGTTATATGCTTTAACTATAAAAAGTACATGCGTGAACAATACTTCAAAGTATTTCCAGACCATTGTGTTGTGGTGGAAGTACTTTTCTTGATCATTTCATGTTATAAATTGACATATATAAATATCTTTCAACCACAACCCTAACAGCTTACTACAGTCTCAGGTTCCGCCCTTGAAAGAATCACGTCACAGCCCATACAGAATGGCTACGTTTCATGCTAGTCGACATGTTAATGTTAATTTCCACTGTCGTAGTAGCTGTTAGAAAAAAATACTTTACGGGAATAAATATAATATTGTACAACCCTTCTTGGCAAACTTGGCAAACTTAAGAACATAAATTGACTTTCACTTTAAAATATATAAAAGAAGAACCTGATTTAAGAAATCTCTTGAATTGCTGTCTTGAATTCAAACCAGAGTTTCTGATGAGACAGTAGCTCTACTGGATAGGACAAAATCACGAGTCGATTTTCCAAAGTTACGTATTGTTGTTATGTAATATTGTATTGTTGTTGTTTAACGGGCAATTCACCCTCAAAATTGGAAATCTGTACGAAATATGTATTCATGGCCATTAAATATCGGCCGAATGTCTATTATCAGTGTTCATTTTCAAGTACATGTGATTTGCGGATTTCCAACCCCCTCCACCCCCCCACACCCCCCAAAAAACAAACAAACAAACATACTAACCAGACGTGAGAAGGCTTATCATCAAAGTAAGCTTCATTATGGCACACTAGGATGAAGAGTGACACGGCTGTTATCAGGTAGGTCTGGGTCAAGGAGCACGTTGTGGGTGTCACTCAGGACGCTCACAACAGCTGAGCTGCTGTCGTTGTTGTTGTAGTAAACTTCCACCGGCTCACTAAGTTTGCCGGCTGTTGTCAGAACAGATCATCTCGTCTTGTGAAGTTAATGTCATTCCTTCATCATCTGAACTGATCACCAGTTCAGTATTTCTCTAGCCAGTCAGGATACAATAAAAGGTCCATAATACCAGAAGTACCTGTCAACGTTATTAATTTGTCCGCTAGTTTCAGTATCGTCTACCGATCGGCCTCTTAAGGGCCTCAAAACATCGGAAATGCCCGAATGCATGCTTTATTTCGCGTGTTTCCGTAAAATAAACTCCGTCACGCAGTTCTAGCTCCTTGGGGAAGGAAAACATCATATTCCAGTACACAAGACACCAAGGAAGAGCCTTCTCTCTATGAATCACTATGACGCTAATAACTTTTGACGTTATAACGCCATTATATAGGGCTTGCCAAGTTATGTCTGTGTACCAAGTAAGGGCACCCAAGTATTAACGCATAGGCTGAAGTTTCACCTTTTAAATCTGTTATATTCAAAGGGGGGCCTTTCATACAAGATACATCAACAGAAAATCGTGACGTCAGTGATCATTAAATAAGCAGCGGAGTTATTCCATGGTGCTCTAACACGCCCGGCGGCGTATAACAACGACCTGTAGTCGAATCAGTAACCAAGCCGCACACCCGAATGTTTTAAAACAAAGTAGGGCTATTGTATGTTTGGAGGCAACATTTGATTGCTTATCCGAAGAAACAACACAAACGTTTGGAATTGAGGGAATTGCTATAATTGTTTATTTACATTCCCTTTTTCATATACAGATACACAGTATGTATAACTCTAACTATTACACATTTGGAGCACCAGGAATATATAACTCAATCAGAAATTTCCTGCTGAAGATTCCATTCAGATTAAACGGAAATATAACTCCTACAGACCTAGTAGAAACCTAGTGTTCACAGAAATATAATGTAAAATCCTAGTGTTCACAGAAATCTAACAGAAAGCGAATGTAGAACTGCTGTATTCCAGAAATCTTGCTCTAACATCTGATGTTCACAGAAACATGATGTAGAACCCTAATGCTCACAGAAACCATTTCCAATTAAGAAAGAAAGAAATGGAATCCTATATCAAGCAAAGCAATTCATATAAATACATCTAATATATGGTTCTATCTATGTGTTAACTGAGGTATGTATAGTACTATTTACCAATTACTTTAAAAGGTATAAAAGGTGCACAATACTGAATCAACCTGGTGACCAATTACAGTGCAGTACTAAACGACCAGAGAACCCAATTAATTTAACATCAGCCATGCATCATTTAAAACATTTACCGGATATATGTAAGTTTGGTTGACAGCAATAAACCATACCCTGTTATGAACCATTCAAGCCACCATCCTGTGCCTCATCAACACTGGTATGTGGCACCAAGTGACACGCACCCCTGAGGAACAATTTAAAACCTATAAATTTCTTGACCCTTGGAACAGTAGGCTTCCTACATCTACACCCCATGTCAGCAAGTATCCGACTACCATCCCGATGATGATTCTACAAAGTGGTACAACTACTACCTATACATGTGACTAAATATGAGACAGGCATTTCAAACTGATATACCAATTAATGTATTAATTCTATCTTACAACGCCGTGATCAAATCTGCGATGATTTATCACACAAGTATCTTACAACATATCTGAAAGGTGACTAGATTAAACCAATAGCACCTCTAGTTATTGAATACAATCAACAATGACACTTAGTCATTTTTATTTGTATGATCCAATCTGTGAAGATTTATCATACTAGTATCTTACATTATCCCTGAAGGATTACTAAATTAACACAGTAGCATCTCCGGCTACAAAACACTATCAACAAAGTACTTTCTGTTTCTTTATCTTTAGAAGAGCAGTGTTTAGTGAGAAATCATCTAAAGAACCTTACTGAGGTCTTCTCGTGTACATTTAACCAAATACATAAAAATGCCATTTGTACCATTTATAGACATGTAATTTTAAAATGAACATGTCAAGGTACTAACCCAGGAAGAGCATCTGCGTTCTGACCAGATGATGTCCATGGCAAGGACCAGAGCTGTCAGTAGTCTTCTCTTCCTCCAATCCTCAGTGTTACAAAGTTCAGCCAGTCAACCTCATAATCAGCCACTGACCATTTTACTCAAGTTAACAAACAGTATGCAGGAAAAATGTCTACTGAATCTCAATTCCATGTAAGTCCTACACATGCCACGTGAAAAGAACATATTTTCCCACATCCACCTTGATACTTAAAATGAACCAGGAACTGGACTTTCAAAACATAAATTCATAGCGGCTATTAACATCAACTTCCCATGTGACGCTTCCCTGACCACCACATCAAAGGAGGCTTGTCTCCTAGTGATGGCAGGCAGCTGGGATGTGTGTTGGCTGTGTCCTGGTCAGCTGGGTGCAAGGGAAAGTCCCCTGACTGTCCGCTGCACATCTAGTTTCTATATTACCAGCTAAATACACTACCTGAACCACAGTACAGAGCATGAGGCGTTTAATATACCAGTAAAGCTACACTTTACCTGTTACAGTGCCATACCTAGATACTGTGCATCAATAACGAATTTCTATATTGGACTCGTGCCGTTACGACGACGCCAGTCAAATATATGTAGAAAGTTGTTACAGATGCACAATATCTGGCCACACCTCTTCACTATCAGCACGTTCACCTAGGAAGTCACCCCAGGCGCATTTTACCGCTGCTTTTGATAACAGGAAAATGTTGACGTTCATTCGAGACGCTGGTCACATCTGGTGTCACCTGCCACGAGTTTCTTTTTATGTAGATCAGGCCTACATAAACTTTTATTTACCAGCAATGGAGGGACGTAGGGAATACTTTTTTTAATCCCGTGTGAAGTTGCACTAATGTGAAGTTGAGCTAGTGTGAAGCATGCAATGGAGTCAATAAATATTGTAATGCACGGAAAATAATACCAGGTAATTTGTAAACTGTCGATTGTGAACTGTGAGCCAAGTTCTTCCAGTTGACTTGATATGTGTCACCGTTTCCGCACACGGATGTGGTAAAAAACATAACTGATGGTTCCGAAGTCTGTATATCGACTTTCATTTTAATACAAGAGTTGGTCAAATTTTTAAATGGATATAAGTATCCGTACCGGATAGAGAAAGTACTGGACACAATGGACTGTTATTGGCCTCGTGGACATTCTTTGGAGGGCGATGGAACGAAGCCATGGGACGAAGCCATGGGACGGTAGTGCTAATCAATGGTAGCACTTTAAGAAGATGGCCTTATATAACTGGCTGAATTCCATAGACTCAGAAGATATCCATGGCCTTTCACACAGCCGGAAACGTGTCGATTCTAAAATTACATTAGGAATTAGCAGGGATAATTTAAACTACATATTCGTTCATTTCCGACAGGGAAAAGGTTTCTTGCGTAGACCAAATACTGAAAGTTAAATGCGATCACCAATAAAAGCTCCAAAATGAAGCCACGAAAAAAAAAAAAAAGAAAAGACGAAAAATGCGAATACAGCAGCAAGGTTTCTGATAACTGAACATCTTTTTATTACACAGTAAAACAGCAATCGTAGCAAACTGTCCCCGCCACAAAGGATTACCAAGACTCCAGTGGAGTGCTTTAACGGACATACATTCTGTAGAACCACGCCAGTTCTGTTATTCTATGTACCCAGAGTTCCGAAACAATGAATAGTTGTATTTACCCAGTGGTATGTATGCTACCATTTTAAGCTACCTTTTCTATCAGACTTTTCCACGTGTGCCATCTGACATGCTGGGGCATACACAGAGTGACTTAATGGGACTCGCCACATACAACCCACACAGAAACTCTTAATTTACAAAAAACACATTTTTTCTAAAAAGAAGCGGTTTACCTGTAATATGAAATCGGGTTTAAATTATACATAATTGCTTGGAAACGAACAAAAGCATATAAGCACCATTTGGCAGTATACCAAGGTGGTTGATATGAGGCATAAAAAGGAAAAGAAATGTGGAACGGTGGAGGAAGAGGGGATGGAAGTCCGGAGAGTACTTCGTAAGGGACCAGAGGTGATAAATATCTGGGCCGAATAGGCGAAACACTGATTTTTGCGCATTTCTAATTTAATGGACTGATGGTCACTGCAACTGTCATGTTTGAAGGCTAGACAAATTCCGATTACTTTTACCAGAAAAACTTTTGCCTAATACCTTTTTTTCATGTTATGGCAAAATCTTATTCAAGGCCTATATCCACTGGGAAAAATTTGCTTTGTTTTCACCTCCACTGTTCTAATCAACTGACCAAAGACAGTAATTACCCCAGCGCTACTATGACCTCAGCGCAAAACTATGAATAAAGCCACGTCTACCACCATTGTCTGCGTGCCCTTGGCTTGTTCTTGATCAGACGCTAATTAATTACGTATTTAACTAGATTTAATGTGTTTAATAACCTCCAATTATGTATAAAGACTGCAGCCAGAAGAAAATCACATAATCACCCCCCAAATTTACAGGTTTCTAAGTCACTCTTTATATTTCTTATAGTACAGTACTAGTATGTCAGACTAAAAACAACAAAAAATCGTTACAATGATAATAATAAAAAAAAATTAAAGCTGTTACCCAACAGCATACTTAAAATGTTTAAATTCAAAAACTTTTAGTCACGTGACAACTTCAGCAATCAGTGCGTTTCTACAGTTTCACGATATGAAAATGACATTTGGACACGTAATTTGCCCCGACGTATTGTGTTTGGGTTTAAAATTTCAGCTCGATCGGATAATCCCTTCTGCACAAAATGACATGTAAACGCATTGTATTCATGGTAATATGGCGTCCAAAGTACGTCAGGCTGAGAAATAAAAGTTGTGGGGAAAAATTTCCAGGTAAAAATGATAAGACTCAAGTTCAACTGAGTGTTAGGAGTACTCTGCAGTGCCTAATAAATGTATGATACTAAAAAAAATGAGAGAAAAAAAGACTGGCAGGATTTAACTGGATTTGAACCTGAGACAGCTAGGTACAGTGTTTTTTGGGGCTAAGGGTGAAAGCCAGTGAAAAGAAAATAAATAGTCCTATCAGATACAAAGGCTCTGAAACATGTAGGGCGGGACTGCCTTTGATGTACTGCTCCCGGCGCCAGACCGAATCAGAATACCCAGCTCATACCAGCCAGACCACATGTAGGGAGAGGCTGGGTCTTTTATCTACTGCTCCCATACTATTTAAATGGGAGAATTTTGAGAAATCTTTGTCGGTTTCTTCGCAGAAACTTCAAAACTATACAATGTACGAAAGTAATTTTTGCAAACTTGTAATCCTGACAACATGGTACACCAGATAGTATGTTTGGTTAATCATTTTAAGCAATATTTAATGAAATGTAATTTTTACGTAACTTCGGAGGTTAATTACAGCCTAACTTGCACATCAAATTAAACATGTAAGGGTATCGGAAGAGCGGCATCCACCTAGAAACAACAAATGGAATTTCCACCCGACAGGTATGTCCGTTTTTAAGATTTTTTAAACTTAACAATGAAATTCAGAATGGCCGGTGTATCACATGGCTGGCCAATAAACACTAACCGTCCAAAGTTGCTACAAGACTACAAAGTTTTGATTCTCGACCTTCAGTAGTTTGGCAGATTTTTGAATTTTACGAGAGGACCAAACATAGTAATCATAATAATAATAATAATAATCCGAACGATTTCAAGATTCGCCCCACAGGGAACCGGTGTGGACCCCTAATTAAAGCTGTTATCCAACAGCGTTGCCGGGGTCCACGCTATTACGTAATTACCATTTCTGGTATGTATTGTATACAACGGGCCTAGTACTACTGACTGCAGACAAGGCGGGTTTGATCGGCTCATAGCCGATAACAAAAGACAGAGGGTGTACGTTGTTGTAAGGGTTACCCTTGATCGTAATTTGCGTCAAAAGTGTACATGGCAGGCAAACAATGAGGTCAGGTTCGTGAGCAGGATGTCAAATTACATCAGGTAGCATACGTGAAATATTTAAACTGGAAAAATTTTGGTCAGGTGACAAGTTGGGTAATCAGAGCATTTCTACAGTTTTCAAGACATGAAAATGAGATTTGAACACGTAATTTGCCCCAATGTATTGTACCGCCGTTTTAAACTTCCACTCGATCGTATAAACCCCTCTGGACAAAATCACATGTCAACGCATTATATTCATGGCAATATGGCGTTCAAAGTAGGTCAGGTTGAAAAATAAAAATTGTGGCGAAAAATTCTCATGTGGAAATGATATGATATAGACTGGAATTGACTCTCAGAGTGGTAGCACTTGTCTGCAGTGCGTAATAATTTCATGATACTTGAAAAAAAGGAGAGCAAAAATACTCTAACGTGAATTTATTCTACTTCCTAAGCATGGGCTGTGCATCCGTTGTCTCTTTCTCCGCTGGAGCGGTATTCATCGTAGCAGTTTTTGATGGCTGTTTGATTTTCGCGAGTTGTCAATCTCAAGTCCGCAGGAAACAAACAGCTTTCTATAGGTCTGGACGAACGCGCTGGTGATGAACGAAAGTAGCACGTTTTCGAATTCGACGTAACGTCAATCGAACGCCAGTGCGTAGAATGCTTCCCTCAACAACTGTCACAAATCGTGAACGCGCTTTCTCCACCGATGACGCTATAGATGTTTTCGATGCTGTCCACGCTGACTGACATTTTCTACAAATGACAGAATCTAATACTTGGGCTTTCGCGCACATATAAAAACAACACTTGCACGTTTATATCTTT
Organism: Acanthopleura granulata; assembly: GCA_016165875.1. Classification (NCBI taxonomy): domain Eukaryota; kingdom Metazoa; phylum Mollusca; class Polyplacophora; order Chitonida; family Chitonidae; genus Acanthopleura; species Acanthopleura granulata. Next base: position 3,715,046 of record JABBOT010000025.1, on the reverse strand, counting down.
AAACTTTTACATCCACGCTGAATGACTATGTATGACTGGGTGTGTTTTCTTACGATTAATGTTATATGTAGCTAGAAGCCGATATTCACGCTGTATTCTTATTCTGTCTCTACAAAAAAACACTGACAGGATTCCGACGACTATACACGTACTTTGGTATAACATAAAAGACACCACTTTTCCCTTTTCATTTTTTCCCATGCACACTGAAAGCCTATGCCTGTCTCTATATGCATGTATATTTTTTATAAATATTAGTCTTATTTCTACACAAGCGGATATTACATTGTAAAAACACATGGATTGAAAGTTTACAAGCTTGTCCGCAGTATGGCTCCTATGAACCAATCATCGAGAAGCTGACTTTTCCCACACTTTTCGCTGACACTTTCTAAAAATAGCAGAATCCGCCTGATTTGTACACACAAGCCATAAGCATTCTCAACCGACTCATTCACTCTAGCAACATGCAACGAGACAATGTAGAAGAGATGGCCGCAGAATACAGGAGAGCCTTTGCCAGGTACGAGGCCACTGTGAGAATACAAACGTACCTATAGGGAAGGAGGATATCGCCAAATGCAGAGCATCTGGGAACGGCTATTACAGACCTGTGTAGCGGTGGGCCACGAGCCACCACAACCTCAGCAGCAAGCCCGGCAGCAGAAGGAAACCCAGCAGCAAACCAAGCAGCAGAACCAACCCCAGCGAAACATGTGCTAATTTTTTTACTTCCTGAGAAATCTTTCATTGGCCCTTTTCAGGGCCTACCAATTCTTGCCAAAATCGAGTTTTAATCTTAGCACAATTTATGTTTCATGGATGTTTCGTTTATTTTTTTTTTCTTTCTTTGATTGTCCATTTATACATAACAAACCAAGATCATCCCTGCCATTCATTCATTCGGAAAAAAAACAACTTTTCAATCCAACACAATCCTCGTCTCCTTCCAACCATCCCGTTAATTCATAATGAAAAACTTACTCTGAACACAATCCTCGTCTGTATATAAGTTTATTTCTTTATTTATTTTACTATCACGATGTATTATGTCTTGTTATTTTAAATACACAATTAATATAGGCGAAATCACTATGCTGGCAAAATTGCTTTCTAACAGTTCCGCGCTTTTATATTCCATGGACAACAAATTATACCTGTGCTTTCGTGGGCACATAAAATAGCACTTTAATAGCCTTTAAAGTTTTGCACTCCTACTGAAAAATTATGTATATTATGTCTCTATATTTTCTTATTAAGTTTATATGTAACTAGAAGCCGATATTTCACGCTGTGTTCTTATTTTTCTGTACAAAAAAAAAAAAAAAACACTGATAGGATTCCTACAACTATAGGCGTACTCTTGGTACTTTTTGTCTCCAGAATGACTGATATCAACCAATTAGCAATGAGATAAATGAACCAATCAAAAATTAGATAATTCCAACTCTTCAAACCGCTCGTTTTGTATAAAAAGCACGCGTCAAGCACTCACTCGACTGACTGATTGCTATTATGATAGCACATCCCAGTGCTAGAGATATGCTTGGAAATCTAACGACCATCATGTACAACATGGGATTATTTATCAACGCAGAAAATGAGACCGAGAGACAGAGAAGGGGAAAAAAAGGGGGAAGAAACTTACAACATGTAACATCAACTATAAACAGAGTTCGGGTACTGAGACTTTCAAGACCGACTACAGTTAGCTACCATCGCCTCCCTCAACACAATTTGACGAACTACAAAGGAGAATATGAAGAAGATGAAAAATCGACCCCGTGGAATGGCTTGAGAGCCTGCGACAAAGAGCAAGAGAAACGGACATGCCTTCATCATGGCGGAACAACCACGGAGTTCATGATGATGGTGTTCAAATAATTTACGTACGGGAGGGGAACAGAGCCAACAATATACCAGCCCCAGCACCAGCAACGCCACCACGAACGATCGGCAAACGGAAACAGACAATGCATAATTTGCCTAACGAAACTGCCCAATAACTGCATGCCACCGTGTCACCACAGCGTAATCTGCGAAGACTGCGCCAACCATCCCTCACCAAGTTGCCCAGTATGTCGATCAACCATTTGGTGGAAATTCACCATTTACATCTAGAGAAGAAGAAATCAACTCCATGTTATCTGGCATTTGACGCTGGCACCCTCTTGCTAAGTCCCCAACTCCCATCTCCAACGGCCCTTGTCAGGGCCAACAAATTCTTGTGGGGAAAGTGACCTTTCAAATCTAAGCACAGTCTATGTTTTATGTGTGTTTCGTTATTTTTTTATTGATTTTTTTTCTGTGACCGTCCATTTATGTATAACAAAACAAAATCAACCCTTCCATTTATTCCAAGGAAAAAAACAACTTTTCAATACAACACAATCCTCGCCCCTCAAACTATCCAGTCAATTCATACTGAACTTCGATCTGAACACAACCCTCATCTCTATACATGTTTATTTTTATGGTAAGGTATTCCCTCCTTCGTAAAATTCAACTTTTTAAAACTATTCTGGAACAATATCACGCGAGGCATTCAACACCTGGATATTTGTGTGTATACACGTGACGTCATACCCCTATGACGTCATACCTGCCCTAAATCCCCTCCCAGGTTAAAAGATAGGAATAATACCTGAAGGCCGTGCTCTATACTACTCCCAGATAATCCCAAAACATACAGTATAGAAACAATCATACATACACATGCAGGTCATTCAAAGCTGTTTGTGACGACAGTGGGGACACATACTACATAATTATGCTGCTATGAACAATACAATAAACTTAGGCTACAACCAGAAATGGACATTGATTACAGATGTATCAAACAAGTAACTTTCAAAACAGTTTCATTCCAGAAAAACATACCTGTGTGTTTGTGTTGGCTTTGTCTTGATTATTGACTTGATAAAAACCAGTGTTTCGTTTCTAATACTGACCATGTATGAGGACAGTGTTTAAGGACAAAGAGGGATTTTTATTGAAATATATGCATATTGAAATTTGGTTAAATAAACCAGAGCTACTGGACGAACACGTGTAGTTGTTGTTTGATTTTCATCTTGTTACTGATAACCATGCTGGTATTTGTCAGGAATCTGAAATCAAACCTACAGGTTGTCGTAATAGACGTCAGAGGTAAAACCGCACAGAAAATTCTGGGATAGCTGAAATGTAAGCAAATCTACAAAAACAACAGACTGTCAACACTGTCTTTTCACTGCTCAGATGTAACCGTAACTGCAAGCACTGGTTTGTGTACATTTTAGTAGAGGTCTACAAGCCAAATGACGTTCTCGAGTTGCGCATAATTGCACAAGAAAAGAATGCCTCATATGGTGGATAAACACAAGAACATGGTGATTCAGAGCTATTTTTATACATCACATACTTGAGCGACAGCCCAATTCTACTACTTTTCCCAGTTTTCACTTACTTTTCCAATTGAAACTTCCCCAAGAACCGATGTATGATTTCAAATGTCACACAGACTTCCATAAAAAGTCAGCTGAATTGTGTGTGATTGCTTAGGGTTTCAATACTTTAACATAGCCACAGGGGGGATTTGGTTTATCCACCTGCGTAGGAATCCTGGTCATGCGCAATCGAGACTCCTATCTGGCTTATGCTTTGATTATAGGCTGCCCAAAGGTGTCTTAAAGTGTTGTGCCTCTTCTGTTAAGAAATCTATTTCTTGACAAAGGAGGGCATATATTGTTTAAACAGCAGTTTCAAAACCTTGCAACAGAAGGTCCTATATAAAACTCAGTGAAGCAGTTCCATAAAATTAAAGTAATTGACATAACTCTGTAAGTATTAAGGCCATGTAACGCGTTTTCCGTAGTCATGCGGTGAAGCAGTTTTTCACATCAAATGGTAACACTAACACGGTTAGAGGCAGTTAATACCAAACCATATGACCAGTAAGGTGGGTATGTAAAAGTTTGCCTGGTTTAATAGTATGTCTCAGACTCCGTTCAGTTTCCTCTGGCAATACAATTTGACCGCAGCTGTGTAAGTGAAATAGTCCTGAATGCTACCTACCCTAATTCCTCAATCTTTCGCATATGACAGAGCCACTTTCAGTGCAATATATGTACATTTTTAATTTGATTTTGGAAACAAAACTACATCGGGTGGACTGGCCAAAGTTACGGTTGCACAAAATGTAGCTCAAACCTCACAGTTTGTGCCTGGCCTCTAGTTCAGCCCTCACCGTCACTGCCTGGCCTCCCCTAGCCCAGTCTCACAGGTTGTGCCTGGCCTCCCCTAGCCCAACCCTCATAGTTTGTGCCTGGCCTCCTCTAGCCCAACCCTTACATCTTTTTTGATGCCTTTCAGGGTCCACTGGTTAATAGAGAACGCAGACTGCTGGATGTCCCCGTGGCGGATCCCTGCTGGACACTCATCTACTCGGGACATTCTGAGACAGATAATCAGAAGCAAAAATTAACACACGAAAAATGGACATTAATTTTTTAAAACCAAGATGAAACTTAAAAGCTACTCATTTATTCATCTGCTTGGCAAAAAGCAAACAATAACCATGAACAATGCCAATGTGTAACCTGTCATGCACTTTCACACATTCATAATTGACAGACGTGCGAACTTGAACTGGGAGATTCTAACTGTGTGCTAACACTCTGTTGTTCCTGAGACTTACTTTGACCTCTTGAACTGTCATGAAGAACTGTTGGGTGCTTAGACTTACATACACTGCAAATACATTTGCACTTACACTGCTTGCTTTGATGTCCGGCTTTCAAACAACTGAAACACAGACCTTTTAACTTCATGAAGGCAATCCTGTCTGAATACTGTAACTTAGCCAGTGTCCTACACATTTCCAGTCCGTGCGTAGCAACATTACAGTAGACACATACCTTAGACGGTTGACCTTGAACCTTCACCTTTAGGGAGTCTGAGGACTTCATTTGAATGGTGCTGTTAGGGTCTGCTATATTAGTAGCAAAACTTCCCTTTAATGGTTTCCTAATAAACGGCTTCGAAGTTTGTCCTGTAGCTGATCCTTGTTCCAAACGGAGTGCCTCGCGGCCGTACGTAGGGTCACAAATCTTCTTAGCTTCTGTCTTGACAAACTGTGTCAAGTGATGAAACTTGACACGTTCAGATTTCAGTCTCAGCTGTTGTACGATATTACGCCACTTTTCATGGTACTGGAAAGGAAGTTTACTAACAAGTTTTTTCATGTTATCAGGGTACTGCAAAACCGACACAGCCTCTATACTGCGGACAGCATTCTCACATTCACTTAAGAATATTGCAAAATTATCCAATGCCTTAGAAGTATCAGCCTTGATAATAGGCCAATTTAACGCTCTATGTACGAAAGCATTCGCTAATACTTCTTCGTTACCAAAACGCTGCTGTAACTCATTCAGAGCTGCTGGATATCCCATACTAGAGTCAAGATATGAAAATCCACTTACAATTCTTTGAGTTTCACCGTCTGTAAATTGCTCAAGATAATTTAGACATTCATCAAAATCATTAGAGTTGTTAACAATCTTAGTCTTAAACCGTCTGATAAACTTTCTGTAATCCAGCGGATCCCCACTAAATTTCTTAATTTCAGGGACAGGTTTACGCAACTGTTGAACAACATCTACTATAACTTGATCAGTAACTGGATTTCTAACTTCAGGCATAGTGTTACTGTTAACATTATCAATCTGTGTAACATTCACATTAGTGTCAGGATTCACATTATATTTAGAAACATTTGGCTTATGAAATAAACAATGATCATAACCAACGCATTCTGTGTGACAACGTGACACAAATGATTTAACAACATGACTTGAGCCTCGAACAATGTTTTCATTACCTTTATCGGCATAAACGTTACCGGCGTATATATCATGTTGATTAACGTTGTAATGAGGAACACTTTCATGAACAGATTTACCATCATGTCTAGCAATACAAGGCATCATATCACTATTATTAGAGTATTTACTCTCACTACACGGCTTATTACTAACGAATTTGCATGCGTTACTATCTGAAGCCTTTGATTTTACGGTTTGCATTTCAGTTAACAAACGTAACTTTTCTTCTTCTAATTTAAGACTTAGCTTAGCCATCTCTAGTTGATGTCGTCGCTCGAGTAACTTCATTCTGGTATCCGTCTCTAACTGGCGCTGTTCATCCTTCAGACTTGATTTGCAGGATACCATGGATGCAGGTTTCTTACTGCCATGTTGTGAAGCACTGTCGCAAGGGTTGACCTCTGGGTCACTCGACTTCGGCCTATTCGTATGGAGGAACCAGTTTTCCGCCCTTGCCTTGAATGTTTCGAGCTCCTTTGCTCGTTGAACAAACCTGTCTTCCTGTTCTGACCCAACCAATTTGCGGTAGTCACTATATATTAACAGGAATTCTTCATACTGAGACAACCAAGTGGAGTGTTGTGCTCGTAATTGTGACAAATCACAACCTTCACTTTTAAGGTCAGTCATGCGATCAAACGTATGCTTTAGATCACCGAATAAACTGTTCAGTTTGACTGATGTCCTCTCTATGCCATATTCTAGCCCTTTTTCAGTCGGTTTTCGCTGACGACATTCTTTGGTGGTGTGTGAGGAAATTTCTTGCTGATTGTCTCTATCAACTGCGGCCCTCCTATCAGCCTCTAAACTTTCGCTTGAATCCATGGTTCAAAAACATCAATGAATGTGGATACTAAGATTCACGACAATGCTGAGCCACCGTTGTCTTCAACTGTTTATTGCGGTCAGTAGCATCAGTGACCTCAGTGGCTTCAGATTGACTGTAAAACACATAAAATTAACTAATATTCAGAGTACAGAAAGTATCGCTTTACAGACACATAACAGTTACAAAAATGTTTCACAATTATCAATTATTAGCTTGACAGATGAAACCTCTTTTCGTACATTAAATTCTGTGAACAGTTTACACGAGTATTTACGGTCCATATCGAAAGCACATGGTTCATTTACTGACAGACATGCAAGTACCAAACTTCGTATTCTTGCTGAAATTAGTTTGTACTACATGGGAAACTCGATGAAACAAGTGACTAATTACTTTATACATCACTAGAGATCAATTCTGATAAACATACCGTTTTATAGACCTTGTATTCCACCAAAGTTTACAAAGCTGATAATCGTCATGGTTGGATGTGCTGAAAGCTGCCGTGACCACACCCTAACTCGTTACAACAAAACTGACTAAACTGACTGGTTGTGTTATCTCCCTTGCATTGTATTCAAACAAAGGTTTAACCGATACAAAGATACTTCTCTTTGAAAGGCATTCAAATCATGGGGCAGTTAAAGCCTCAGATAGAGAATGTTCTAGATTGTAGTTGCTACTGCTCTTGGTGCCATAGTGACAACAAGCAGTTGTCCACTGTGCCTGTAGGGATGTTCTGGAGGTGTCTCGTGAAACTTGCTGGAGGTTACTTGTCTTCCACAAACTGGCCAAAGCGCACTGGTTTTCTTCAGGTTTTCCAATTTCCTCCTCTTACAATACCAACTTCCCTGGTGTGAGTGAAATATTCTTGAATCAAACCAGGTGCTAGCGTAGTTTGTTTCAACAAGGTTATTTTTTTACTTTCTCATTGTGGTAATCACTAATAAAATTGCCTTTTAAGCAAATTTTGTATTGCGTTTTCATGAAATAAATTGAATTTTCATAACATATTGATGGCAATTATTGAGCTTTCTGATTTGTTAAAACTGAGTTTCTAAAAGGAAATTGGCTAGAAAAACCTCTGGTCAACCCGTGTTCTTACTTGGGTAATTAAGATTCTAATCCTCTGTTTGGTTATTGAAGACACCTCCATGAGTTGCTTGCCCTTGTTCATCATCCTTGTTCTCCTTATATTGACAGGTTATGGGCACGCTCTACAGTCTCTCCTCTCCTCCTTTGATGTCCTCTAACACCTTCTACATATAAACAGCTGTGAAAGGGACATTTCAAGTATCATCTTCTGTGGAAACTTTCCTTATGTATGTTGTATTTCAACCTGTGTCAGGTACTATATTTAAAACCCAAACATAATGTTCTTCAAAATAATAAGAAGAAGATATCTCTGAGTGTGAATGGATTGTTAATTTGTTGGAAACGATATCTTAGGTTGTGAGAAACCTGAGTATACATGGATGAGGATGGTCTGCTGGTCAGGGTCACGTGACAGACGAATGATGGGAACAAATATCAGCCTCACACAACACACTGAACCAGAGCCATGAGACAGATTGTGTAGCGTCACAGGGTTGGGATATCAGGGTGGTTGGATATCCATGGTCACAGACGCTATAAAGAGGGTGTAGTATGAAGTAACACATAAATTATAATAAAAATAAAGAAAATGTAACAAAAGAGTACAAAGAGAGACAATTTTTTATGGTTATTAAAAGAATAAAGAAACTTGATGGAAAAAGTGTGTTTAGGGTTTAATATTTGTTCTTAAGTAAGGCGTATCAACCAAAACCTCTGAGTAGTTTTTGAGGATGCAGCCTTCCATCCAGATCACATGACTAAAGATCACACAATTCGTAGCAGTTCTTTGATAGGCTCATCACCTTATCACCGTCAAACACAGTCGTCAAGAATGTCCAACAACGTTGTCTGGTGATAGATGCTGTTGAGCTACGTTTCAAACCCTGTCCACATTATGGCCTGACTTCTGTTAAATTTATTCATTTATTTACTTGATTGGCGTGGTCAAGAATATTTCACTTATACAACGGCGGCCAGCATTATGGTGAGGGGAAACCAACAACCATCAGCAGGCTGCTGGCAGACCTTCCCACGAACAGCTGGAGAGGAAACCAGCATTAGCTGGACTTGGACCCACAGCAATCGCATAGATGACAGGCAGCTGAGTCATTACGCCACATTAGCGGACTTGTGTTAGATAACATAAGGCAATGCAAGGTCGATTCCTGTTGTCCAACAGAAGTGACCTTCAAAGTTGAATTGTGAAGAAGTTAAAATGTCACCAAAATGTTATTGTACAAGGTTGTGGAAGTTTTCTTTGTAATAAATCATTAAATCTTTATGATTATCTTTTGTAATGTTTGAAAAATGTCCGGCAATTACCTCTTATAATCATTAGAAAGTCACAGACGCCACTGGAAGTGTCTGCATTCATGTTAAAAAGATAATGTATGTTTTGTTATGATGTGGATGCCATCAGACCTCTGAATATCACCTGCTGTCATGAAGTTCTACAATTCATGGGCTCATTTCTGGTCACAGATAAGCTACAAGTTGTATGCAAGGAAATATGTAACACGATTTTCACTTAGTATTCATTGTGACAATCCTCAGTTTCAGATCACAGACCTTTGCAATTCACCTTGAACATCAATCCTGTTTGATCTTGTCGTTCATACCTTCTGAGTTTGTGAAACTTGGAGCAGAGGCGTTTATGATACAGTAAAAAGAAATTTGATAGCAATGAAACTTTTATTTAAAAAGCTTGTACAGGTAGTAATGTAAGAGGTGTTAAATCTATAGCTTTAGTAGCTTACTAAACTTATTACCATCTAATGATGGTACTAGGATGGGAAACACAAATAGAAGTGATGACAACAAAACAGTTGCTAAAAGTGATTACCCTACAGTTTACAATTTAAGAACAAATCTACATCTAAAAGTTCCTAAATGTGTACAACAATTTGATCCAAAATAACTAATTGCTACATAACAAATCCAAAAAAAAAAAAATAAAATAAAGAATATACAAAAAAAATAATGTAAAATGAAAAGCGTTGCACCTGTGCATATAGTAAACCTGCTTTATGTAGTCAGAAATCACATGCTTAGAGAACCTAACCTCAGAGTGACAGGTTTCAAATCTCTATGCAGTATCACATGACCAGCACATTTACGTGTAGTCAGACAAACAGAGTGCGTACTTACAACACAGAGAGTACCATTTACACCAAAAGCAATAAAATATACAACACAATACGAAAATAGCAAGAGTATTTAACATTACATTATGAAGGTTTTCACTGAGAGACAGCAAATGTAAAGTGGCTTTAAAGATGACAAATAACCTAAGAAACAACCACATGGTCAGTCACAAGAACAAGGTCATCTACAGGCCGACCTGGAATAACTGTCCATGATTTACCACACCGATACCTGCTCACTTTCTTCAAAATGAATATCAATGATCCTAATGCTATAGTTGATGGCCCTTTCACATGGTACCTGTAATTTAGCAGTTGTCTGTTCCCTTCACAAATGAAATCTATGATGTACCTGCACTTCCTGTCTGTTTAAAAGTTCAATTTAAGCATGTTGGTTTCTAGACCAGATCTCATCTGATCTCATCAGGAACAGGCAATCCATAATCCCGGCATACAGCAGATATTTGTTAACACCTGTAGTGTCCCATAATGCCATACCATTAGTGAACACATCACTGTAACCTAGGTATAAACTACATGTAGCCATTTAGTGACTGTAAAGTCTCAGGTCACAAAGAGCTTGTTGATAGAATTCTAAAGACATCAGTGTAATCTAATGATACAGGTGCTACCCATACAGGTATATGTATCTGCATAATGCCACAGCAAAGTTCTCACAGCTGTTCAGGTGTCTTCGTAATGCAATCTATACAGGTACATGTATCTGCATAATGCCACAGCAAAGTTTTCACAGTCATGCAGGTGTCTTTGTAATGCAATATATACAGGTACACGTATCTACAATTTAATGCAACAGCAAAGTTCTCATGTACTGTTCTAAAGGTGTATTTCTAATGCAGAGTTGAAAGCACAAAACTCATACAAACCCTGGAAAGAGACAGATCAGCAAAATTTAGCCCACTTTAGATAACTCCCAGTAAGTCCTCAAAGTTTCCGACTCTGGTAAGGCTGTCCCAAATCTGGCTTCACACTGTCAGGATAATCAGCCAAATGTCTACTTGTACCATTTACAACTGACAATTATACCCACAAGTCACACCCACCCTTCTCCTCACCACTGACATGCCACTACATACAAAGGTCCATCAAGAACAGAACACTGTTAGCCCTGGGTGTCCTAAAATGACCACAACGGTAATCACAGCAAACATTTAGCACCGTCAAAATAGGCAACTTACTAGTTCTCTTGATTAAATTCAATTTGATACACAGTTAAAAATCCGATTTATTTGTCTTCAGAAAAGCCTTATTATACACATGCTCATGTAATGAATGCGAATGCTTATTGTTTAACGCCCTACTCAAGAATATTTCACTTATACGAAGACGGTGTCTCCTTGGTGCAGGACGGATTTCCACCGTATCTTTTATCTGGTGCTGCCTCACCGAGACGACTTGCCGAAGACACCCAACAAGCCCCCTCACCCAGTCACATTATACTGACACCGGGCCGACCAGTCCACCCTCTATCCCCTTATTGCTGAGCGCCTAGCGAGGAAGCAGGATGTACCATTTTTTAAAGTCTTTGGTATGACCCGACCCGGGTTTGAAAGCAGACGCTCTGCCGCTCATGTAACGATCATGTTCATGTAACAATTTCATTATAATAACATAAATGTAAATGTACACGTAAGACAATATCACAGTGACACGGCAGAGCCTTCACTTCTGAGCCGCCAAGACATGGATGACAGGCCTGTAACCTGTGCAGATGAGAGTTTTGTCCCCCTGATTAGACAAAATCTACACACAAATGTCTGCAAAGAATGGTGTATTCATACACTCAGCTTCTGCACCAGACAAGGTTGTGTCCAACTCCTGGCTTAATTACTTGTCTACTCCTGATAACAGTGCACAGGATTAGAAAGAATCTAGCACGTCCCAGTACAAATCCCACCTGCAGACTAACATGACTGAGAAGAGGCAGACAGGCACCTGTATGGGCATGTATCATTATGTGAAGACAACCAAGCAACTTTCAATCATCCAAGTAGCATATACAACAAACCACCATTAGTCCTACAGGTTTCACTAACATAATGGATTCCACTGGTACAAGGTTCCAGCTGTATATTCATGTGAGGACAACCATGCAATTTCCAATCAATATAGTCTACAAGGCACAACCTTAGTCCTGCAATGTTAGGTTACATGTAACACACAGGTTTATACATTCACAAATATCCATAATGGTCAATACTAAACACTTACACAGCCTTCTGAATAAACACAGATCATATTAAGTTAACATGGTAGTAACAGATTATCTACAAATAACTGTGATATTCTCAACAACAAACACTGGCAAAATATTGGTAAAGCCATTTGGTATTTCTTCAATGAACAGTTTGCTGACAACACATACAAATGTATACTTCATTCATCACAGACTTCACCAGCTTCAGGATGTAAGCCATTCTCCTGCACACACATATACCAGGGGTGTTGACTTACAGGTGGACTTTCCGCACAACTTTCCACAAAATGACTATGAGAAAACTTGCTGCTTCATCAAAGCGAAGAAGAAAAAGTCCCTTCTTCATCTGGATTAAATTTGAACCCATCTCATTGCAAGCATGACCGTTAGCTGAAGTGATGACAGTAATGCTTTGTGTACACTAGAGATGTGCTGAGGGAATGAAGGCCGGATTGTCTACCTCAGACTGACAGTGAGGTTAATTTTCAATGAAAGATCATATCTTATCCTCTAAATTATCATGAAGAAATATTATGATTCTTTTCCTGAGACATGAAGTATGACAATTTCTAGAAAATGGGAAAACTTTGCTTGGTCTTAACGCAAGAAGCCAAAAAATCACAACACAGTGACATACAAAATGTCAACACTATTTTGGATTCAGGCCATGTTCGTTGAGATGTGAAAAAACAGACAGACAGAGTGATTTGTACAGCTGCTTGTCTCTGATAACAACACGGCAGAGGCTTGTCACTAAGAGACATTCCTGGGCAGATGGATAAAAGACGTCACTTTAGCAGGCTGAATATTGGTTACCTTACAACATGCATTTGTGTACTAGAGATTCTCTGACATCACATTTAACCTACGATATCCTCTCTATAGTGATAGCCCATCAACAAAGTCTTTTGTGACCTGAGCCAATCTTTCACTGACGTCACCTCCCCTAACACCTGGCTTACCGCTGATGGCTACTGCGCTCGTAACATAATACAGTTTATGACATATTGTAATTCTCATGTAAAAGTCACTTCTACGATGTACAATGGAGATTAAACCGAGTGAGTTAACACATTGGACGCACAAACTTGGTTATATACCCATCAGTCAAGGCCACATGAGTAGCCTAGGCCTACATGACAATATGAATAATAATAATAATAACAATATTCAACTTCATTCAACTTGATGGTATAAAAATATGATGTAAATATGGTTAACACCTGGAGAATGGCATCTCCTCCATCTAGACCCACTGAAGTGTACAAGTACACCTCTCCATCTCTCTGTGAAAGATAACCTAATAACGCTGCAAAACACAATGAGGTCATCTTCCCTATGTGCAGCGCATCTACTGGGGTAAGTATTAACAGGTTACAAGAGGCCACAATGGCCAGATATTATGCAGAGGAAAACATGAAGAGGGTTAAAATACAAAGGAAACACACTGCTGACGTGAACTGTGAAGATGATTAGACTGCCACGGACTGATTATGGCTTAATGGCACATAGACAGTATCTCAGCCATATGGTGGCGAGTTCCTTGTTTGAAGGTTCATAGATTACTTTCTGTATTTACACTGTTCTTGTTACATTGTAGTGTGATAAACTTTGAGAAAATACTTTCTCTGGTTACATGCTTAGTCCCCAGGTCATATGATAACTGTGACAAATATGGAGGAGAACAAGGGATGCAGCAGCTGGTTTTTGTCATGTTCAGTCAAATGAGCTACTCCTGCATCACATATAGTGTGAGTTCCATTTCCTACCCGGGACTCACCTCAGGAGGTGATGGACAGTTGACTTACCCATCCTGTGGCTTCTGGAGGATACCAGTTACACAACTACCTCCACTTAAGTCTGATGTAGGTGGAGTCTGAGTTGTACTCTCTTTCCTGTTTATAATTACTTCAAAAACCAATACTGCCTTTACCCCAGTACACATCCTCAACAAGACCCATCTCACCTGCACGTGTAACGAGTGATGTCATTACATTACAGGTATATTACTGGTCTACATGTATACAAGTCAAGTACACTACATCACAACCAGAAATCCTACATCCAGTGTACAATGGACACTTTGGAAAAATATCAAAAATATTTATGTTTTCAACATTATACAAAAATACTTAAAACATTTAAAAATTGCATTCAGTTCTTGGATAGTTATACAGATATACATATGAACACTTCTGAAGCCAGATACCTGCACCAACACAGCGCATCATCCTGACTCCAGGTGCTGCATGTCATGCATAAATGTGCATCCACTCTGGAGTACAGGTAAACATGTATCCTGCGGAACAGGTGTGCTGGTGAGGTGGGCAGCTACAGCCAGACATTACTCATTAAGGTGAGACAGGCATGCAATGGCGGGTTTGGGTTTACATCTGAGAACTGGTAACTTCACTGCACAGCTCCCAAGCCTACTGCCGCTGTGAAAATGTGATGTCGGCGTATTGTGTGGGAGAATCCCTCGGATGAGATTTAGGGGCCTTCTTGGTCTTGTCAAACGCCACTTCCTGGTAATTCAGTTCTCGTCTCTGTGACAAATCAAGAAACCAGAGTTTATCAGGAATGGGTTCCCATGTCTGGGTAAGTGCTGCTCCAGGTCACATTCTTCTGTTTGTTACAGGAGTCAGATATTAGACTTCAGAGTTATTTCCCCTGAACACAGACCCTCAACTTCATGTGCTAAACCCAGGGCATATTTCACACACTGCATGTAACCCCAGCCGTAAAGCTCTGAGTAACATTATATCTATTTAATTATTGACTGGTGTTTTATGTTGTACTCAAGAATATTTCACTTATACGACGAAGGCCAGCATTATAGTGCGAGGAAACCAGGTTGAGCCTGCGGGAACACACGACCATTCACAGGTTGCTCTAGGGCCTTCCCACATACGACTAGTGAGGAAGCCAGCCATGAAATGGGCTTGCACTCACAGCGATCACACTGGTGAGAGGTACCTGGGTCATTACACTGCATTAACACGCTAACCTTCTATGCCACAGAGGGACCGATTAACATTACAAGAACTGTGTGTAATATTTGGGAACTGTGTATAACATTATGAGTGGCCTGTATAAAATTATAACTGCAGTGTATCACATTATGAGTGCATTGTATAACATTATGGGGGGCCTCCGTGGTTGTGTCGTTTTAGCGCGCTATCACAGCACAATGACTGAGGAGTCTTCTACCAATGTGGTCACTGTGAGTCCAAGTCCAGCCCATGCTGGTTTCTTCTCCGGCTATACATAGGAAGGTCTGCCATCAACCTGCGGATGGTTGTGGGTTTCATCAGGGCTCTGCCTGGTTTCCTCCTCACATAATGCTGGCCGCCGTCGTAAATGTGAAATATTCTTGAGGATGGTGTAAACCACCAATCAAATAAATATATAAATATAACATTATGAACTGTGTGTATAAACGTAATGAGTGCTGTAACATAATAGGCATTGTGTCTAATGTGTCAAGAGACTAGTTAATAATTCTAAATATTGTTGTATTTACACCCTCTAAGGGTCAGAGCAGAAACTCTTGTGTTTACACATTGTAACAGTCAGAGCAGTACTGTTGTGTTTACACCTAGCTTGCAACACTCAGACCGGCACTATTGTGTTTACACACTGTAACAGTCAGAGCAGCATTGTTGTGTTTACACTATGTAACATCCAGAGCGGTACTGTTACTTTTACACTTTGTCACAGCTACAGCGGTACTGCTGTGTTTACACTGTAACAATCAGAGAGGTACTGCTGTGTTTACACTTTGTGACAGTCAAAGTGGTACTGTTCCGTTTACACTTTGTGACAGTCAGTGCTTTACTACTGTGTTTACACTGCAACAGTCAGAGCGGTACTGTTATGTTTCCACTTTGTGACAGTCAGAGCAGCACTGTTACATTTACACTTTGAGATAGTCAGATACTGTTGTGTTTACACTGTAAGAGTCACAGTGGTACTGTAGTGTTTACAATGTAATAGTCATAGCGGCACTGTTGTATTTACATTTTGTAACTGGTAGTGCCATTCTGTTTTGTTTACACATTATAACAATTAAAGCGATCTGTTGTCTTTACACATTGTAACAGTGAAGGCAGCACTGCTGTCTTTACACATTGTAACAATGTGAGCAGCACTGCTGTGTTTACACATTGTAACAATGTGAGCAGCACTGCTGTGTTTACACATTGTAACATTGAGAGCAGTACTGCTGTGTTTACACTTTGTAAGATGTAGAGCGGTACTGTTGTGTTTACATACTGTATCATTCAGAGCAGAGCTGTTGGGTTTACACTTTGTAGCAGTCAGAGTGGTAAAATTGTGTTGACACTGTAAGAGAGCAGAACTGCTGTGTTTACAGTTTGCAACGGTTACAGCGGCACTGTTATGTTTGCACTCTGTAACAGATATCACTCAGATCTTGGTCTCACCTGTGCAACAGGACGGTTGTTGTTGTTGGTGCCTGTGCTGCTAAACTCTGTTGGTTCATATGAATCTGAAAGTAAATTACACCACCAAATAAAACTGACCAACTGATGACTAAATGAATGATTATGGCTTACCGTCACACCGGCAGTACTGCAGCTATATCGTGGGCACACTGGACGAATGAAGCCTAAAACAGGATTCCTACTTCTAAGCAGTCTTCACCGTAGTAAATAATATACAAGGTAACTGACTAGTGGAAACAACAACGTTGCAAAAGATGAAATTAAGTCAAAGTGTGGATTATACTGCCACATAGATCACTGAGATATTACACTAAAGAGCAAGTCATCAAGTGCGACATGTCAAGTTGATTGTAACTACACAAAGGTAGCCATGACAGTTGCAATCAACTTAACCCGCAACAGCTACAGGGCCCAGTGTGAACGCCCATAGATATGAAAAAGGGTATTTTGGATATAAATAGGACTACAAGCTGAACACCGTCACACCAAGTTGATAGTGTAATCTCAGCCATGTCGGTTATTAGTTTATATTTTCAATCAGAACGTATATGGTGACATCACCAGTTATGTAGACCTTGGCATACCACAGTTGGCAGCCATTTCCTTAGGGAATGGCACATGTCATATCTTGTTACCGAATAAACCTGTTCAGCTACTTTTAATTTTTACACAGTGATTTGGTATTCTTTTTGTTATTTTAAAATCCAAGTCAATAGTCCTGAAATCCTGCAGTCTTTACAGAGTTGTGTCCCTTACCATCAATAGGCAGCTGGGTCTTGGCTGTTTTGGCTGGTCTGGCAGCTACCCCTGGTTTCCCTGTAGAGCAGATACATATATGTATATACAGGATGCTGAAGCTGGAGAACACTAGATGTACTGTTTGTCATTACTACCCAGGCTAATGTGACATGCACACTGTGACCAGTACAGAACGCACCCAGGCTAATGTGACATGCACACTGTGACCAGTACAGAACGCACCCAGGCTAATGTGACATGCACACTGTGACCAGTACAGAACGCACCCAGGCTAATGTGACATGCACACTGTGACCAGTACAGAACGCACCCAGGCTACTGTGACATGTACACTGTGACCAGTACAGAACGCATAACTTTTGTTGTGGAAGTTACATATACACATCCATGTATACAATCCTACAAGGCATTAGCAAAACTCAGTCAAGGACAGTGCACTCAAGTAACAGATATACACATGTTGAAATAAAGAAGTGAAACTGTCACATGTTGCCTATCACTCTTCATAGATAAAGTATTTCAAGTACACAAACTTCAAGCATGTATTTTATACTTCAGGATATAACCTTAACCCAGTACAATTATAGTTTATACACTTGTCCAGTCACAGCATCAACACTAAATTGCAGACTACAAATACATGTCCTATAAGAAATGAACCAAAAGCTAAATAGAAATATCTGCTTCAGAATGATTTTCATAAAATCAAAAATTAGCATAAAGTAAAATGATATCACAGACTGAATGTTGGATCACAGCAGAAAATGACAATCGGCCACCAGGAAGTTAAGATCAGGCCCAGAAGTCAGGCAGTTTGTCATACACCACCCTGAGGGCCAGGACTCTTCAAGTTACCGGTCTGATAACACTTCTCAACAAAAGATATCACAGACTGAATGTTGGATCACAGCAGGAAATGACAATCAGCCACCAGGAAGTTAAGATCAGGCCCAGAAGTCAGGCAGTTTGTCATACACCACCCTGAGGGCCAGGACTCTTCAAGTTATGGGTCTGATAACACTTCTCAACAAAAGATATCACAGACTGAATGTTGGATCACAGCAGGAAATGACAATCGGCCACCAGGAAGTTAAGATCAGGCCCAGAAGTCAGACAGTTTGCCATACACCACCCTGAGGGCCGAGACTCTTCAAGTTATGGGTCTGATAACACTTCTCAACAAAAGATATCACAGACTGAATGTTGGATCACAGCAGGAAATGACAATCGGCCACCAGGAAGTTAAGATCAGGCCCAGAAGTCAGGCAGTTTGTCATACACCGCCCTGAGGGCCAGGACTCTTCAAGTTACGGGTCTGATAACACTTCTCAACAAAAGATATCACAGACTGAATGTTGGATCACAGCAGGAAATGACAATCGGCCACCAGGAAGTTAAGATCAGGCCCAGAAGTCAGGCAGTTTGTCATACACCACCCTGAGGGCCAGGACTCTTCAAGTTATGGGTCTGATAACACTTCTCAACAAAAGATATCACAGACTGAATGTTGGATCACAGCAGGAAATGACAATCAGCCACCAGGAAGTTAAGATCAGGCCCAGAAGTCAGGCAGTTTGTCATACACCACCCTGAGGGCCAGGACTCTTCAAGTTATGGGTCTGATAACACTTCTCAACAAAAGATATCACAGACTGAATGTTGGATCACAGCAGGAAATGACAATCGGCCACCAGGAAGTTAAGATCAGGCCCAGAAGTCAGACAGTTTGCCATACACCACCCTGAGGGCCAGGACTCTTCAAGTTATGGGTCTGATAACACTTCTCAACAAAAGATATCACAGACTGAATGTTGGATCACAGCAGGAAATGACAATCGGCCAACAGGAAGTTAAGATCAGGCCCAGAAGTCAGACAGTTTGCCATACACCACCCTGAGGGCCGAGACTCTTCAAGTTACCGATCTGATAACACTTCTCAACAAAAGATATCACAGACTGAATGTTGGATCACAGCAGGAAATGTCAATCGGCCACCAGGAAGTTAAGATCAGGCCCAGAAGTCAGGCAGTTTGTCATACACCACCCTGAGGGCCAGGACTCTTCAAGTTATGGGTCTGATAACACTTCTGAACAAAAGAAACACTTCAGCAGAAAAACAGTAAACATCCAGGAACGAACACTGATAGCCTTATAAAACTATCTCATGCTGAAATCAAGATAATGAAAAGCACCCAAACAAATCCAAAAACTCATTCCTCATCACAAACTTTACACAACAGGAAACTCATAGTTAATGTCTTTTCTACAGCATCTAACATGACACCAACACATGCTTCACGAAACTTGAAACAAAAATTTATCTAAAGAAATCTTAAACACAACAACTGAACACAGGTGATACAAAAAGCAAGGTAGAATTTTGACCCACTTACCATATCATTCAAATCTCCAGGAGCTTTATTGTAACAAGAATAATGTCCAAAAAATTTTGTTAAGGAACTCTAATGTTTGCTCAACTCACAATGTTGAAGAAGACATGGACATGATATGGTACTATCACATAACAGGCCAACAATGACCTGTCATGTCAACAAAAGAGTACCAAGTGTGGCAGATACCAGTACTTTTAGTTATTAATATGTAGCACCATGGCTATAATCCACTTTGAAGGAAAAGGCCTGGAAAGTATTGGGCAATTTGTGATAAAAGAGTATTGCTTGAAGATTTTAAATTGACCATTAATGTTTCTAAAGATTTTTTTCAAATCTGAGACAACAAAATTTAAGTTAGATTACAACACACTCAACTGCAACCAAAAATACCTCCATATACAAGATGAACCAATATATACCAATATTGCATTACCCTACTCATATACGGATCCAAATTTTGCTGCTGCCCCTTGTTTTTTTCAGTACAAAGACCAGTGAGAAGAGCTCGCAGGATGCCACAGTGTGCAGCTTTTGTCCAAGCACCAAGTCAAATACAGATTTCAGAAGTTCACCACTAGAGTGTGAAGGGCCCGATTCATGACATTCAGCCAGATTCCAGTCCATAAAATATCAGCATCTTCAGACAGCAATGGGAGGTTATGGCAACAAAACCTATGCTTCTTACAAAACGTCTAAAAAAATTATCAGATGGTGTTCTTTAAATCTTCAAACCTTACTCCTTTGACTACAATTTATGCTAGACTTCTCTGGTGTTATCTTTTAAAAGAGAGCTAGACGAGAGTATCACACATGTGTGACTAAAAAAACACAGTATTAAAATGGTATCATCAAATTTTTCAACTGGTTTGATCGATGAACTGTTGCAACTTTGGCTCCCAAACTATTATGCACTATATCTGACTCTATTGGTTCTTCAAATGAGTGATTCATAAGAACGGAATGCATGTGTAACGCATGTGTAAATGGCAATGCTATTTGCTGACAAAAGCTACTGTTCCCTAACCATTAACCAATCAGGTTGCATGTTTTAATCCAAATCTCAATGACTCAATGGGGACTCAATGTCAAACTACCCGCGGCAGGACCTTGACGTCTTTTTGTTGACCTCAAATGTTCCTTTCCCTGCTCATAATAGTCATGTCACATTCAAGAGAGCAAGACGTTACATCATAAACCGATACTTTGTAACAGCATAGACATTGCACTAAGGAGATGCGACAGTGAGGTCCATCAGTAACCGTGTTCGCCATCAAGAATGAGTACGTAAAAATTTCTAAGGTAAGACGTCAAAGACCAATCACATATAGATGAACACAGATTTCCATGAAGTACGGTGATAATGCTTATGTTAATGACAGCTGGAGATAATACTCAGATTATGAACATTTCCATTATTACCTGCAGACTCACCCTTTTTGGGCTTGGTATTTTCAGACTCAACCTTTTTGGGCTTTGTGTTTTGAGACTCACCCTTTTTGCGCTTGGTATTTTCAGACTCACCCTCTCTGGGCTGGGTATTTTCAGACTCACCCTTTTTGGGCTGGGTATTTTCAGACTCACCCTTTTTGGGTTTGGTATTTTCAGACTCACCCTTTTTGGGCTGGGTATTTTCAGACTCACCCTTTATGAGCTTTGTATTTTGAGACTCACCCTTTTTGCACTAGGTATTTTCAGACTCACCCTTTTTGGACTTGGTATTTTGAAACTCACTCTTTTTGGGCTTGGTATTTCCAGACTCACCCTTTTTGGGCTTTCTGTTTTGAGACTCACACTTTTTGGGCCTGGTATTTTCAGACTCACCCTTTTTGGGCTTGGTATTTTCAGACTCACCCTTTTTGGGCTTGGTATTTTAAGACTCATTCTTTTTGCGCTTGGTATTTTCAGCCTCACCCTTTCTGGGCTTTATTTTCAAACTCACCCTTTTTGGGCTTGGTATTTTCAGACTCACCCTTTTTGGGCTTGGTACTTTCAGACTCACCCTTTTTGCACTTGGTATTTTCTGACTCACCCTTTTTGGGCTTGGTATTTTCAGACTCACCCTTTTTGGGTTTGGTATTTTCAGACTCACCCTTTTGGGCTTGGTATTTTCAGACTCACCCTTTTTGGGCCTGGTATTTTCAGACTAACCCTATTTGGGCCTGGTATTTTCAGACTCACTCTTTTCGGGCTTGGTATTTTCAGATTCACCCTTTTGGGGCTTGGTATTTTCAGACTCACCCTTTTCGGGCTTGCTATTTTCAGACTCACCCTTTTTGGATTTGGTGGCTCCATTCTTCTGGGCCTTTGTTTTAGGATCAACAGAGGCATACACTGAGGGCAGAGCAATAATAAACAATGTACATGAGAACAGATGACCACATTATTCATGACTACTGATGGTAGCCCCTGAAATCTGTACTGCACAATCACTCCTGCCCCCAAAGCCAAGTGGGTTCTTGACTTTTTGTTTCAAGTACATAGTTCATGCTCACATTTTCTGATGTGGTCGTGTGTGAGGAGCCCTTATGGTTAAGCCAACACTGGAAACACAGGAGCAGGTGTAACCAGGCACCCACACCTCGTTGGTTCACTCAGCAGCTTAGCATACAAGAAACTCTGAAGAAATGCATTGAAATGCACTCAATATTTCATGTTTAATGAACTTATTATCAGCAGAAATGTATGTACATATCACAATGATGAGACATACACCATGTAACAGGATGGCACTGCGACAATATAAACCATGGCTAAATCCCCAAATTATACGAAAGGTAAATACTCGTATCATTAGCAATCTAGCAATGATGAAGAATCTGTTAAAACATTCCTGGATGTGCATCCGGATCCTGATCACCATCAAATTTCATGGATTACTGATCAACCCAAGCCCAAGCTTAAGGCTCAGGTGTCCCTGAAATTTCATTCAAACATGTCCATAAATTTATCTGTAAAGTGTCAGACAGACAAATAAATGCCGGCAAAACCATAGCCTTGATAACTGAGGTAAGAATAACTTACTGGTGTTCTCAACCATCTCCATCTCCTGACCGCTATGTATGGGCGCAGTGCTGCAGAACACAAACACAAAGGCGAGTAAATTATCACTATAAACCAAGAAGGAAGGGCCATGCCAGGTAAACCATGGAACAAAAACACAAAGGTAAATTATCACTATCAGCAAAGACAAGAGAGCCATGCCAGGTACACCATGGAACACAAACACAAAGATGAGTAAATTATCACTATCTGCCAAGAGAAAGAGCCATGCAAGGTAAACTATGAACGAATTTCCACTGTGATCCAAGACAACAGGACAGAAATACAAAGGTGAGTATATTATCACTGTGAGCAAAGACAAGAGAACCATGCCAGGTCAATCATGGAACAGAAATGCAAAAGTGAGTACGTTATCACAGACAGCCAAGACAAGAGAACTATGTAAACCATGAAACAGAAAAACAAAGGTGAGCCAGTTACCAGTCAGTCAAGAGGAAAGAAACACAAAGGTGAGAAAATTATGAATGTGAGCCAAGACAAAGAACCATGCCAGGTCAATTATGGAACAGAAACACAAAGGTGAGTAAATTATCAGCAAGGACACGAGAACACAGGTAAAACATTGTGATCATAAGATGCATTTTCTTACACAAGATAACACATTATCTTACACACATTGTTACATTATCTTATACATGTAGAAAAAATTCATATTATTCACAATGACACATTATCTTTCCATAGTTATCTTATTTAATTGCACATACTGATAAATTATCACATACCTGTGAATAAATTATATTATGCATAGTGGATTGTCTACCTTATATTAAACATGTGGTTTTAATACTTATTATGTATAATTGCATTATCTGGTTGGTGTTTACCAAGTCTAGAATTTTTCACTTATCTGAGGTTATTTCAGGTTTATGGATGGAGAATAAATTATCTTTATAAATTATAACAGAATTATGTCTATTGATTGTTTCCATATCCACTGGGCCAGGCGTGCTTGTTGATTGGGGATTTCTTCAAAGTTTAATACAACATTAAAACCAACACAATCGGTACAAAATCGGTACATCCATGAAGTCTTCTCCTTGGGCAGATTAATTTACTTGTGTATAGTTGTGGCTGGTACTGTACTGTTGTTATCACACAGTTAGTCATGATTACAGGTATATAATCCTACAAGGTTTGGAACTGCTGGTGTCAATCTGTACAAACAATACTCAACTCTGTACCCATTCAGGAAGTAAAATTATACCGGAGCTGTCAAATGTGACCCGTCTGATTGCTCTCCCAAATCACCGACCCTTTCAACCCTTCAGCAAAACGCTCTGTGTGGTCCATGACTCATTTTCAACACTCATGTCCTAGAAAGTTCATCCCTATACACACTTGATGTCCCGGTGAATTATAATATTCATGTGCTGTGTCATGACATACTTATCTCCCTTTGTCCATGCACTGTCACTGCCTCAAAGTGACCCATAACTTGCCACTCAATTTACATCTCATTCAGCATAATAGGCTAATTAGTGATAATTTCTAACCCTGCATCTCTGCACGTCCAATTTACTAAATTGTCCATGAAATAAACTAAGCCTCTATTCTGATCACACTGCTTTCTGTCGCCCAGGACCCAGAGCCCATTAGGTGGCTGGGTATCACAACCAGGCTATGCATCTACACTTGATTAACAAATATGTTTTCTTTTCATAACATAGTCATTCCTCAAACTGATGCCAAGCTGACATACAAACAACAAAGCCATTCCTTACACTTACACCTAATAGACAGAGACATCCTCCTAACATCACAGCCAATCCTCAACCTTACACCTAGCTGACATAGGGACATCCTCCTAGCATCACAGCCAATCCTCAACCTTACACCTCCTATTAATATCACAGCAGAGATTTCAACTTATCCCCCCCCGCCCCACTTTCCAAAAGTTACAAAGCTGGTGTTCTGAGTCAATACCTTTTACAAGTTGTCGCCGATAAACTGACCTGCAGAAGCACGTTTAGGAAATACTCAACAATTTAACCACTATTATGACATTTATATAGACAAACTGACTTTTAACTTTATTTTTGTTAAAATACATACAATGTATTATCTCTCTTGCACATATAAATGGAGAATACACAGAGATTACCAAGAACCTAGAATCTTGAAAATCTCATTGTTGGCTGGTCTGTCTATTTATTTATTTGTTTATTTGATTGCTGTTTAATGCTGTCTGATTATCTCACCTTGGCATATGCCACATGATATACAGATCAATGGTTCTAGTTTCAGCACAGGCATAAGAATGAACAAAACTCCAGTACCATAGACTACTGATACAATATTATCACTACACATTTGTATTTATTGTGTCATAAAATATTTTTAAACTATTAACCTCATGAAATCATGTCCTCCTTTGTTGCACAGGTAACATGGTTTAGCACTAAATACCCAGCTTGCGAGTCATATATGGGAATCTGACCTTCTGAGATACACAGATCAGACTTGACGAATACAAAAAATGTTCAACAATCCAGTGCTCCAGATAAGTATTTTTTGTGCCAGTACAGTACTCTAAATTTTAGCCCAGGAGTACTGGCTTATATCAAATGAATACTGCCTAATCGGAGAAAACCAGTTAGCTTAAATAAACCATGCACATTTATTTAAGCAAATAAATTAATTAACCTAATGTAAGGCACTGATCTCCAAAGGGCACAAGCTTTGAATTATTTCTTAAAGTTCAAAATGTTCATGTGATTCAGCAATCTGTTCAAGTCATTGTTCATGCTGGGCTGATACCAAACACCACGTCTGACTAAAGCCAAAATTTAAAACCCTGTCAAAACAGTTAGTTTTTGGACCTGGAAGTAGAAAACTTGACACATTTGTCTTAAGGTGATGCCCATGAGGTGGTCCAAACTTTAACTTCTACCACCTCTAAGCCCTAACATTCTATTTCAAATTTCGACTTCGGTAAGAAATGGCTTTGTGGAATCGGTGCCTGCACCGCCATCAATTGAGACTCAATCACCCCAAAATTTAATCAAGCCAACAGTGGCAATAACAATGGATTGCTTTCTTCTTAATAAAAGAACAAATCTTTTCATTTGGCTTTCTGAGCGAATCAATGAATCATTATTATGGCTTGAAGACACGTCAATATTTCAGCCACATTAAGGCAAGAGAATGTTTAAACCAGGAAGCAGTGAACGACTTTTGCAACGATAATGGGCATATTAAAAAACAAATAAAATAGTCAGGGAAATGTTTAAAACCAGTTATCTGACCGGGACGACGAATCATCACTGTCAAGTTTATCGTGAGTAACAAGCCATGCATGACTCTTCAGCCACTGCACTGGTGTCACGTTTATAGGTTCATCTTGTGAATTTGATAACTTAATTCTGAGCAGCAATATCGTCAAGAAACGTCCCCATTAGCAAAATAACTATACGTCTCGAGCTAACATGTGTTTGGGTTTGGAAAAAACAACAAAATGTTGCGCATGTCCATCACAATGGCATTTCACGCTGATCGGTAGCAAGTGCAACAATGTTAAGAGTAGTATCTTTCTTTTCACACAGTTATCTCCCATATCTGGCTCACGACTGCCTATCGATGCGTAATGACACACCTTGGGTACAGATACTTTTCGAAACTAATGGATATCTTCAATTTTATTGGCGTATTCGGTGTGCCGATTGTCTAACTTCAGTGCGCATTGGGCATTTTTACAGGTGTAAATTATGCCAATATGCCCCTTATCTTGCGAACAATCTATGCTCAATGTATTAAAATATAAAATATACAGCTTTGACATCCCACAAGAACAGGGTTTCATGTTTTGCTGTGGTTAGCCCCCTTGCTATGTTATATTTGTTGGAGTTTAAATCTTATTTGATTTATTCCATGCTCAAAAAATATTTCACATATGGCATTATTGGTTTGCGAAAACTGGGCTAGGTCACCAAACATCTGGGAATCTCTGAATTAAACCACTAGATAAATTTGAATCATATTTATTTTCCATTAGTATTTACTTTCCATAACAATAATTATCAAACAAAATTAGTTTAAAAACCAGTCACTATTACAACGTACTATCTGTAAATCTTTGGAAGGAAACTCCGAGTCAAATACAGCTGTGTACAGAGTGCAGCAGCGCTACAGACTCCCCATGTGGGGGGTGAAAGGGTGTGGGGGAGGTGGAGGGGGAGGGGAACATGGGTGCAGGATCAGAACAAAGAAGAATGTACAGTGTCATAACTGTGGTTAACCATCCCTCCCCCACCACACAGCTGACTCAGACACACATACAGTACAGGATAACAGCTCACACAGGATAACAACTCACAAAATCACAGCTGACAACCAAAGTACACATGCTGTAACTTCCTTTGTTTTACAGAGCCACTAAGCATTAACTACATGTAACACAATTTTATCTGGTGGTTAGAACATGTAACCAAAGATACAAAGCACTGGGGACTGACTTCCTATACATATGCATTCGAGGCAACTTACATGTACATGCTACAGGTACATGGTTGAGACAGTGACTAGAAGAGGATGAGGTGAAAGATAACATGGGGCAATACAAGGACATGTGTAACACTGGAACATATTTAAGCTAAGATGTACACCTGATAAATAGCCAGAAATAACAGTATGTTAGACAACACAACAACATTAACAGTGTATCTGAATTATTCATGTCAACAAAGCATGACCTAAATGGCCTAAAACTTCACCCACAAAGGACATTTGGAGAAGAAAAATAAAGTCATTAAGTATTACCAGTATTACCATTGTATTACCACTGCCGGTAGCATATCATCTTACCTACCAAACAAATCTCATAATACCTTTCTAAAATCAACTGACCAGAACTCTCAGAATCTGGAAAAGTGCCCCATCTGATCATGGAGGAAATGTTTGGTCAGTTTTGACCTAAAGGTCAATTTTAGGGTAGTTTTGGTTTTATGTCCTGCCCTAAAGTGAAGTTTTCATCATTAATTTCAATGTTACACAGACAATATTTTCCCCTTCATGTCAGTGAGAGAAAAGCCCAAAGGCAGAAGTAAAACAATCAGTGCCTAGCTATCCACAGCTGTGCACTGTCTCCCTCACGACATTTGTGAAACACAATCATCATATCAGATGTCAGGGGAATTGTATTTTGCAGCTATAGAAAATGCTCAGAGACACAGTCAAATGTACCAGACAGTTACGAGCTGCTACAGTGCTACACTAAAACAAAACACAACGAAAACTCTCCAAAATCTGTAAATTGTGGTGAAAAAAAGGAAGAAAGAAATATCCTTGAAAAATTAATCACATCATGATTATGTGGTAAGAAAGAGTACAGCAAATTAAACAACCTTGTCTATTTTAATTAGTCTTTAAGATGTCTTGCCCACAACATTATGCCACACCCAGATATACCCACCACTTGACATTACTGTACATTATGGACATTACACTAGGAAGCAAACATAAACATCAATACCACTGCTAACACTTATCACTGGTAGGCACCTGCCAGCTGATTAACAAGTAAACTACCAAACTTTCACCAGAAATCAAACAGGATCTGAGCTTTGGTGACGAGTCAACAGCCATTTATGATTTCTCAGAAAACTGAGCAGTAGCCTCCCCTGAACAAGAGGCCTACATGCTGGTGTATGTGCTGTACTAAACCACACACCAGCTGGCTTTCCCACGGTCCAGGTTCAGGATGTCAATTACACACATCAATGTGCCCATGGCCCTTCAACCCCATCACACAATACCACAACACCACCAATACCAGAACCAGGCTCTCACCCAGAATCATATCACTCCAGGGTACACAGCCCATTCATATCAAAATGGGTTAAGAGAACTGGTATTTAATAATGGACTTCTTAACATTTATTGAGAGTGAATAAGTGTATATGTAGTATAAATACAGAAATCTTTACTGGTAACACACATGTATTCTACATCTGCACCTACATGGGCATGTAGATCTTGTTCTTAGGAAGAAATCCAGATTTAGAAATCTAGTATATACTGCTAGATACTGAAGGTACTATACATAGCTAAGGGTAACACTAAAGGCTACATGTACATGTTAGAAGGATGTAGCTCTGAGTTACAGGTAATATCGCAAGGCTCCACCAAGATCTGTATTACACGAAACCATAGTAAATAATGTGGCACAGACCTTCTCTCAGAACTTGGTTAGTGTTTCTGTGCTACATGTATGTATAAAAGTTCTCTACAAACTAAGCTAACATTTAACACAGATGACCTCAAGGTTGTAAATAATCCCTGTACATTAACTCCTCAGGTGTGTTACAATTACACCTGGTTACGACACAGAAAAGTTTACAGGTAAAATGCTATGCTTTGACACCCGTCATCATACAGTGGATTGACATGATCAGAACAAGGTGATGGTACTCCTGCAAATCTAGCTGCTATCATATTGCTAGTTGTAGCCTGTGAAATGTCCTAGTGACTACAGCCTGGGGTGATCTGTGTGGTCGGAGGTGTGAAGACTGTTCTACTGAATTCTCCCTGAGAGAGAGACAATACCTTCCCTGTCACAGTTATTTCATGGTCTTGTATAATTGAATCTCAGTGAGAGAGACAATACCTTCCCTGTCACAGTTATTTCATGGTCTTGTATAATTAAATCTCTGTGAGAGAGACAATACCTTCCCTGTCACTGTTATTTCATGGTCTTGTATAATTAAATTTCTTAATAAATATTCACAGACAAACTAATAAAATGGTGAGTTAGACATATGTGATGTATGTGATATTTCTTAATGTATGTGACAAACCTCAATGTTTGGGATATAAACTCAATATATGTCATGCCAACTTATGGTATGTAATATAAATTACATGTATGTGGTATAAACTCAATTATTATGTGGTACAACTCAATGTCTGTGACATAAACTCAATATATGTCATGCCAACTCATGGTATGTTATATAAATTACATGTATGTGGTATAAACTTAATAATCATGTGGTAAAACTCAATGCATGTGAAATAAACTCAATATACGTCATGCAAACTTATGGTATGTAATATATTTTAAATGTATGTGGTA
This sequence comes from Acanthopleura granulata, assembly GCA_016165875.1. Lineage (NCBI taxonomy): Eukaryota > Metazoa > Mollusca > Polyplacophora > Chitonida > Chitonidae > Acanthopleura > Acanthopleura granulata. The sequence goes on along the minus strand of JABBOT010000025.1, from coordinate 3,685,143 downwards.
TAAACTCAATAATTATGTGGCAAAGCTGAATGTTTGTGGTAAAACTCACTGTATGTGATACAAACACAATGTATATGATACCAACACAATCTCTCAGGCACTACAGAGTTACCTGTAGACATCACAACTAACAGTGAGCTGGGGAGTAACACAGATTGTATTTCATGTAGCAAGACACTGAACAGAAGGCGATAAAAATTGAAAACACAACCCTCGGGAAGAAAGCCCATGTCCTCAGGAGCCTCCTGCATTATACCCCACCCTGACCCGTCGTGTTCAGGGGCTCCTTACCAGAGATCCACACTATACTGTACAGTGTAGGGGGAAGATCAGGGGCTCCTCACCAGAGATCCACAGTATACCGTACAGTGTAGGAGGAAGATCAGGGGCTCTTTACCAGAGAACCACGGTATACTGTACAGTGAAGATCAGGGGCTCCTTACCAGAGAACCACAGTATACTGTACAGTGTCGGAGGAAGATGATTGGCTCCTTACCAGAGATCCACAGTATACTGTACAGTGTAGGAGGAGGACACGGATGATCGTAGCTGATACACACATGTATCTCACAAATATTCATGTCACTACACAGGCAGCACAATGTACACACGTGTCTTACTTAGTCATGTTATCGTAAACTCGAACTGTATCCAAAATCATCCACACTCACAAACAGCTGTGTCTTATACTCATGCAGTACCCCCAAAACATCCACACACACAAACAGCCATATCTTACACTTGAACTGTATCCAAAAGCATCCACACTCACAAACAGCTGTGTCTTACACTCATGCAGTACCCCCAAAACATCCATACACACAAACAGCCATATCTTACACTTGAACTGTATCCAAAAGCATCCACACTCACACACAGCTGTGTCTTACACTCATGCAGTACCCCCAAAACATCCACACACACAAACAGCCATATCTTACACTTGAACTGTATCCAAAAGCATCCACACTCACAAACAGCTGTGTCTTACACTCATGCAGTACCCCCAAAACATCCATACACACAAACAGCCATATCTTACACTTGAACTGTATCCAAAAGCATCCACACTCACACAAAGCTGTGTCTTACACTCATGCAGTACCCCCAAAACATCCACACACACAAACAGCCATATCTTACACTTGAACTGTATCCAAAAGCATCCACACTCACAAACAGCTGTGTCTTACACTCATGCAGTACCCCCAAAACATCCACACACACAAACAGCCATATCTTACACTTGAACTGTATCCAAAAGCATCCACACTCACAAACAGCTGTGTCTTACACTCATGCAGTACCCCCAAAACATCCATACACACAAACAGCCATATCTTACACTTGAACTGTATCCAAAAGCATCCACACTCACACAAAGCTGTGTCTTACACTCATGCAGTACCCCCAAAACATCCACACACACAAACAGCCATATCTTACACTTGAACTGTATCCAAAAGCATCCACACTCACAAACAGCTGTGTCTTACACTCATGCAGTATCCCCAAAACATCCACACACACAAACAGCCATATCTTACACTTGAACTGTATCCAAAAGCATCCACACTCATAAATGGCCACGTCTTACACTCATACAGTAGCCCAATACATACATACACATCTACACCTATATTTTACCCTAGAACTGTACCATATAACATCCACAAACGGGACACGTACACCTACAACCTTTGTGTTTTCCATCTTTTATGTACATATACAATGTATGACTGTGATCTTACTACAGCTATGGACCTACTTTCACAAAACTTTATGAAGCAATTTTTCATTCCTAATCTGATAAATAGCATTGCCTTGTCACTTATACCCTATAGCCAAAGTCACTGAGGAAGCAGCTGTGGTGTGAAGCTGGACTAGTACTGAATGCCTTCATAGCCATAAAGAAGGAATGGAACCAGTGAAAAACAATTACAAATAAAAAATATTAAAAATATTTCAGTCAGAAGTGAGAATTCTTGAAAAAAAGACTAGTAGAAATGTGTATGCCTACAGTGAGGATTTCTGTACCCGTAACTGGCCAACTCACAAGTAAAATCTGTATGTATGTGTATATTGTTTCCGTCAGATGCCTCACTGTTATTGCATAAACTGCTCGTCTAATCAAAGACACTCAATACTAATATCTATGGCTCATTTACACAGAATATCTCCCAATTGTTTTTCTTTATTTTTTAAACAGTACAGATTGTTTTGTTACACACTACTGTCACTTTCAGATTCCGCCTTATTCATATACGTCACAAAGATGTAGCACACTTACCTGCCAGACGGTTCATGTATAGAGTTGTGCTCAAACGTTCTCACTGAAAAGAATCACAACACAGGTGTACAGGTACATGGGTATCTGTGTGTGTCATTAACCTCTAGTCTCTGTCATGGTTAGATGCCATGAGGACACAGCACAGGTGTCACACAGGTGTACAGGTACATGTGTATCTGTGTGTCATTAACCTCTAGTCTTTGTCATGGTTAGATGACATGAGGACACAGCACAGGTGTCACAAAGGTGTACAAGTACATGTGTATCTGTGTGTGTGTCATTAACCTCTTGTCTCTGTCATGGTTAGATGGCATGAGGACACAGCACAGGTGTCACACAGGTGTACAGGTACATGTGTATCTGTGTGTGTCATTAACCTCATGTCTCTGTCATGGTTAGATGTCCTGAGGACACAGCACAGGTGTCACACAGGTGTACAGGTAGATGTGTATCTGTGTGTGTCATTAACCTCATGTCTCTGTCATGGTTAGATGTCCTGAGGACACAGCACAGGTGTCACAAAGGTGTACAAGTACATGTGTATCAGTGTGTCATTAACCTCTAGTCTCTGTCATGGTTAGATGACATGAGGACACAGCACAGGTGTCACACACCTGCACAGGTACATGTGTATCTGTGTGTCATTAACCTCTAGTCTCTGTCATGGTTAGATGGCATGAGGACACAGCACAGGTGTCACACAGGTGTACAGGTACATGTGTATCTGTGTGTCATTAACCTCTAGTCTCTGTCATGGTTAGATGCCATGAGGACACAGCACAGGTGTCACACAGGTGTACAGGTACATGTGTATCTGTGTGTCATTAACCTCTAGTCTCTGTCATGGTTAGATGCCATGAGGACACAGCACAGGTGTCACACAGGTGTACAGGTACATGTGTATCTGTGTGTGTCATTAACCTCTAGTCTCTGTCATGGTTAGAAGTCATGACACAAATGGGAAGATGTGAACAGTAATAGTGTCCATTATATAGTGAAACAGCAAAGACGTTATTTCTACTCAGATTTATCAATAGAGTCATCAATCATCAAACATCCCTGATTATTTTTCAACAGTAAAAACAAATCCGTCACATGATATGTCAGCAAAGGAAACCTTCTCAAAATTTCTTACCCCCAACATTTTTTTGCAGGAAACAGAATTTCTAATTGACTTCAATCAGTCGAAAGAAAACTAAAATACAGATATTCTTGTGTCAGCGTCATGTGGGTGATTGGGTGTAAGCTGTGTGTTTTCACTCTTCACTTGACCTTGGGCATTCATGATTTAGGGGTGTTTTGGGGGGAGGAGGGGGGGCAGGAAAGTGTAGAAGGGTTACCTGGCTTGGGTGGCCTCTTGTCCTGGGGGGGTAATTTCCCAGTGAAATGCATTCCTCCATACACTGCAAGAAGACCGTTCACAAATTCACACGTTATGTACTTATCTCTAGTCGCATGGATTTCTTTTGTGTATTTTATAAAGTTTCAATTGAGACAGAAACGTCGCAGGCATGGAATTATGTCAATCTTCCTTCATGTCCTTGGTCTAATAATGTACATTTACCATGAAAAAAGAAATGAAAAAAGAAATAAAAAAAAAAACAAAAAACAAAACAAAAAATAAAACAATAACAAAATCAAAAAGAAAGCAAAAAGTAGCAAAAATCTATGAACAAAACATGAAAACTCATTTTATGGTAAAGATAACAAACATTTTATGGTAAAGTTAACAACCTGTTCACTTACATTCATTTTCAGCCACTTCAGCATCTCTCTCCTTCCAGCGAGGATCAGAGAAAGCACTCTTCTCACAACTGTCAACTAACTGCTCACTGTCAACATAAACATGTCATATTGTCAACAAGATCTGCATTGAAACATGACTTACACCCTCAATGTCAGATATCTATGTCTTTTCATGAAGAGACAATCACAAGCTAATTTCAAAACACGTACATCCCACGCTAAATACGAAAACCTTCTGTTTGGTTGGATCTGGTTTTAGAACTTGATCTGAGGAGTTAAAAAACGAATCTACCAAAAAAAGTGTGTGCGTTATCCTAACACCTGAGAAAAGCATACTTCTGGCAAATGGAATTGTGGTGAACCACTAAAGGAGCCACTGTTACATGGTGTTATGTGTATTACCTGCTGTCCTTTTCAGGCTGGTTTGTTACACAGCAATCAAGCCCGTTATCAGCACACACTACTGACTGAGAATACGACGACTCGGTACTTGCCAGCTAGAAGTTGTCATGACAGGATCCTTTGATAAATATGTTACGAAATATATGAGTATGAAATAATAGTTTAAGCAATTAGGTCCTGATCCTATTAGTGCTCGCTCTACAAATGTTTCACTTAGCACGAAGATTGTGGTTCAGATCAGCATACATACAGACAATATAGATCAGAGATCTGCTTCATTCTTCTCAACTTAACTTTCAGAATACAGATCTGCACTATTCCAGTCAGAACTCGCTACAACCCTACAAAAACAGGTTTCTGAAGCCTGAAGTCATTCTGATTTCCTATCCATTAACTATTTGTAAATAGTGAAGACCATAATGTCACAGCCAGTCAGTCAAAATTCTCTAACCAATATTTTCAAATTGAATTTGGCTGCTCTCAGCATTATTCGGAAAAAGTAAATCGAAGGGAATGTTCAAGTGAACATTTGATTTGAAACAATCTGCACCATCAAAATGGCAAAAGACAAGGGTTCAAGAAAGTTACTGTGGGTGTTCTTCTCTTGGAGAAGCAATGACCCCATTAAGCATGTTCCTTTAAAGAAGTACCAATGGCACTATTAAGGGCATTCATTTACATGACTAGCAGTGACACCATTATGGTAGTTCCTTTACAGCAGTACCAATGGCACTTTAAAGGGTGTTTATTTACAGGACTAGCAGTGACACTACTAAGGGCGTTCCTTTATAGGAGTAGCAATGGCACCATTGAGAGTGTTTACAGGACTAGCAGTGACGTGGTGTTTCTTTATAGCAGTTATGAAAATATTAAAGCTGTTATTCAACAGCATTACTGGGGTCCACACTATTTCCTATCTACCACATCTGGTAGCCCCTTGATAACTTCACGGTAATAAAAAAAGAGAAAAAAAAGCTGGAAAGATTGAGGAGGGATGAACTGGATTTGAACCTATGACTGCCATATAGCATGAGTCTACTACTAAAAACCAGCGTGGGAACAGTTCAGCTTTGATCCTTTGCCCGTAGCCCATAACAGAAGACATAAAAAATACGGTGCAGCAAGGATAATCTCTATTCTCACAGTAAACTGCACTCAGCGATGCCCAGCTTTACAGCTATAATGGTTTCCTATCACATGACCCCTAAATGTGGTGAAATTTTGCTTTTTCACATTTTGTATAGCACATATCTGGCCCTTTGCACTCCGTAATTTTCAGCAATACAGCTGTAGTGGCTTTCTGTAGCATGAATTGCCAATATGGAGAAAACTTCATTTTTGAAACAGTGATCGTAATTTGTGTCAAAAGTATATCTCGCAGACAAAAAATAAGTTCAGATTTGTGATCAAACTACATCAGGTAGCATACTTAAAATATTTAAATTCAAAAACTTGTGCCTACGTGACAACTTCGGTAATCATTGCATTTCTACACATTTCAAGATATGCAAATGATTTGCCTCGACATATTGTGTCTGCGTTTTAAATTTCAGCTCAATCGGATAAACCCTTCTGGATAAAATGATATGTCAAGGCATGTTCAAGGCAATATGGCGTCTGGAGTAGGTCAGGTTGAAAAATAAAAATTGCAGGGAAAAAATTTCCATGTAAAAATGATAAGAAACAGACTGGAACTGAACATGAGAGTGCTACGGCTAGTCTGTAGTGCACAATAAGTTCATGATACCAGAATAAAAGAGAGAAAATAGGCTAGCAGGATTTAACTGGATTTGAACCGGAGACTGCTAAAAGAAAATCAATAGTCTTGTCAGATACAAAGGTTCTGCCACATTTAGGGAGAGACTGTGCCTTTCATGTACTGCTCCCTGTGCCAGACAGATTCAAAATACTCCGCTCAAGCCAGCCAAACCACAGGTAGGGAGAGACTTTGATCTACTGTTCCTATGTTACTTAAATGTTATATATTTGAGAAATCTTTGTTGGTTTCTTAGCAAAAACTGAAAAACTATACAATGTAAGAAACTGATTCTTGCAGAATTGTAATCCTGACCACATGGAGCACCAGATAGTATGTTTGGTTAATCATTTTAGCACAATGTAATTTCAACGTAACTTCGTAGGTTAATTACAGCCTAATTTGCATATCAAATTTAATGTATAGGAGAAACGAAGTAGGGCCATCCACCAAGAAACAGGAAATGGAATTTCCTCTCGGACAGCTTTAGCCGTTTTTGAGAAGAAGATTTTTTAAGCTTAACAATAAAATTCAAAGTGGACGCTAAATCACTTGACTGGCAACACGTCAAAAGTTGCTACTTTTGTTCACTGTTAAGACTGTAAAATTTGGATTATCTGTCTTCAGTAGTCTGGGAGATATTGCAAATTTACGAGCAGAGAATAATAATAATAATAATAATAATCTGAACGATTTCAAGACATGTCTCAAAGGGAACCTGTGTGGACCCATAATTAAGGTGTTCTTTTATTGGAGCAGCAGTGACACTATTTAAGGGCATTCTTTTACAGGTGTAGCAGGATTTTATTTAGAGTGTTTGTTTACAGGGGTAGCAATGGCACTATTCAGGATGTTCCTTTACAGGTCTAGCAGTGGCACTATTAGGGGCATTCCTCTAATGGAGCAGCAGTGACACCATTAAGCGTGTTCCTCCAAAGGAGTAGCCATGGCACTATTAAGGGTCTTCCTCCACTGGAGTATATTTATTTATTTTTTTATTTGACTGGTGTTTTATGCCGTGCTCAAGAATATTTCACTTATACCATTGTGGACAGCATTATGGTGGGAGGAAACCGGGCAGAGATCACGGGAAACCCACAGCCATCCACGGGTTACTGGCTGACCTTCCCACGTACGGCTGCAGAGCAAGCCAGCATGAGCTGGACATGAACTCACAGCAACCGCATTGGTGTGAGGCTTCTAGATGATTGCTTATCCATCAGGGTCCGAGGATACGCGGAGGGTTGGTCTATGATATGCAGACTCTCTCCCAACCATACGCTGACCATCTTCACCTCCTCACGGGGATGGTGACTTGACCCTCTGGCGGGATGATCGGCATGTCTTGATCACAGTTCATTGTCATTATAACATACCATTAAGGTGCTGACCCCAGCCATGTAAACAGAAATTGAACTCGTATGATGACTTTCTGTCATTGTCAGGCCATGTCAGGACATACCCAGCTACTGTATCTAGCACTCGGCCTCTGTTTCCAGCAGATGTGGTTTCTTCACATTACTATCCATTCCATTCCAGAGAACGGAAAGTTCAAGCGTGATGTTTGCTATTTTCAACTTGTGCCTTTGAGAGGTGAGGATCTAAAGGTTAGTATGTCCTATTTTCGACAAGCTCAATTTTGCACTGACTCCATACAGCAGATGTGATGAACATAACCGTGTGACCTTATGGATCTCCTACATGTAAAGCGGTTCCAATTAGAGATCAGCTGAAGAGGAGCGTAAGGCCATCGCCTCTTATTTTCGAGAAACACTGTAATCAACACATGAGCAGTATGATGAAGACACCATTATGACCTTATGGACCTCACACATGCAAAACTGACCCAGTCTGAGGTCGATTGGAACTGATTCACACAAGCTGATAATAAATTCAGAAAAGTTTTCACACAGTTATCAGTTTTATAGGATATTAAAATACATACATAACTGTAAACTAAAGCTAGAATATACAAACTATACTGGTCGGGTAATGACATAAAATCATATGCTGATTGTGGCGCCATGATCTGACCATCATAAGTGTACGATGGCTGGATGATACACCGATAGTGACAGCAGATTTGCTCACCATCGGCCCACGGTCAGTGTATGGTCAGCGGATCATACGCCGACAGTCCAGCCACCTTGGGCGGAGGATATAGATGAAAGGTTAGGATCTGACTGTACTGTAGCCATGACATTATTAAGTGGGTTCCTTGACAGGGGAAGTAGTTATACTATTAAGGGTGTTTCTTCAATACAGGAATAGCAGTGACACTATGAAGTGCGTTCAGCCAGAGCAGGATATTACTAAGGATGTTCTTTGGTTGGAACAACAATGGCACTATTTAGGACATTCCTCCCCTGGAGTAGCAATGACACTATCAAGTGTGATCCTCCACTGGAGTAGCAGCGACACTATTAAGGATATTCCTTTACTGGGGAAGTTGTTAGGGTGTTTTGAGTCCTCCATTAGAGTTGTAGCAGCGATATTATTATAGGCATTTCAAGAAGCTATAGACCGACAAAATGTTAGACAGGCCGGCAATAGATTGAAAACTACATCTGAATAGAGACAGTTGAGAGAAAGGGAATTAGAGCAAAGCAAGGTTTAAATAACTTACGATGGATGTTATCTACAAATTTGTCACAAAAAATTAAAGTGAGAATCAAGATATTTGAATCACAATATCTGTAATCCTAATGTCTGACATGTTAAACACATATATCACTGGAGATTAATGTCGGACTACAAAACAATTCAGTCTTCTCATTCTATGACACCAGCGTCAGGCCATAGTTAATGTCATTTCAATACCCTATTTTTACTGGCTATCCAATGATTACTACAAGCAGGTACTCACAAATCAACACAACTACTCCAGGAGATATCTGCAGACTCTCCCCCCCCCACAAACCTTTAATCATTCCTAGTACATACACAGGGTAGACATAGATAAAAAGGATGCACCAATACCCTAACTCTTTTATTTTAGGGTACGAACATCAGTACTTCTGAAATCAAAAATGTACATTTTTCTAACAGTTATGGGGAAATGCAAAGACATGAATACATTGTTCATGAGATGGACTAACCATGTGGGGAAAAAATTACAGGGCCAAAGGGCAGGCCAGATGTCCAAAAAACAGGGAGAATTACGGCATGTACTGGAAATCTAGCACTGACAAAGGAAATGACCAAGAAATAAATTTTATACGAATGCTATATTATTTAAAGTTACATCCTCAGCACAATGTGTCTGTGGGACCCATGAGTTAAACACTTCTGGTGGAGTGTGCCAAAATCATTAACTCATCAAGACACTGGACAGCTCTTTTCTCGGAGTACTTCCTCAAGGTGCCAGTGAACTACCTCCTTATAAGTGAGTGGGCACTGGTAAAACCCAAATTTCACTTCATAACCAAGTGGTTTTCAATTTTTTTCTTCAAATAGCCTGTGCCCAAAATCTAAAATCACTTTATCCTAATCTATTACAAACCTTCGTTAAAAGAAAAGACAACATTAAACCAAATGTGAGCAGCAGGAATCCACTAACTATATGGGGCCCTCATTCCAGCCATTTTAAGCCTCCCAGCCATAGTTCCCGGTTCTGGACCACCCCTCATTCCAGCAATTAAGCCTCCCAGCCATAGTTCAGGCAGAAGCGAGGAGACTGAGAGAGATTATTAAATCTTTCGCAGGAGAAAAACACACCTTATCCAAGGAGCAATGACGAACTGAGGCGTTATCGTGAGATAGTGGAGAATATTACACGACTGAGTAGGTGGGTGTAGCCTAGTATTAATACATCAGACTTACCAGGAATCTGAAATTAAATTCACTGACTATAAACAGAAAGCATGCAGCTAAACTTTAGGACTGTAGATCGGCCACCAGACGCTTGCGCATAGACAACAGAGCTATGGTTCTGCCTTGGTCTATCAAGTTCTTTTTTTCTTCGTCCGAGATACCAACATTTTTACTTGACTTAGCCCGAATAGACTCAGTGAGTTGATAGAATTTTTTCTTCTCAGCTAAAATCAGATTAAACTCCTCAGCTGAAATGTTTCCGTTGACTAATGCCTGACTGATGAGATCGCAGATGGAGTTTATCTTTGACTCCGCTAATATGCGTATCTCATCATGTTTCTTAGCCTTAGTCTGAAATGTCCTACCAACAAATTTCCCAATGACTCCAACAACGCCCAATGCAATGGAAGAGCCTTCCATTATTATAACCACTGGCGCCGCAACAACTGTTGCTAACAAACCAATCCCAGAGACGCCAAGACCCAAACTGAGCGCAAATAGCCCGGTTTCAATGCCATCGCAGATGTTCACGCCAAGGCGACATTTTTTGAAGAGTGAGGATCGTTTGACCTTTTCGTGTTCAAGATCCCATTGTATGTCACGGATAACCTGCAGGCGGTATCCGTGACCGTCGTCGATTTCCTCCGACTTATCGTCATCCGGCGGTGCATTTGGAACAGTTGGATAGAGAGACATTATGATAATGTGTTAATGTTACTCAGATGATATTCATATTAGTTAGTAGAACCTCTAAACAGTTTGCTGAGAGCGCCTCTGTGCTATAGTACAACCGGCGAAGTAATATAGGTCCAACAAACAGTGTATCCAGAGATGTTTCAGGTTTGGTAACTGCGGTTACGCTTGTACTGGTTAATGTCACGTGGGGTTTGCCGTCCTGAGACATCGAAATAAATATTCGGAGAAGTTTATTAGCGTCACTATCACCCCACATCAGCCTCAATCCGGCAATGAGTGGAACATTATTTGACGGTGGATCGCCAAGGAAGACTTCAAAGACGATTGTCGAGTGCATTCCAATTTGGAATGGGAATTCAGTTACAAGTTCAAGGGATGCAATCCGAGTACCCTTTGCACCAATCATGTAACCGTATGGAGGCTTGTCGATAACAACTGCAGCCATTCTACCACCAGGTACGTACGATGCTAAGAGTTGTCCTGCGTTCATAATCTTCCTCACAGTATGTAGCCTACCTGTATATACGTAAGGTGGAGCTGGTTTTATCTCAAGGTGCCAGCCGCCCACCGCAGCAACAATGTCGTAGAACAGTTTCCATCCGTCTGCTTTACCACGGTATAAGAGCCTATAGTGCTGACCCTTGAGTGCATTTGATGTATCAATATCAAATATGATATATTTATAGGTCGAGTATGTGCGTCAAATATTTTCATAGTTAGTTCTGATACGAACCCCGACCGCATAATTTTGTACTGAGGGTTAGGGAATGAGACGGTTTTGCCGCAGTTAATGCCCTCATTAGTAACTGGGACTGCTCTCAGAAGAGTAGAGCCACGAGCTCTACTGCCATTCACTGAAATAAGATTCTCCGAAGTGCTCACCTCGTCCAGGTGAACCAAAATTTCCTTCAAAGGTACCAGTTCTGGCAGTTCGTCCCCCTCAATTGTGCCGGTCAGGAGATCTAATGCGTTGGGGAACCCCAGTACCTTTGCCAGATTGAGTAGCCCGATTTTATTATCACCGGTTTTCAGCCGCAGATGCCCTGTAGCCTCATTCAGTCTTAATGTCACACCCTTGGGCCGGAACACTTCCTTGTTCAGGGTGCACACGTTGTAGTAGCCGCTTGGAACGTGCATTAACTCGTCGTTCAGGGAGAACTTTGCATCAAGGCCAATGTTCAGCGAAAGGGGATATAATGTAATTTCGAGTAGAGCAACCTCATACTGATGATTCTGATTATCCAGGCATGATGGTAGAATAACACTTCCGCCGTTTTGAATATCACTGAGTATAACATACATAGTTATAAAGCTATGGATAATAAAGCATACATATTCAATAAGGATGCAAAGTACCGCACAGGCGGGGTGTTTTTTGTACCCGGTACGGTGCAGGAGCCGAGTGAAATTGTCGTTATAGATCCCAGTAAAAACCGCACCGCATGGGATTTCAAAGTCACCTTCCAAAAGGTGTTTGAACGCTATACCCTGCCAGAGATCGTTGGCGACGGTCTAGTCCAAAAATGGCACACACAACCAATGATGTGGTGGCAGAACCAACTCAATTTCACTGTGTGGTGTGCCACTACAGGCTGCGGGATTTCGAAGCAAGACCATCTTTCGTCTGGTGGTCTTTCTGGCTCTATGTTCCACTTCCATGTGTACTACCAAGTGCGTCGTATTCTGGAAGAGATTAAGGCAGCCCTACCACAAGACAAAGCCTGGAGTGCGACGAACAACCCGCACGACCAGAGGGCATATGAGCGGATCTGCGGAGAGTTGGGGGTTTCTCCGAACACCGATTGGCGCCAAAACAAGAGCGCGAATGACGGGCTGGGTGAGGGTTACTATTACGCAACAAGGGCTGGTTATATGCAAACATCACGAGGCCTCTACGACCCAAGCAGCATGTCCTTCAGTCGAGCGAAAACAAGTAAGTTACACACTGACTTTATTGCGCAAGGCGAGGAAACCGACCACGGCTGGGAAGCCTTCATGCTTGACAAATCAGAGGGGTTCACTCAAGCTGGCGTAGAACGTGTGAACGATAGTATCAGAGCCTATGTGTGGGCGATTCTAGGAGCACAGGCGCAGACCCGCGCTAGCATTTTAGGAACGGGTTCTGCATTTGATGCCCAGAAACAGTACATAGCTAATGTTGAGGACGCCATTAGTCGCCCTTTCGACCTCCCCTCAGCTATAAAGCGGTACCAGGATGTCTTGCGCTACGCTTGTCCCAAAGTTGATTATGTGTTCGGCATTGGTCTGTACATGGCGCCAAGTGATATGGATCTCCGCATTGGAAAAATCACTGGCTACAACAACAAGATTGTCATAGCAACTACGAGTCAGAGTCTCGGGGTAAATGATGAGATAAACTCTTCTATACCCATGCCTTCAGTGCCAACTGAGGAGCTAAAAGTAAAACCACACCCTGTTTCCGTGCCTGTGCCGGCTCAACCTGCAGTACCTGTACCAGCTACAGATTCTTCACCCTTACTATCGAGACCGGAAAAATCCACCCATGATGAAAATAAAACTGCCATGGTTTTGATTGGAGTCACCATTGGGCTTGCATTTATTTGGCTACGCTAGATGCACTCGAACAGCTGCGTAAATCATACCACCAGCGGCGAGAACAAGAGTCCAGGTATTTTCAGCAAGCCAGCTCACGGTCTTGCCTAAGAAACCGAGGAGCCAAGAGACGATACTTCCTATTATGCCTGGGAGAGCAGACGCGGCTTTACCAGCGAGCTTTGCTAACAGCTCGCCCAAAGATTTCAAGTGTTTTTTTAATCCACTCCTTTACGCCGCCTCCTCTGTCAGGTGGAGTTGGAGGTGCGGGCAGAGCTGTCCCACCACCACCGGTAAGAGCAAGTACCAATGTTGATGCGATGAAACCCAACGCAGTAAGGATACTGGCTATAGTGATACCTTGTTCGCGAAACAAAGTACGGAGGCGCTCAGCGAGTGTGGTGTCTGAGTAAAGGACGCACTTGATTGTTTCCCACACCTGATTGATTTGCGAGCGCAGAGAATCGCGGCATGCCGATGCGGCTTCAAGACAAGCTGCCCTCTCATCCTCAAGGTCTGACAGGCGATTCCTAATACGCTGTTTAGATTCCTCATCATCACCCGCCTCAGTTAACTTTCTTTTTTCCAAAGCAGTGTGGTCGTCCAGTGCAGACAGCTTGGCAAGGTTGTTTGTGAGTTCCCCACGAATAGTCTGCAGAGCCTTGTCGAGTCCTCTAATCTCGCGAGGAGTGAAAGGTGTCAAAGGCGGATCACCATATGTTTCAAGAGCCGCGTTTATGTCATCGTCAGTCAAGGAGGTTTCCACTGTTTGAACCACATTTGATGCGTCCTGTGCCACTTGCCCAAGATCTTTCAGTTCCACACTACCTACCTTAGCTGCGACATCACCTAGATTTTTATCACCAGTTTGGAGAGCTGCAGCAGCTTCGGAAGATAGATTTTTCTTTTGTCCTCGCTGCTCCTTCCAGCCAACAAATCCTAGCTCCCCTCGGATGGCGTCGACCCCAACTTTTCTAGATAGTGTTGACAGTGCGAGCGGGGGTTGTTCTTCTATTTTACGACTGTCGTATAAAGCAATACTTGGATGCGCCTGGAGGCGCAGCTTGCCGTCCTTGGTAATTACCAAGTTGTTGTAGTCTATATTCAAAGGCTTTATCCCTTTTTCTTTCTCTAGTGCCTTGTAATAACTGTCGACAGCATTTACCAACATAAGGTCCTGTTGCAGCGTCTGTTCGTTTCTAGTTTCCTCCGGTATGTCGTTAGATTGACTGGATGCCCCCGTAGGTGATGGGGTACTGTCAATGTCGAGGCCTCGCTGATCAATGTCTTCAGCATTATCATCTATGACGTTTGTGTCAATGTCGGGGCCTTGCGGATCAAAATCAGCATCCATTTTTTTTATCAGTTAGACTCAACGCCTATGTCTATATTATATAGACATTAAACTTCAACAGTAGTATAGCTCACATGGCTGAACAATACGGACGCAAACTTAACCCTCAGCGCAGACTGCGGGATGCCTTCGGTGTCAAGGGCATCCGGCATTCGGTTGTGATAACCAACAACCCAAGCAGAATTGACCAGAATCAGCAGCTACTGGTCAGGTTTCCCGATCTCGGTGACCACGATGTAATCGTTCCTGGAACAGCACGTCTGGCCTTCACAATCACCCTAGATTCAACAGATGAAAACCGAACTATTGTCCAGAACATAGGGCGCGCTGTGGTTAAAAAGACAACAATCAAGATTAGTGGGAATGAGGTCATGAGCATTGACGACTCCGACGTCTACCACTGTTATGGTGACTTATGGAAGACTGCGCTGGAACGCAACAACGCTCAATACCAGGGGATCGACACCAGCCGAAAACAGAACGTCACGAAAGCCAGAGTGGGAGCAGCTGATTTCAACGACAACAAGAAGGCTGACAAAGCCATCGCACATGCGTATGGGAACCGGTTCTACATTCCAATCAATTTCAAGCTTCTGGAGTCTCACATGCCTTTCTACCAAGCTGCACTGGGAGACCGCCTTAAGTATGAGCTAACCTTCAACGACTATAGCAGGGTTATAAAGGCTACCAATGACACTGAAGCAAAATACACGATCGATAACATATCCCTGGAGTACGAGATGGTCACCGATGCTGAGCTGGCCCGCATTGTCCGCAATCAGTACCACGGCCGCCTAGCGATCCTGTACGACAGGATCCTGCGCCACCGCAAAATCTCGTACGACAAAAGCGACACCCTTTGGAATATCAGCATCAACGTCCCCGCACACAGTATGAAAGGCGTCCTTATGCTGTTCGAGGAACCCACAGGATCGGCCTGGAATAGAAACACCGAACACTTCTGCAACCCGAAAATCACCAAGGTTGAGGCAACCATTGAGAGAATTCCGAACCAGCTTTATAGTCAAGGCATGCGTCCTTACCAGCAGTGGGAAGAGGCTAGAAAGAATTTCGCCGGTGGCCTTAAGCGGCCTGCAGAAGTGGCAGAAGTTATCAAAGATGCCGGACTCGCAGACGTCTCGCTTGGTGAGTATCTCACGACGAAGTATGCCCTGTGGCTCGACTTTAGAAGCACGGACGATGACAGGCTGCACGGCAGGGGGCGTCGGGTGCAAAATGCAAGCGAAGGGGTTACGATCCAGATTACAAAGGAGGCTGAGGAACCTGCTCCATTGATTATATACCTCTACATAGTCATGGACGCGCAGCTTAACATTGAAAATGGCAGGTTTGTCAACGCAATCTACTAACCATTACCACTTTCTCTCAAAAGACCCTCACTCAGCCATCATCTGCGGGCAGACAGGGTGTGGGAAAACGGTGTTCGCTCTCGAGCTGCTTGAGAGCCACTACCGCGGGACCTTCGAACATATTGTGATTCTCTGTCCCACGATACAGTACAACAAAACTTACCAAACACGTACATGGATCTGGGACGAACCTGAGATCTACGTCCTCAACCCGGGCGAGAGGTTGCATGACTACCTTCGAGCTCTATTCTCTCTCTTTAAAGGTGAGCCCACCCTGTACATCATTGACGACAGCTCAGCCACAAGGGCGCTGACAAAAAAGAAGGATATGCTTTCTGAGCTGGCTTTCTCAGGCCGACACGCAGAACAAAACGTCTGGGTGCTCACCCAGAAGTATAACTCTGTCCTCAAGGATCTGCGAGAACAGACGCGTTGGATTGCCCTCTTCCACTGCAAAGACCGAAACTCATTTAATTATTGCCTAGAAGAAAATGATGTGATCGGCGGTCACGAAGATAGAATGGAGGTTCGTCAACGCCTCGCAAAGACGAAACATGCCAAGCTTCTGTTAAAGACTGACCAGCCCGCTGAATATGTTGTCTGCTTATAGCACATTAGCATCTTGCTTAAGCACATGAGTGAACAGATCACCTGCGGCACTCTGCTGCCTTTAGTTTGTTCCCAAATTCTGATTTTATCCCTCTTCGGCTGGTTTGCCTGGCAGTATATTAGACTTAAACAGTTCTTGGTGATAAGATTTCAAACTATATTTACTACCATGAATTGTGATGAACTTATCGACGAGCTCCTGCAGAATGGTGGTGACACTGGACACCAACCCAGTGCAGACCAGGGGCCGGCAGAATCCAGCCACAACCCACAGAGCTCTAATGAATCATCGGAACAACAGGAGAGAGGAGTGGGAAGTGGCATGCAAAAACGAGACCGCCTAGAAGCAATTGTTGCTGGTGTAAACAGTATCTCGGAAGAGCCCTTACACTCGAACAGATCGACTCTATGAGCGATAAAGAAATTGAAAAGCTGTATGCTCGTTATGAGCTACATTATGACCAAGACTCTCGTACAAACCGCGCTGACCATGTACTCTGGGTTAGCGTCACTGTTCCTCCAGAAAATCAGCCAAAGCTGGCTGCTGACCTGGGCGCTGATCCATTTGTGAGTCATGCGCTTAACACTGCTTCATGCAAACTGTATCATCGCTATGGTATGTTTCTAGCTCCCTTCACAGCAGCTTTGACAACTTTGAAGTACTGTCAATTTGGATATGCATGCTGTCCATTTGGACATGGATGCCCGAGAACTACATACGATAATGATGACGGAGCAGAAAATGACACCACTGGAGAAGACGAAGCAGAAAATGACACCACCGGAGGAGACGAAGCTAGACAGTCCGACTCAAGTCGATCAAAGTCCGGCTGCTGCTAGATCAGACCCCGAACCTCAACCAATAACTAAAACTAAAGATCCAAAAAAAGTTGCTGCGGGGAAACTTGGTGAAGCTGCAAGAAAAGCCAAGCAGGAACTCCAAAAGGCCAAGCAGCAACCCCAAAAAGCTACTGATAGGAATGATACTACGATCCGAGCGCCACCGAGTAGAGACCCCAGTCCAGCTCCCAAAGACCCTCAGGCCAACGAAGACCCTCAGGAGTCTACACCAAAATGGCCAGAGGTCTCTACTCTTGTGATTGTTGGAGGCGTTGCAGTCAGTCTTGGTCTTGTTTGGTGGTAGTTACCCCAGCATCCGGCGTTAGGCCGCGTAGTACTTGTAGAACAGAGGCCCGATCCACCACAACAGATTGGAAATCCAGAAAAGATTTTATCTAAAGACATATTAGACATTAGGAGGGACCCTCATGATATGAGGTGAATAATTATGTCAACTCCAACAACTGACGGAAAGATGCTCGCCAACGAGGCGTATCATAGTGCTGTTGTCGGTGGTCTTGCCATCGGCTACTCTGGACTAGGTAAGATGGTCATCGGAGGCGCTGTCCCAAAGCTTGACTACACGCCCCCTCGTGATCTAGGCTTGGTCATCCTTGACATTGGCCTCGCCATGTTAACAAAAGATATGCTAATTAAATAGGGGATTATTCCTCCGAATATTGTGAAGTAGATTGTATACTAGTAGTATAGATTATAATCTTGCAAAAGATAATATAATAATCTTGCAAAAGATAATATAATAATGGCCTCGATTGCAATGATGGTTGGAGGTGCACTAGTAAATGCTCTTGCGTTTTCAGGTAGCGGCTTCGTGTTCTCAGCTCTTCGAAGCCCGGGAGTCAACGAAGAGCGTAAACGCCACGATAAAGCTATAGAGCAACTCCAAGCTGCTCAGGCAGAATGGTCTCGGAACAGAACAAAGCGCCTAGACTGGATTAATGAAGAACTTCACCGCCAGGGTCACGCTGAGCGCACCTTTCGCAACGTGGATGCTGCAATGCGTCAGTATGCACACATCACGGGTAAAACTCTTCCCGTCGAATCTGAGCCTGTCCTAAGTGATTTTTATACACCATCCGAAGGTCAGAAGGATCGCGAGATAGCGTTCGTTATTATCGGGATGGCCGCAACCGGCCTCATGGCCTATAAGCTCGCCAAATGATCCATCCGCACTGATTGTTTTTCATCGGTGTTTGGGGCGACACGTGTCATTGCCGACACCACCTAGGTGGGTTTAATTTTCCCCTATTATATATACAGCCTTGGTATAGAACCACAATGGGTCTTCCCGAAGAGCTTTACTTCGCCATGTTGGGGGTTGGCCTCTGTGCTCGCCGTCACAAGATTCCTGGTCCTCTGGCCCACACAATGATCAATATTGCACAAAGGTCGCTTGAGCTCTGGCGGCAGGATGAGAAGACCGCGATGCATTTTGCCGCAGGGGTGCTGGCTAGTCCCACCAACCTCCGTTTGACAACTGGACAGCTTCCTGAGCCTGTGGCTTCCGCATGTTGGAGATTGATTAGGCTTCTGGAATATCTCGCAACCCATGTCCGCCAGGAAGTTGTCTGTCCCCCTGGCGAATCTTTACTATAACCCCAAGGGGTACTGGAAGGGGCTCGCAGCCATCAAGAAGCTGGTTAAGGCTGTGAGAGTCTCTGAAGATGTGGACCGGGCCTGGCTGAAGAAGCAGGCCATCTGGCAGATTTATTTACCTGCTCCAAGGCATATTCCACGGCCTAAGTTCGACGTTGGGGAGCCAAACGAGGTCCACCAGGCCGACCTCATTTTCCTTCCGCACGATAAGGTAAGACAGCGAACATACAAGTACGCCTTGACTGTGCTTCACATTACAAAGCGGCAGAGCCCCTGGCCAGCCAGACCGCAGCAGAGGTTGCCGATGCTCTGTCTCGGATCTACAGACGGGGGCCATTGAAGTGGCCCAAGCTTCTCCAGATTGACCCTGGGAGAGAGTTCATGGGTTCGGTGAACCAGGTGCTCGCCAAGCACGGGGTTTCTGTCAGGCGCGGTCGTGTGGACATCCACCGTGACCAGGGGATTGTGGAGCGCTTCATTCGGACCCTGGCCGAGCGCCTGTTCGGCCACCAGTACGCACAAAAGATGCGTCTGCCTCAGGGCCAGAGGTCGACCTCGTGGGTTGCTCGGCTGCCCGCCGGCATGGCGGCTCTGAACGGTAAGGAGACCCGTTTGACTGGTAAGAAGCCTAAGGATGCCATCAAGGCTAAGATGCCGCTCACACAAAAGCCCTCTTCGGTTATTCCCGGCCGCCCGGTTGGTCTCTCAGGGCGAAAACTCCCCTCTGGTGTGGGCGTTCGCTACCTCTACCAGGCGGGAAAGCTGGAAGGTGGCCGGCGTCGTGCAACTGACCCTGTATGGTCTTTTGGGGTGTACCGTCTTGGGCGCTCAGTTACCAAGCCCGATGAGCCAGTGTTGTACTACCTGCTAGACTGCGCTCCGCGGAGGTTTGTCCGTGAGGAGCTCCTTGTGGTACCCCCTGACACTCAGTTTCCACCAGATGGGGTGTCAGCCGTTGAGAACTGTGCACCCCCTCTTTTTCGGGTGCACTCCAGGCAAGTCAGGCGAACATTGTCACGGATGTGGCCTTGGGTGTTGTCCTTGTCCAGCCGGTCAACACTGAACTGCTGGGTGTCCTTTGGCTGATATGCCCAGAGCGCCCCCGGCCGCGGCCATATTTTCCGTGGGGGGCGGCAAGGCCTGAGCTCCGCGTTTTCGGTTGCACTCAAGACAGGTCAACCTCACATTGTCACGGGTATGCCCTTTCGGTCGACGCTGAACTGCCGGGTTTCCTTTGGCGCATAGCACTACAGGAGCTCGGCGTCGCAGTCTGCGCACGTGTTCCCCTGCTGACCCTTGAGGCTAAGGATATCCTTCATGCGGAGGTTGCACTTCCCCAGGCCCTTGCCAGCGTCCGTTCTTTTGTAACTCTGGAGCTTATAGCCTATGTTCCTCCTCGCTGTGGCCTCGTCGTAGACAGGCGGGGGCGCGGGATGGCTGTCTGCTTCAGGCGGCGGGGGGCAACATCTCGCCAGCTGACGGAGGTAGCGGACTCGGGACACGGCTAGGTAGGCCAAGTTGCTCCACTGTAGGTAGTCGTCGACGATCCAGACTTTTTGCGGGTCCTCGATCGTGAGCCGTTGACTCGAGTGTACGGTCATAGCATACCCAAGAGTCCAGTCGTCCCAACATTTGCCATCAAGGACCTCGGCCGCGGTCTTGACCGGGACCGGAACGACGTCGTTGAGGACCAGTTCTTGCTGGTCTGGCTGGCCGTCGCCGGGTATCTGGACCATGACGTTTTGTCTGCGGGTGTCCCTAGGGCGATATAGGAGTGGGACTGGCTCGTTCGGGTAGGCACCGCGGTGGTGCTCGAAGAGCAGGCGCAGGGCGCGGTTCCGTGGCTCATTGCGGGGAACTAGTATGCGGTCTCCGGGGTGCCAAGCCTGGACGATCAGGCCGGTCAGGCCAGAGCCTTATATTCCTCTTCAAGGTCTTCAGTTCCTCGCACCGGCTCCGGTGGTGGACAGTAACCTCCTCATAGTAGTCGGCCTTTTCCCGGAGCCACGTGTGTGGCTCGTCCCCTGTGATTGGCGATGGTTGGCCTTGGTCTCTGCAGCAGATGACCTGGACGCCCCTCTGATCGAGCCAGTCGAGGAACGTTTCGAGCACCGGCCGTGGCACCGTGCACACCTCGTCCCAAATGATGGCACTGTGCACACCTCGCCCCAGATGATGGCACCGTGCACACCTCGTCCCAGATGATGACTCGCGGGATGCCCATGCGTTCCGCCGTCCACTCCGTCTGACCAGACCACCGGAAGAAGGAGTGGTACGTCTGGGCGTCAACCCCTCTGGTACTCATCTCCTTGGCCAAGCGGTGGGTCGGGGTGAAGACCAGAGGTTTCCTGCCGCGGAACAGCTCGATTGCACGTGTCGTCTTCCCAGAGCCACCGCCCCCGTTTAAGTAGCTCAGCTGGTATCTGGTCAGCGGGTCGCCGTAGCGCGGCGCGGCGCTGTCCTCCAGCTCATGTGTGCCCTCCCAGTGACCGGGCTCGGGCTGGTAGACCGCATGGTCCGAACATGGTCCGTCTTTGACGTAGAGGCTGTCCATGGCCACCCGTACTGCCTCCTCTGGCGTGAACCAGCGGAGCATCTCCAGTAGGTAGATGTGTGCGTATGCGAGCATCGAGGCCCGCAGGTGTGCGTACTGGGGTTGGCTGCCATCGTAGTAGGTGAGGATCCAGCCCGCGGGACAGACCTCGGGGGCACCAACGAGGGTCCCACTTTGGCGAGTATCTTGGACAAGGAAGTCGACCTCACCTCGGTCCGTGACATGTAGGCGAGCAGCGCGGTTGGAGCCCATTGCTTCTTGTGGAGATGTCCCCCGAACCAGGCCACGATCACGGGGTGGACCCCAGCGGCGAACTCCCATGCGCGGACCTGGGCAAAGCCTGTACTGATGTCCTTGGGGAGGGGCCCGGTTGAGTGAGTTCGGGTGCCCGAACCTCTGGAACCACGGACCGGCCTCGCCTTTACCCTGGGACGAGGCGGGGTAGCAGGCCTTCATGTCGATGCTGAAGACGTCGTTCACGTTATAGCCATTCCAAAGGCCTCCATGGCCGTGTTCCATGCACGCGCTTTGCACCATGTCGAGGATGTGGACAGGCGTAGGCTTCCAGTCATTTTCTCTTGCGACAACGCTGGCTGCGTGGTTCTCGCCGAAGACCTTTTGGGTCGGGCTCGCGGATGGGGTAGAGGCCATAGACAACAGCACTGACAGGGTAGGCATTGGCGTAGTACAGTCCCTTGTAGAGCACCGGGCTGAGTTGCTGAGGTAACCTCGAGGACATTGCCGCCCCGGGTCCGTCCCTGTTTCAGGAGGGCGAAGACGCCTGGGGCCTGCTCAAGGAGGAATTTCACCTTGACGATGTATTCTCCTCTTCCTGTGAGTTTATTGAGGACCTCTGCGGCCCTTTCTGCGGTCAGGGTGTGATCAATGATGACGTTGCCGCCACGGATGCGGATATTGTCATCCACGACGACATTGCCGAGCTCGTACGGGTCGGGCGACTCCTGCCTCCAGGAGCTGACAGGGTAGGCATTGACCGCCTTGCTCTCAATTTTAGCCAATCAGGGGCGAGATATTTCTGCCACCGGAGGACATCTGTTTCCTCGCGACATCACCTGTACCCAGTTCACCACTTTGCTCTACAGAAGTAATGTTAAATCACCGATGTTCTTTGTGATCACCAGACAACTCTATTTTAAAGGCATTTTCAATGAACAAATGCTAGTAGAATACGTCTGAGGTTATTCCCCAAGGTTTCAACCAGGACACCACAGTATGTGGTCTTTGATTGTAATAATAAAGGGGGCCATAGGCCTACTTCCCACAGACAGGAGTATCTGGCCCCTAATACTGAGGAGCGTAGGGTACTCGTGATGTGACATCATGTTTTCGGTTTCTCTAAAATGGCATATCCTATGGTCTCGTGAGAATTCCAGATTAAAAGATCATTTATAGAGTCACCAAGGACTGTCATAAAAAAAACCGTATAGGTCTGTATGGACCTCTCTTCTGAAATAACTTTGGTTATATTTTTTGTTGTCTTTTAACAAATTTGTAGGTTTACTGGTTGTTCTCAGAGGTCATCAATCAAGGCCACCTACTTTTGCAGTTCTTCAAAGCCTGAAATATGATTGGCTGATAATTAATTTCATTTAACTAAAAAGATGGGCCCTTTTCATCTCAGCAGATTATTCAATTCCATCATGTTTTAGGCAAAAAGACAGTTTCACATGGTCCATACTTATCAGGTAGCATATCTGAGCACCAGACTGAAAACATCAGGCTAAAATGTAGATCTTCACCTCCAGGCCTGATATTCTCTTTAAACAAAGACACAACAGTGACCATCAACATAAACATTTTCAACAGTCAGAGCCCCAAACCTTCTAGACCTGACTTTCTCTCCTAATTTTCTACACCCCCTGACAGAATCTGACCTTTGACTCCAGCATCTGTGGTGTGCGAGTATAGTGAAGTATAAACATAAAAATGGATGAATACTTACTTCACAGATGTTTTTTCCTCTTTTCCACCTGTAGATGAAAATAAAAAATAAATTGTAAACAAATATTCTAAACAATCCACTATGAAGAGACACATTTGAAGTAAAACAAAGCCTAACCAGTAAGATACTACTATAAGTAAGATACCAGTAAGAATGCATGTCTAGCAAAGCACTCGCTATCTGACCCCTCTGACCTTTGCCCTTGTGAGGTCAACAAAACCAGCACCTGTCACCATGGAGAAAGCTAACCATACAGTCCTGCACTATATCAACAATCCTTAAAACTTGTACATGTAGCTATACTCATATTATCAGAAGGCATATCTTATACTTAGGCCCACTAGTGGAATACTCATGCCATGAATATTTATAAACTGCATGTCAACCAATGAATGAAGACTACACACTGGATGTGGGATAGAGTATGTACTATAACATGTGTATAGCTTTCTAACATTTGAGAAAATAAAACTGATTGACCAGCTGTTGTTGTTGTTTTCACTTGGACAATGACAAGCACGAGAGCACTTCAAAGCACAAAGACTTTTTTTCAATGCTATCAGAAGACTGAAGAGGACACTTGTTAAACTGTCTTTGACATGTTTTTCTGTCCGGCTCACACTTGAAGTGAGTCATGTTGCTGGAGCTTTGAACTTGATCACATGATGCAAACCTTCCTGTAATGTTTTGTTCATGGATTTTTCGGTTTATGAGATATTTTGGCCATTTGATTGGCTCACTGCTAAATGGGTCAGCAAGCCTTTTTAAAGGAGAATGCATGTACATGTATGTTTACCAGCAGGCAGAATGAAGTATATAGAGTATATTGCACAGTGAGAACGCCTCCTCCACACAAACAAGACCCACCTGTGTCCATGTTCCCTTACATCAGCAGGTAACAGTCTTACACAGAACACACCTGCTCTATCAGAATGCCTCCTCCACACAGACAAGACCCACCAGTGTGCATGTACCCTTACCTCAGCACGTAACAGTGTTACACATAACATACCTGCTCTACTAGAACGCCTCCTCCACAAAGACAAGACCCACCTGTGTCCATGTACCCTTACATCAGCAGTTTAGTGTTTCACATAACATACCTGCTCTACCAGAACGCCTCCTCCACACAGACAAGACCCACCTGTCTCCATGTACCCTTACATCAGCAGGTAACAGTGTTTCACATAACATATCTGCTCTACCAGAATGCCTCCTCCACAAAGACAAGACCCACCTGTGTCCATGTACCCTTACATCAGCAGTTAACAGTCTTACACAGAACATACCTGCTCTACCAGAACGCCTCCTCCACACAGACAAGACCCACCTGTGTCCATGTACCCTTACATCAGCAGGTAACAGTGTTTCACATAACATATCTGCTCTACCAGAATGCCTCCTCCACAAAGACAAGACCCACCTGTGTCCATGTACCCTTACATCAGCAGGTAACAGTCTTACACATAACATACCTGCTCTACCTCCAGAAATGCCTCCTCCTCACAGACAAGACCCACCTGTGTCCATGTACCCTTACATCAGCAGTTTAGTGTTTCACAAAACATACCTGCTCTACCTGCACCACCAGAACGCCGTTTCAACAGAATGACGATGACAAGGACAATGACAGCGATGAGCACCACAGCACCGGCCACACCACCAACTATGGGTGGAATTTCAGCAGTCTGTTTTTCTGAAAGTTACAAGAGACAGTAAAAACCTGAAGAAGTTTAAAGCCTCAGTATTGATACATCTGTCTTGCCACGGAATCTACAGCTGCAAGAAAACACTCAGGCCTACTGTAACAGATCCATCCCTAAAGACACAAAAGAATCAAGTAAAAACAATTTATACCATATCAATTCCTTCTATCAAATAGCCAACCTTCTTCCCCACATAGCCTGGTAGTTGTTTTCACTCTGTTTCAGGAATGGTTTGCCCCTATGCTCTTCATCATCTACAATACCTAGCTACCCATACAACACAGGATGAAGTGCCACACCAGTATGACATAGGCACATGTAACATGTATTGCAATTCTTTGACCTAGTCATACTAGCTTATGGAGTTCTCAGAGTATGTGGATGCAGTCATGAAGACACAAAAGTGTAGAGAAGCCCACTTGTGCTATCTCCAACATATTTCAAGACTCACTTACTCATTTATTTGAAGGAGGTTTTACAGTATATTATTAATGAACATTTGACTTGGATCTTTATATAGGGCTCTTAAAAACCACTGCTCCCTAACAGGCATATGTACCTGACAAACCCTCTGACAATAAGCTGCAACAAAACTGGCTCAAGCTGGCTTTGAACCAGTGACTCAACTGGTGCAGGGCAAGTCAAGGTGATTTCTGACAGAAGCCATTAGTTTGTTAGCTCAAAGCCACTGATCACTGGTGCCATATTACACACACATGTTGGCAAATTGATAAGAGAAAGCATTTCCTGTGCTGATGTCAACTGTTAGCTATAGGCTATGATTGTTTGATGAGCTGAGAGATAAGAGGTAGCATTGTAGCATGTGATAAAGCAGACCTAGACAGGCAGAACAGGAGCACATAGCCCTGGCCACACACAATGATGCACACCTTTATGGATACATATGTCTACTGTATTTCAGCAACCATTTCCTCGTAGCTACTCAAGCTGCCAACATACTTGGTCAATAAAAACTTCTTCACAAAAGCAACTTTTACCCTCACAGTGTTTTGTGTCATCTTTATTCACAAGTTCATCAAAGGTCTTTGATGATGAATCGACAATCCTTGAAGTTCCATGCAGAGAGGGAATCTAAGAAAAGCTATCTGTAGAAGAATTGAGGTGCTCTTCCTAAAAGTCATACGTTGTAACAACCAACTTACACTGGACACTTGTTTTGTAAAACGAGGCGACAAAGCTAAGGCTTTATCTATGTCATTTCTGTCAATACCAGCACGTTGAAAACATGTTGAACACTACTAATTGTGTATTTTCAGTCTACATAAGTGAGTTTCTGTTTATATGAAAATGAATTTCACTGAATGTCAGCACAGATATGAATGACAATGATCACTGTTCTGTACACATCACAGTGTTCTGTACACATCACACTGTTCTGTACACATCACACTGTCCTGTACACATCACACTGTTCTGTACACATCCCACTGTTCTGTACACATCACACTGTTCTGTACACATCACAATGTACCAGGACCCAGACTTCACAGGCTTGTCCATTCATTCCTCACAGAATGTCAAGGCCAGGTTCAGCAAATAGAAGAAGTGTGAGAAAAATAGCTCATAGTAATGGTGCCATTATCAGATGAAGTTACTTGTCTGATTTGTCTTTTAACCTCGAGGTCGCTGCTGGTTCAAATATTAATGACTGTAGGAATTCACATCCCCACCCTACTTCAGCTGGCAGGATACAAGTTTTGTATGTTTTGAGCCATGAACAAGGGTTTTAACCTGATTAAGAGTAGACGCTGGCTATCCAAATGGGTTGTGGACATACAAGATATTCATGTATGTGGAAAAGAAAAGTTTTGAAACAACAGACATAAATAATAACACAAAAAATGCAAACATGGTCAAATTTGGAATGATGTAGAAAGTGCCAGTGTAGGTCTTCACCCAACAGTAAAACTCAGATTTCACTGGTAGAAATATAAGGTAATCTACAAAAAAGTGTAGCAGAATTTACATGTTAGAATGACAGATGCTGATGGCTATGAGATAACTGCAGTTCTGCAGGCTGGAGGGGGGGGTCAGGTACAGGTAAGTGAAACGTGTGACATTACCTCCTCCCCCTGATGTCCCTGGCCCACCTGTAATGAACAGATCAGGTAAATATGAAATACACTTTCACATCTACCTACGTAAGGTACATAAACCTGCAGAAGACAGGCCTATACATGATATGTCACATGGATGACAACCAGACCCAGTGTGTAAGGCGGTCGACCGGCACTGAAATGAATAACCTTTCTAGCTAAAGCATGAGTACCTGATATTTCTGTCACTGTGACGTAAAAGCTGGTTGGTGAAGCCCGTGGCACACCACTGATGTCAGTGGTGACAGTCACGCTATAGTTGCCCTCATCCGTCTGGCGTACATCGGTAAGTGTCAGTGTGGTAACGTTCCCCTGTAGACTGACCGAATGACCATACACCACCAGACTGACCTGACCCGCCTCTTCCTGGTGAGACTGTAGGGGGTCACTCTCTCCGACTTTCTCCCACTTCACTCGGACATTGCCGGAGGACGGTCCAGCGTAAAAAGGCACGGAGATTGTTTGTGTTTTCCCCAAACCAATCGTCCTTCTCTCTGGCTGTTTCTGGAATACAGCTGGAGCTAAATGAGACAGAAATGGTGAATGAACAGTGACCTTATCTGAAGATGGAATAGTTCTCTTATACATCAGTTAGGTTAAATATATTCCATACATCATTAGTAACACAGCAAGCATCCTGAGGATGCACATCCCAGTGACGAGTTAAATAGAAAATGAGAGGGCTTATGCAATGTTCAAACTGTATAAATCAGCAAAAAAATTATCTTTTTCTATAAAATGCAAAGCCTTTCCTGTATCAACAACAAAACATATCAGTTTCACAAGTCTCCATTTGTTACTTTAACAGGAGTTGCTTTATACAAACATTCATGTCATGTTAAATGAAACAAGAGGAAACGGAGTTCTAAATTTATAAGATTTGGGCAGGTTAGAATGATTGTTCATGCAAATCTAAGGCACGATGCATGTTTTGGAAATATGTAACACTCAAGAATTTATTACTCAAGTTAAGCCTGTGCTCCAAAATTGGTAACGTTAAGAAAATTTAACAAAAAATACTTTCCACACAAGTAAATAAGGAGTGTTGAAGGTTTCTTCTTGAAGCAGGTACATGTACCATACAAGGAGCCATCACTCAATCACATCACAGTACAGTAAACACAGACGCACAGACGCACACTGGTATGCTGTCTGCTACATATGAATGTCTATCACTGATTCTCAATCAACCACATATTTAGAACAGCCAGGTCAGACTTACTGGGAGGAGCCACATGAACCAGCCCTGTTTGTGGAGACTTTACCCCGTTAGTCACTGAACACACGTAATCGCCCGTGTCTGCGTATGTTAGGGTGTCATTCAGCCGGAGTGTGCCCGGGGCTGTGTTTGTCTGGGTCCCCAGTGTCCGTATGAAGGTCCCTCCCAGGCGCTGTTCCCACGGACTGAAGGTGTAGGTGTCAGGAACACCCTCAGCTGTACAGGTTAAGGTGTGGGTACTCTGGTCATACGTCACTGTTACAGCAGGAGGGTCTGAAATGAGGATTGTCTGTTTGTTGGATTGGGGTTTAACATCACTTTCAACATCATTTTGTTCACAATTTCTCCTTGCAGCAGTCCGGACCCAATGCTGACATATATCTACTGTTTACTGACTGGATCAACATGTCAAAGAGAATCAACTTGACGCCACACCCTGTCACACTACACTGACACACCGAGTTAACCAGTACTTGGTTAATTCCCATTATGCTGAGCGCCAAGCAAGGTACCAAGGTTACTGATGTTGACGGGGCCTCCATGGCTCAGTTGGTTAGTGCGCTAGTGCACCGTAATGACCCAGAAACATCCCAAAATGCAGTCACTGTGAGGTCAAGTCAAGCTAATGCACGGTTCCTCTTCGGTCCTACGTGGGAAGATCTGCCAGCAACCTGTGGATGATTGTGGGTTTCCCCCAGGGCTCTGCCCGGTTTCCTCCCACCATAATGCTTCCCTCTATGGTATACGTGAAACATTCTTGAGTCTGGTGTAAAACACCAATGAAATAAATAAATATATACCGACACTGAAGTCTTAGCTATGTCTTGGCTTGGGATTGAACCTTGGATCTACTGTCCACGAGTCTACCAGTCAATTTCACTGTTTTTATATTTCATGAAAATTGATGTCAACAGACTTCTTCTGTTACTATACAAAATTGCCCTCGTGATGTGTGGTAGAGATTGATCAAATTCAATGAGTTAAACAAGGAAAAGAGGACAAATACTATTTCATATTTCTGGTGTGCAGCATAGACAAAAAAGTGACAAGTGTAAACTGAGCAAGATGTCCAAGATTGACAAATTTCTTCTAGACATGTGTCCAGGGCCATTTGAATATCTGTAAGCTGTGATGGTAGACATTACTGACACTTCTATAGTCTTGTAAAACATGAATGTCTGATCACAAAAGTCCACTGTACTTCATTGACAAATATCACAAGATAAACAACAAATTTTACAAGTCAAACAACTAACATGCCCAACTGAGAAAGCAAGCATTTGCTTAAACCTTCACTTTAACAAATTCCTTTAATCAGTGTTGTTAGGTTACTTGAACAGAGTTCTGAGATGAACCAAATGACTGCAAAAAAATAACAAAAACAAAAAAAAACATATCCCAATAATACATCAGACAAAGAGATGACGTTGGAAACATGTGTGTCAGTATCTAGGTATGTTGTTTAAGTAGCATTCTGAGTGGCTGTAGAGCTCAGCAGTTATATCAAAGTGCTCTGTGTGCTTTTCAGTTGCTGTATTGGTAGGAGAGGGAAGGGAAGTCTGTTAATGATCTCCTGGTGGAAAGACACCTGACAACCTGAGCAAACTACTCACACTGTACAACCAGCTCCACTCTCGTCTGTTGACTCCCGACACTGTTATTGACGTTACAGGTGTACTCCCCGGCAGCTGACCTCTGTACATACTCTATCCTGTAATCAGCTGATGTACTCATCACCTCTTCACTCCCTGACCTTCTCCACTCAAACGTAGGTGGGGGATTCCCGTCAGCAGAACATGGTAAGGTGGCTGCTTCATTCTCTGTCACATTAACATGAGTGACAGCGGACGGAGTGTCCAAGTCTGCAATTAACATGTGTAAGGATATGTTACATATGATATAAGAAATTCCTGATATTGTCAGAAATCAAGCCTACAAGTAACAAGGTGCCTTGATATCTTCCTGCACATATGTGCTTTGATATCTTCCAGCACACAGGTGAGGCATCAGTTCTGAGCTGTACTGTACCATCCACTTTTAACACATGCAAATTAGACAATTACCTGACTGCCATGAGGCAGAGAAACTAACACACAAATAAACAAAACAGTGCACACCTTGGGCTGACCTTTGAATGAATGAATGATTATGGCTTAACGCCACATCAGCAATATCTCAGCCATATCGTGGCGAGAACAAGGTGGAAACACGAGACGGTTCAGGTTTTGATACTCACTGGAGAACATTAAAAGGAAAACAAAATGTTCGGACATGGGTTAAAATCAGGTAAGAAAAACCAAAACAGTTAAAACTCAAAAACCAGCATATCTAGGAAATTTAATGACAAATTTTATGACACAGGCCAATGGCCTTCAAATATTTTATGACAGCTTCGCCGGGGATTCTGTCAAACAAATCATATATGGAGTTTACTGTGTAGAATCTTTGCCGAACGTGGGCAAAGTCTATACTGTCAACCAAGATATGCTTGATGCCGTATTCAGCATCACATCCAACACACTCGTGAGCACTGCTCCCCTCCAGGACAAAACTGTGTGTTAGACGAGAATGCCCAACACGGCATCTTGTTAAAAGTACTTGGTCTCTACGAGACATACCCAGTGTATAAGGATTATGGCCAATGACAGGGTGAATAGCGTGCAGTTCATTACGCACCTGCAAGTCCCATTCATCCGGCCAAAGGCGACGAATATATTTAAGAATGTTCGATCGAAAGCCAGTATACGGGACTTTAACTTTTGATATGATTTATTACGAGCAGCCTTTGCCTCCCTGTCCACGACTGTGTTTCCATGGATACCAATATGACTTGGTATCCAACAGAATATAATATCTTTGCCTCTTTTAATCAATTTTCTATGTAAGGTTAAAATTTCAAGAATGAGCGGGTTTTTGAATTTATTACTCTGCATTGCCAAAAGACAGGACAGCGAGTCACTGAATATCATTGCTCTCTGGGCACGCCCAGAGGAAACATATGATAAGGTCAGGAATATAGCCCTGCCTTCTGCAGAAAAGATAGACGATGAAGACGGAAGACGAAGAGAAAAGACCCGCAGTTTCAAGACAGCCGCGGCCGTAACCTTGTCCCCATCCTTCGACCCGTCAGTGTATATAAATTTATAATTTGGTTAATTAGCCTCAATTTCAGCAAAAGCTTGCTGAATTATAAGAGGATTTGAATTAGATTTATTATGTTGATGTAGATCAAATATTAGTTTAGGTTGTGGAAGAAGCCAGGGAGGAGACTCCGGTATCTTTACCTATCTCCTCTAGTTTGGTGTTAGATTCCATAATATGGTCCTGTATACGAAGACCAAACGGAGGGATCTTGTTAGGACATTTAGAATAGTTGTCTACATATGATGGATTTAAAACATAGTCATAGGCAGGGTTTGTTGGGTAAGCTTTAAGCTTTGTAGCATATTGAAGGCTCAGTTTAATACGTCAGTTATGTAAAGAAGGCTCATTTGCTTCCACATATAAACTCTCTACTGGTGAGGATCTAAAAGCATCAAGGCTGAATCTCAAACCTTGCTGATGAACAAGATCCAACATTTTTATATATGACTTCCTTGCGGAACCATAAATGACGGACCCATGTTCCAATTTAGGCCTCACCAGAGCATAATATAGATTAAGTAAATCAGATCGGTCAGCACCCCAATCGGTGCCATACAAGACCTTAATTATATCGAGAGCCTTTGTACATTTAGCTTTAAGCATTTTTATGTGAGGTATAAAAGATAGCTTATTACCAAATATTATACCTAAAAATTTAGTCTTATTGTGTTATGGGAATTAAAATCTCCCATTATGAACGGTGTAGGTAACTGAAGATAGAGGAGCCGCCTGCAGCTCGCTCTTCTTTGTGACAAAATGTACTATAAAGTGAATAATTTTTGAGAGTTATTTTATCTCTGTCAGATGTCTTCAGGTGAGTTTCCTGAAGACACAGGGCAATAGGATTTAATGATTGGACCAGCTATGTTATGTCAATAAAATTAACCCAAAGACCTCGACAGTTTCACTGTATAATTTTGTTGTATATACACATTATGGCGGGAGGCGTATAGGAGATTTCTCTTTATGTCTGGACCGAGGACGACCCTTCATTGGAGATCGGCTGGAAGATCTCCCTGGTGCGGGTGATGTATCCATCACATCTGCATCTGATGTTGAAGGGACAACGTCCTTCAACGATCCAAACTTATTAATGTTTGGACGGATTCTCTAGTGGCCTTAGACGTATGTTATAGAGGGCCACTCAGTTTACTAGTTTTAATATTATTACTTTGAAGTTTGTTTTTGGATTTGTTTTTGTCATTATTATTTTTAGAGGACTGAGGTTGAGGTTTATCAGTTTTTTCTGCATTGTTTACTGGTTTTATTTCTTGTACTGAGGTGGTCTGGGTTGAACAAGAGTTCTGGACAGGTAGAGCCGAAGGTTCAAAAGAGATCGAACTAGGTCTGTCATTTCCAATAGGCCAAGTCGAGGAAGTTTGAGTTGCAACAGATGTTGTAGCTTGCTTCACTACATTGCCAAACAAAGTCTGCGGTGAAGTACTAGAAAGCTGGGCCAATTTGTGGGTTTCCTGATGGGAAATGTTGTTTTTAGTTTTTAAACTGATTATTTGCTTTTCTTTAACGAAAAAAGGACAGTCTTTCGAGGAGGCCATGTGTTCTCTGTCGCAATTACAGCACTTAACTGTGCTGTTGCAGTCAAAACCATCAAGACCTTCACTGCGGCATCGGAAACAAACCAGTTTATTTTTACATTGGACCAAATTTTTGGCAAGTGAAACATCGTCTTGGGTTAGGTATATATAAATCCACATTAACCCTATACGGGCCAATGTAGATATATGATGATAGAGAGGTGCTATTAGTCAAAAGGAAGATGTTCAATTTGAGGATGTTGCCAGCCTTTTTTGTTGTGAAACGCTTCACTCTGACAACACCCTTTGGTTTTAATTCTGTACAGATTTCTTCTTCAGATAGGTCGAAGATATCCCCATCCCTGTCATGTATTATTCCTGACAACTGTTCAGGGTATTGTGAGGGGATGTAAAAACAGATATATCAGAAATTTAATGATAAATTTTTTGATTGTTGTTTCCGGAAGCATTAGATGAGAATGTCTCTGGATCGTAGTTGTTTAACGTTTTTTTAAAGTACCTGCTGCACCTTGCAAAGTCCTTTTTAAAAGAAAAGGATGAAGTTTAGAGGCCGGCTTTTGTTCACTGTTTGTTGAGAGAACAATAAAAGCCGGCCAACTTTCCTGTCCATTGTCAAGTGGGTCTGACAAAACCTCCAGCTTTCTCTTTTTATCAGCACCTGAAGTTGGCTGAGAGGACAATCTAGTGTTAGAGACATGGGGTGGGGTGGGGTGGGGTGGGGGGTTGCAGCTGACCTTTGACTCCACATTCACGCTGTAGTTCAGATACATGTATATAGATCAGAGAGTCTCTCTATGACAGGCCAGTAATTACAAACAGGCTGCAGAAAACTCACTTAGGCACTACAGGATACTGTAACACACTCAAGGTTAACCAGCACTTGAACCATGCATGACACATGCCAACTTACAGAGAACATTGAGCGTGGCTGTGGCCTCCTCTGTACTCAGTACACTACTGTTACTGTACAAGTTTGTGGCTGTACATGTGATGCTCCTCATGGATCTGTTGGCTGTCAGGGTGTAGTCTGATCTCTGCCCAGGTCTACCGACATTATCCACCTTCCAGCTGTAGGACGGAGGAGGGTTAGGCTTGGGGTTCCCCGTCCCCACACAGGTCAGTCTTTTGGGTGTCCCCTCTGTCACAGTCACCTGTCCCCCACTGGCCTGCTCTATACTGGCTCCTGTGATCTTGGCTGAGAATTACAAAGGTTTGACCATGAGATCCACTGGCTTTTAACATGACAAACTTAGGCTTCTAGCCACAGATCAACACCTTTACAACAGAACATGAGTGTGTGACTGTAGAAGTCATTACAGGCACTCACAGCTTCCACAATTCAGATCATGCACATGCAATCCTATAACACTTCAAAAGTGCACAGTCTGTCACTCTGTTGCCAAGTACATGTAGTTAGCATGTTAATGTAACAAAATGACTCAGAGGCCTCTGACCAATACAATCGCCCAGTAGTCAGTGTGCTACATGTAGAGCAGCAGAATAACCCTGGGGCCTCGCATCAGTATAGTCACTGTGAATTAGAGTTCAGCTCATCCTGGTCTCCTCTCCGGCCGTAAGTGAGAAGGTCCGCCAGCAACCTTTGGATGGTCAAGGTTTCCCCCAGGCTCTACCCGGTTTCCTCGCACCATAATCCTGGCCCCGTCGTATATATGTAAGTGAAATATTCTTGAGAATGACGTAAAAATCTGTATGACATCAATGAAAGAAATAAAAGAAATTAAAAGTGCAAACTTCAGTAACCTATTATAGTTCAAACAATACAAGTCAGCTGTTCTAGATGTTTACCTTATCCTCATCTTCTGAATTGTATGACAAGTGACAGCATATTCCAACACAACAGGTACCTGTGACACAGCTGCAGACGGGAGCCTTGCTGTGTATCTAAGAGAAACTGCTCTGATTAAAATGAGCTCTCAGCTGTTCAGTGTGCTGTCTGGACAGCAGAACTCAGACTTGTTGCTTTGCTCACTGTGAACTTGTACTAAATCATAATGAACACAAAAAGTGGAGACTTGTCAGAAATCCAAGAATGGATGTACTGTACTCTACATGTACTTTATCTCCATGTGACAATAGCCATTCTCCTGTAGACCAGAGAACATACAGTAAATCACACAGGTGTGAGACATGAGTGTGTACTACTGTACTCTACATGTACTTTATCTCCATGTGACAATAGCCATTCTCCTGTAGATCAGAGAACATACAGTAAATCACACAGGTGTGAGACATGAGTGTGTACTACTGTACTCTACATGTACTTTATCTCCATGTGACAATAGCCATTCTCCTGTAGATCAGAGAACACACAGTAAACCACAGATGTGTGAGACATGAGTGTGTACTACTGTACTCTACATGTACTTTATCTCTGTGTGGCAATAGCCATTCTCCTGTAGACCAGAGAACACACAGTAAATCACACAGGTGTGAGACATGTACATGTACTTACCTAACACCCTGACAGTTGTGTCCTGTCCACGTACATTTTGTGAACCCTCACACCAGAAAGTCCTGTTGTTATCCCTCTCATGACTGAGGGAGCTGATGTTCAGGTTATTGCTGCTTCCCACAAAGCTGACCACCTCCTTCCAGGGGGAGTTCTCTAGGTTGGGGGCTGAACCGCTGGTGAGTCTGATGATGATGAGATTACTGCTAGTTCTCCACCTCAGAGACCCCTGTATAGTGATAGTACAGGGCAGGACCACCGCTCCTCCCTCAAACCCCTCCACAACTCCCTGTGCCCAGGTCACAGCTCTGGACAGGAAGCCCCCTGAATGATGAGGAAGGAAAACAAATCACAGGTACATGAACAACCTGCTCCACAGGGTAAACACATGTATTATGAACTCCTAAACACTAAAACCACAGCTGTCTCTTTCAATGCACTTTCATTTACTGACTTATTTAATTGGTGTTTCCACCGTACTCAAAATATTTCACTTATAATACATCGGCCAGTAGTATGCTGGGAGGAAACCAGACAGAACTTGTGGGAATCAATGCAGACCCCTGAGTTTTACCGAGGCTTGGGCTTTTAGATGATAAAGTTCTGTCAGCAATATCCATACTCTCATGTCTGTTGTTTGTCTGTTTGTATGTCTAGCTGTAGGCCAAGATGACTAAGCACTTGAGTAGAACATCTGACCAGTGTCATGTCTAAATTATCACTGACAGACCAAAACCCCCTTGTGTCATGCTTTTGCTACATGTACAAACAAGCTTGGTTATAGGGATGTGTCTCATGAGCTTATCAAAAGTGGAGGGAATAATCCATAAAATACACATCTGACAAAGGAGTAGAGAGATGAACGGATGAACTGATGAGACAACAATACACATAGCGCTAACATGGACTGACAGCTTGAGGGAGGTTCTAATAGCATTCTGTAACAAACGAGTGAACTCAAATCATATTCCTGTGTCATTTATTTCTCCAAACATTAATAAATATGAACTACTTCATTTGGCAATATCACTTTGCCTGCTCACATGTACTTATCGTATGCCATGTGTAAGCGTACACCTTGTACGTATGTTTCACTTTTGTGTTTGCAAGATATTGGGTCTTGCCTAAGTGACTCCGGCTTTACACAGCACCTGTAGAACACCGTTACCTGCCCTTGTAAGGGTAAGGGATTTACAATCCATGTAACACTCGACGATGGTGTAACAAAATACGTCAGTCAGAAGCATAATGTTTGGGCCCAACCTGCATTCCTGTCCCAAGTAGGCCCAACCTACAGCCCTGCTGTTCAACATATATACAAACATAAATTTTACTGCCCATTTGAGTGTGTAGTACAGTGATACTGAGTCCTCACAAATTTCCACACAGGAAGACTTATTATTTATTCATTTATTTATTTGATTGTTGTTTCACTCCAGAATATTTCTTCTATATGACAATTACCAGTATAATGCAATCATCACTTTTAAGAAACAGACCAAACTATGGCTCCCTGAAGACCGTAATCAGGGGTGCAGCATCATCAGCAAATTCACACAGGGCAGCAAAGCTGACAGAAAACGGCTGACCAGGAGGCTAGTGACAGACCAGGGTAAACCTCCTTGTGCGGGACACCCGCCAAAGCGGCACCCTGGTCGGGGCACCAGTGAAATGCCCCCTCGGCCACATCCTCACATACTACGATGGCTCCCAGCCCCAGTGCACTCACTTAAGGGCATCTATGTTGGCCTATACCCACATCAACCTCCTCTCTATGATTTCAAGGTTCGAACCCAAAGAAGCTGTCCGGGTGGCAACCGATTCCATTGATGTGAAGAAAGCAGCACTGCTTGAAGGGATTGAGGCGTGTGTGGCCCCCAAAGCCTGCAGCTGCAACGAAGCCTGTTGTGTCGATTGTCTCACAGGGGTAACGTGTCTTCCTCCAGTTGCCCCAGCCCAGTGGTGTGACAAGGGAGAAAGGCTATACATGCCCATGGAACGTGCAGCCTACCTCGCCAAGCCCGAAGACAGAAACACGACATGCCAGACTCTTCTGCACCACGTCACAATGACCCACTGACCAGACACCAATTGAGCTCGTGGCCATACAATGATACGATTGCTCTGGAGAGTAGGCAGCGTATATATTTTTGAATGGCAGAAGTTTGAGAGTCGGAGAAGTTAGTGCGAAGGGAACTGTTGAAATGGTACCTGACCATGGAGTCCTGGTACAAATCTTACATAACCCATGTTGATACTCGACAAGCACACAACACCATTAAACAGCGGTGGAAGATTTGATTCGATGTGCTATTTTTAGTGTTCATTTTCAAGTACATGTACCTCACAAAGTTACAAATAAGCCGAATTGGCATTGGAGCTGTCTTGCAAGTTTAACGCTGTTTGGGTGAGACATGAGTGGGTGCTCTTGCAGACTCACACAAAATAACGCCAAAAAGATGTGATTTCCGGTAGTCACTACAGAATACACACCTGACAGACATAATTCCGCTACCCCTCTTCCGTCAATTTTTCTTCGTTATTTTTCAGAGCTTGGCTCACACCAAACATAGGTGAACAGAGTTCTCCACCATATGTCGGGAGAGATTGCTCTTTGGTATTAAGCTAAACAAACATGCCCTGCATCAGATTGTTGGCATCCAGTTCAACAACAACATTCTAAGGTATAGTGACTACAGGAAATCAGGGATTTTTTAGCGACAGTTTGCGGGAGCACCCACTCATGTCACATGCCTAACAGCATTAATTTCGCGAGACGCCTCCAATGCAGATTCCTCTTATTGCAGTCAGTCGCCAATGATTTCTGGTTTGCAAAAAAAAAAAAAAAACCAAAAAAAAAACCAAAAAAAAAAACCATACTAACCAAACGTGAGAAGGCTTATCACCAAACCAAGCTTCATTGTGGAACACTAGGAAGATGAGAGACACGGGTGGATCAGGTAGGTCTGAGTAAAGCAGCCGAGCACGATATGGGCCGAACTCAGGACGCTCACAACAGCTGAACGCCTGTCATTGTTGTTGTTGTAACAACTTCCGATCGCTCACTAAGTTTGTCCGCTCATTGTAAGAACAGGTCATCTCGTTGTGTGAAGTTAATGTCATTTCTTAATCATCCAAATTTATCACCAGTACTTGTCTAGCCGTTCAGGATACAACAAAAGGTCCACAATGCCAAAAGTACCCGTGAAATATGTTCATCTGTCTGCTAGTATCTGTGTCGGCTACCGCTTGGTTTCTTGATTGCCTCCCCTAATGAATTAATGGCCCCAAAATTTCGAAAATGTACGAGTCTATACGGACCATCCCTTATTTCGGGTGTTTCCGTAAAATAAACTCCGTCACGCAGTTTTAGCTCCTTAGGTATGGTAAATATCACATTCGAGGATACAAGACATCACAGAAAAGCTCTCTCTCTATGAATTAAGTTATCACCGGTGAACCTTAAGATCCGTTCACAATTCAGTGTGACATCGCCTGACGTCGTACGCTATAATAATAATAATGGCTTTATTTCACGAGGGTAAAATACAATGCGCATACTCAGTCAACACTGGGTTGATCTTCCCCGAGGCCCACAGACACAAACAGTTTGAAACAATATGTTACATTACATATGCTTTGGAATACATAGTGATTTGGAATGTGTAAGCGTCTTACAACAAGACTTTAAAAACAATTTTTATAGACATACAGTGGCAAATTAAATCAACACAAAGTATTTAAACAGTGATGTAATCATAAAAGCAAGTGTGAATTGTGCCATCATAACTATCCCAACCAATGGAAGAGATAGGTTAGTGGGAGACGGCCCGTTGCTGACCCGACCCCTTCCTATTCCGTCCTGAAGTTGGAACCTCATGATACACACATTCAAAGCACAGAACCAGAGAGTGGGCGATGGCCCTTTTCCCTATCCCCTTCTCATCTGCACATGAGCTCATGAGGGTTATGGTGGCATTCTCAAATGAAATATCGTTTTCAGTATATAATCCTTTGACGATATTGATTCTTAAAACATTGAATCGACGAAGGACAAGCTTTCCATACAACTGGTCCTGAGTAAGATAAAGATTTTTTATAAGTTTTAATTCTTGGGAAACGCGTTTTTGGTTTAACTGCAGTGGTAGATCTTAAATTCATGACAGGATTTAACTCAATTGAGAATATGCTGGGAAACAGTCATTAAGGGATTTGTATACACTGATAAACTTGCAGAAATCTACAAGTTGATAAATAGTGAGACATTTTAACTTTTTGAAAAGAGCTGTTGTTGCGATCTGTCGGTCCACATTCAGTATAAGACGGGCGGCAGTTTTCTGCAGTGTGAAGATCTTATTTAGTAGATCTTTAGAGCAGTTCCCCCGCAAACACTTAAGCAGTAATAAATGTGAGGTAGTATAATGCTGTTAAAAAACAGCAGTCGAATGTTTTCTGAGAAAAGTTTCCTGCTTTTCCTTGAGATAGAGAGCAGCTTTGAAACTATTGTGTATACATGATTAACGTGGAAATTAAACCCCAGGTTTTCACCAAGATGCAGACTAAGCAGCTGTTTGTGTACATACTCTTTCAATTGGTACTCTGTCAATGCTCATTGATGGTGTATAATCAATTGTACTATTTTTTATTTTTCTGGCAGAACCTATCAACATGGACTTAGTTTTATGTGGATGAACAATCATCTTATTCTGGAAACACCAATTTTCAGCACTTTTGATGTCAGGTTGAAGTTTTTGTTCAAGCTCTAACACAGTCTTACATGAAACAGGCAAGGTTTTGTCACCTGCACAGTTGTCAATGTTACATTCATTTACACAAAGTACCATGTCATTTAAAAATAGAATAAACAGTAAAGGGGCCAGTATGTAACCCGGGGGTACCTCGTTCTGAACAATCAGAGGAGCTGAACAGACGTTAATAATTGACAGTCTTTGCATCCTTGATGTAAGGTAAGAGGAAAACCATGTGAGGGCTGTGTTACTAACTTGGTATACTTTCAACTTATTTAATACGAATTATGGTCCACCAGATCAAAGGCTTTTTTAAAGTCTATCATGACAGCACCTACAACTTCTTCATCATCCATGGCACTTGCCCACTGTTCGGTTAT
Source organism: Acanthopleura granulata (assembly GCA_016165875.1). NCBI lineage: Eukaryota > Metazoa > Mollusca > Polyplacophora > Chitonida > Chitonidae > Acanthopleura > Acanthopleura granulata. The sequence goes on along the minus strand of JABBOT010000025.1, from coordinate 3,644,219 downwards.
TTTTGTAAGTGCTGTCAGATAAATGTATTGGGCTCTGACACCAGATTGATTGTTGTGGAGAAGATCATGAGACATCATAGAAGTGTAAATCCAGTTGTGTTCGTGTCGTTCTAATAGCTTGGAAAGAGTTGGTAGGATGGAAATTGGTCTTTAGTTTCCAAGCTTTACTTGCGGATTCGGCCTTGTGAAGAGGGTGAATTATTGCTTGTTTCCACAAATCCGGAAAAACACTGGCAGTTCTTAAATTCAGTATGCAGGTCAGAGAATGAGATATACTATCTGCTCCCAACTGCAAAAATTTTATACTGATACCATCTAAACCTGGAGTTTTCTTTGTGTCCATTGACTTTAAAAATCTCTCACGCGAGATGTTCGGTAATGGTAGGTAGAGAAAAACTATTGCCTGGTGGGATTTTGTTACTTACATATGCTTGCAGTTTTGCAAGGGATTCAGTTGGGTCATGGTTGTTTTTCGGCAGCAGTTGGGTGGCAGTTTTGATGAAGAAAGTGTTAAACTCTACAGCAGTTGCCAGCGGTTTTTTCAGGTGTAGTCAACGAGATTGGGGGGATTTTCGCTTTGGGGATTATTTAGTGTTTTTAATATTTTCCAAGGGTTTTTCCATTATCATTTTCGACTAGTATTCTTTTTTTCCGCCCTATGAATCTTGGCATTAATGGAGTTCTTTTTATACAAAGCATCTTGCTTTATTTTTGGCAGTTTTTCTCCTTCCGCCATAGCCTAAATATTATCTTCGGTCAGCCATTCAGGTTGTTTCATGTGCTTCACACGTTTTTTTTTTCTAAGCGGAGCACGCGGTGTCTAGTATTTTGAGAAAAGACGATACCCAGTGGTCAAGGGCCTCATTCGGATTTGTTTGGGACTCTACAGATGACCAGTCTTCCGCCATTAAACCAGGGCAAAAACTATCAACATCAAAGCTCTTCATAGATCGATAGGTAGTGGTTTTATGTGTCTGTGTTATGGACAGGTGATTTCCTTTTCGAGCTAAAAAGACAGGTTTGTGGTCAGTAAGCGAGAGATCTAAAACACCAGAGACGTAAATTTTATCAGCATCAGTTGTGTATATATGGTCCAATAGAGTGACTGAATCCTTTGTAACTCTTGTTGGTTCATTTATCATTTGGTTAAGTATATGGCTATCACAGCATTCAGCCCATCTGTTTTGGGCCCCAGGCACCATATCGATGTTGAAGACTTCGAGAATTATCATTTCCTTGTTCTCCAAGTAGGCTGTGTTGATCACTTCCTCGTAAAGCTCTGCCCATTGAGCAGGAGAATTTGGAGGCCTATACACAAAGCTAACGATAAAAGGGTTAGCCTTGTTTCAGTGCACTTTTAACCATAGTTTCAATGCCATAATGTTCCAGGTGTAACCTTCTCACATACGGTATCGTTTCAGAAATGTAAGCCAGCAGACCACCATCACTGCACTTAGGGCGACCTTTTCTTTCGGCTTTAAAACCAGGAATATGAACTAGGCGTTTACTTCTTTTTTTTCAGAAATGTTTCTGTTAGACCAGCTATGTCTATTTGCCTCTTACTTTTGGTCAAGATGATACTAAGTTGGTCTAATTTGGGTAACATGTGTTGGATATTTAGGTGTTCGATTTTGATTCCTTTTAGAGGTGAGTCTAGGTGACTGCTTGATGTTAAAAAATTTGTTTTTAAATTCTACAATTTTGATTTGGGAGGGAGAGAAAATATGTTTCGTGTCCTTGTTTTGTCAGTTTCTGGGGAGTCATTATTAATATCAGTGCAATTAAAAATACTTAAATATTCTGAGAAGTTAATGGGTTGAAAAAAAAAGCTGAAAATGTCCGGCAACTCTAAGAAGTTGAGTCATTTTCATTGGTGTTTTTTTGTCCACTGTGGTTGGGTTAAGTACTTGTTCTATTGTTCATTGAAGTCATATGTTACAATGGATTCAGCATCATAAACTATGGTATTTGGATCACAGTCCCAGGTATTGTTATCATTAATCGACTTCACTGTTTTGTTACCTAATCTAGCACTACCACTAAATATATAATAATAGGAAAAGTGTTAAGGGAGTTAACAAACGATACATCACTAATTTGGTTAACTTCACTATATCATGTATCTTCATGTACAACGTTATTTATCACTGAGTTTGTTTCGGAAACTTGATCACATATTATAATATTATCACAAAAGATAAAAATGATGGATTGGCACGAATAATACATTCAAGAGCCTCGCACTGCTTAACACATAAACATGTTCCTTGTCCATTGCACTCACTGCACATGTATTGCAAAACAGAGAACTTGTTTGTACAAGTATCTTTGCAGACTGCATGCGGCCATTCCTCCTAGGGAATTAATGATTGCTCCTGGCCAAAGTCTCAGTGCCTGCTACAGTTTTTTGATTTGTGTCCAGGCATGTTACATCCGCGGCAGATGGCTGGATGTTTGGGCCAACACGAAGCCTGAATGTGTCCAGATTCTCCACATTCATGTCAGAGTTCCGTAAGCTCAACACGTTGAGAATGATTGTGGTTGACACCTTTCAATGGCAAGATTCTTATGAAATTGCCAATCGTTCTCAGTAACCTTGTTGTACCTCTTGGGCTCAGGTGTAACAACAAGAAAAGATCTGTTGATCCATCGGCGTATTTGAATGTTGCGTCACATTTCACAAACTGGAGATCATAATAATCACACAATGACTGTAGCTCACTGTTCACTTGATCAACCAGAGTGCTGGTGGCCTGCGAGTCCATGCGAGGTAACAGACTGGTAACCGCAATGCTTGTCTCAGGGAAGTCTCCATGTATACTGTTTAGCAAGCATAGTCCTCTATGATCTGCTGTCCGGAGGAGTGATTTGAGCAGTCGTTTGGTCCTACTTGTGTGATGATTGTTTTGTATTGTGAAAGACGCATTCTAGACATAAATCGAGTTTCCACATCTTTAATTTGACCTTGTCGCATAGTTTTCACAGTCACATCCTTGCTAAGTCCTTTGAGATTGATTCCTTGTAGTAGAGAGTCTCCAATGATAAGCACACTTGGGGTGGTAGTGGTCTCCTTAGCCCGAGGGGATTGTGGTTTCGTAGGAGGGGGGTTCGCTGTCACTGAAGCGTGGTCTTCCTTGTTTCTTAGTCCAGTAATCACAGGAATCTGTTTTTTTAGCCTCGGGGCTCTGGGGTTGATCAGGCTTAGGGTTTTCTGTGGGTTTGGTTGCAGTAGACTTTGTACATGTTGTAGCAACCCTGTTCGCAGGCACTGGTCTGGTCTGCACACCGACATTCCACGGTGTTGATTGTATTGATCAGCTGTGCCTCTCTCACCTCCTGCACCTCAGCTTGGGTCTGTTGGTTTTTTTCCCTTAGAGAGAAAACCTCAAGCAATAAATAATCCCTGCTTAATCTTAACTTCTCAAAGGGTGCGCACCCTCAAGCTTTGTCTCAGACTTAAATGTGCTGTTAATAATCCTTCGTTTCATTTACTAGAACCCTCCTTGTATGATAGTCTTTATGATTTACAAGATAATTCTTGCCTAGCGTTCAGTTTGAGAGCAAAGAAGGCTTCTGCAGATGCAGAATGTGGGGATTTTGATATGCAGCCTTCACGTGTCCCTTCTTTCCCCCCTTGGAATATACACTCCCCTGCTATATCTACTGCCCTACATGAGAGTGTGAGCAGATCTGATAATATACATTATTCTTTAGAATGTACTAAAGAGTATTTAAACTCGCACCTGTCTCAGTACCTGCATGTTTATACCGATGCTTCCAAGTGCCCTGAGAGCCAAAGAGTGGGTGCTGCTTTTTGTGTCCCAGAAATGAAGTATGCCAAATCTTTTAGATTATCTAATTTTGTTTCTGTTTTCACGGCAGAACTTACAGCTATTACTTCTCACAGATTCTTTGTCGTCTTTGCAAGCTATGTCAAATTATGCCTGGTATAAATCTTCATCTCTTGTTTATGAAATCTTACATCCATGTACTATTCTCAGTTACCAGGGCGTTTCTATTTGTTTCGATTGGGTTCCAGCTCATTTCGGTGTAGCGGGGAATGAGTGGGCAGACTCCTTGGCAAAGAAAGCTTTATCCTTTGTTGACATATCCTTTTATGTACCTCTAAGTATTAACGAAGTTTTGAATTACGTTACGCCTAAGTTTGTTGATATTTGGCAGCGGGAATGGGAGCAGTCTGATAAAGGGAGATTTTTTATGGACATAACAGTTCTGTGTCGTCTAATTCGTCCTTTTCCCTAGGTTCTCGGCGAGACGAGGTGCTGGTTTTCCGACTTATTTCTGGACACATACCTTTAAATACCTACTTACACAGAATTAATTTGCATCCATCTGGTTTATGTGACGTATGTTTAGTTATTGATGATATTGCCCACCTTCTGTTTACATGTTCTCGACACTCTGTACCTCGACGCCTGTTGTACCGAGATTTATGCTCCATTGACTTACGGCATTTTACCCTGGCCTCTATTTTACAGCCGCCAACTAATCGTAACAAAACCTTATAGGCTTTGGCCAATTTTCTTAAAAGATGTCAGCGCTTTTAATTTACCAATAAAATCTGGTCAGAAGTAACATGACTGCATTTTGAACACGTGTGGAAATATTAATGATTATCTATATGGACGTATTTATAAAAATCCCTGGGCTAGTCATCCCGTTTTTATGGTGGTTGTTGTGTTTTATCCGGAAAGGAACCTATCTGAACTGATGTATTTTATCCGCTTTTCCTTGTGTCATCTATATATGTTCTTCAGCTGTACTCAATACAATCTATGTCCATACATGTAGTAACATCCTGACATTCTAACGCCCTCCTTTCCTTACGATCTACTCTAACACATGTATAGGCCTTACACCTACCGCTTCTATTTGAATATATTGCTGATAATATTTCGTAATTATCACATATATGGATTTTGGGGGGGGGGAACACTCTGCCAAGCCCAATATTCAAGCTGCCAAATAAATCGTTAAACACATTTATTTCCCATGTATTCACCTGTGTGCTCTATTGTAGTCATGCAGTGACATACAACACATATATGTATACAATAATTACAATATCCACGTCTAGTTCGCTTCAAAGATATATTATCTTCCAACAGAAATCTTAATATTGTACAGATATTGCGCACATCGGTCCCTTGGGCCGAAAAAGCGCCAATAAAAATCCCCCCCCCCCAATCCAAAGCTGGATTAAGACAACTCTTGTCAGGACTCAGCATGGGGATCTGACTCTGCAGGCCTCTGGGGTTAGGTGTTGAGAGTTTCTTTACATCCGTGAAACTAGAGTCCAAAAATCCATAATCCCGTGAATTTAAGAAATCCCCACCAAAGAGTGAATATCCAAATGTATCTTGTGAAGTATACCCTGGAAAATCTGGGGTAGGACTGAAGTGCTGTGTGAAGTCAAATAGGTTTCCAGTCATTCCAGAGGGGTTCACTTTAACTGGTGTTGTTGTTATTGTCACACAGGTAGCAAGTTTGGATTGAATTTTTTAGCTGCACTTCAGATTTCAATCTTCGTCAATCCAAGGAAATTATGGCTTTAGTGCCAACCAATTTCACTCCAATCACTTAAAAAGACATTCACACATCAAACATAAGGTTATTTGCAGTCATTTTCAGCAGTAAATATTTTCAACAGAGTTTCAGCTTATTAATTATCTGAATTACCTACAACCATACATGGCGGCGATCTTTCTGCTAAATTACTCTAAAACTGTTGACGCCATGACGCCATATTATAGGCCTGTCAAGTTATGTTTATGTACGGCCACCCAAAAGTCAACGCATAGATTAAGTTTTCACTTTTTAAAAAGGAGTACTTGATGTGCTTTCATTTTCATCCAAGTTACATAAACAAAAAATCATGACGACAGTGATCATTAAACATGTTAAATGAGCAGGGGAGTTTCATTCAGCTATGAGGTTGCATCAAGCGCGTTTTCCATAGCGCCGTATACCTCTTTACTATCAACACAGTTATCTACACTGTAAATTTCGATGTTTACATTCTGAACACTTTCATGCATCACATATTAACACTGGAGGATAATAGGATCATCCGGACGAGCTCGGGCTGAGTGACCATGTCGTACTCGGGGCTGATGTTCTCGATGGTGTAGCTGGCATTGGCGTTCCCTGTGGCCCGGGTTACGTGGCTGTAGTCGTTGAAAGTTAACTCGTATTCGAGCCTGACTCTCTGAGCCGACTGGTAGAATGGCATTCTGTATTTCCTGGGCTGTCTTCCAAATGTCCAAGTAGCAGTGGAAGATGTCGCTATCACCGATTGCCTACACAGCATTACCGCTGATCTTTATTATGGCCGTCTTTACCACAGCACGGCCGTGGCTCTGGACCACTGTTCGGTTGACATTGGTAGAGTCCAGGGTGATTATGAAAGCCAATGTCGGGATCCCTGGGATAATGAGGTCATGGGCGCCGAGACTGGGGAACCGAACCATGTTACTGCTTTTAGTCAGTCCTTCTCGGGTTATTTATGATGGCGACCGACTGCCGCACACCCTTGCACCCAAAGGGGGTTTTCAGGCGGCGGTAAGGATTAGCCTTTCGTCCGTATTGACTCAAGCTTCTTAAACACCTGCAGATATTATGAATCAATAGGCGTCTGTATCATATCTTTAATATAAGGTGGCAGATTTGAGGTTGGACCCTCACACAAGACTGGAGCAGCCGCATAGCAGCCAAAGAGAGGGTAACAAACAATCACTTGCGTGTGAGGTCGCACGAACACCTGTAGATGACTTATAAGGCCATTGAGGAACAATAGTTGGTGAACCCCGCTGCGAGGAGACATTATTATGATTTCGAGCCGGTCGATAATCGACTACGCCTTGTGGCTTATCCTAACTTTGATATTATCAACAAAAGCACAGGCAAGTCACTCGCCCTATCGACACTAGAGAAGTGTTTTAGGGTGGGTTCCGTCCGTGAAGGACTTGGGTTTGTTGACTGGAAGCGGGGCAAGCTGCCACCAAAAGTTGCGACAGTTCTTCAGAAAGCTAAGGATGACCTAGGCGAGGCGGAGCTGCGTCTACAAAGAATGTAGAACAAGCGGTACAAGAAACCTCAGAAGTGATGGCGTCAATCGCAACCACTTTGACTGAATCTCAGATAGAGGGGGCTCTCGGCACATATTCTGATCCTCCACTTCCCGTCCGTGAGCTGCTGGGGCTAGATAAGACACTGCAGACCGTCAGAGGGTTGAACACAAACAACATTGCTAGACTGATTGCACTGGACGAGCGAATTACTTTGAAAGAAAAACAACTTGTTGAGGCTACCGATGAGTTCTCCAGGCACCGCATTGCGGAAGAATTGCGAGCCCTTCGAGATGAAAGAGCAGCTCGCCTCGAGGCCGTCTTTGAGATCCATGCAGCTCTGCGCACACAAATCAATCGGATCATGGAAACGATCAGCCACGTTCTTCATGACGACACAACTTTTGCCGAACGTCTCCGGACTTTGCTCTGCGAACAGAGGGTCACCACAGCCAGCATCCTAACTGCGTTGGGTTTTATCGCGTCGACCCTGGTGCTTGCGCCAACTAGTGGTATGACTGATATGACCTTGTACCCACAGGCGAATATTGGCGCCGACGTACTTTTCAGGCTGAACGATAAGCCGATAGACGTGCCAGGCTGTTATTACACTGACCGGACCCTCAACAAAGAAGTGTTCCAGCCGTTGGGTGCTAAACAGCAACTGAGTGAAGCTACTGGTAGCGTGCGGCCGGGACTCAAAAAGAATGATGTTATCAGGCTGTTAGATCCAGCTGATATCCTGGGATTCTCAAAAGCAGAAGAACCCATGGATGGAATAAATGAAGGGGACAAACTACCCAAACTACCCAAACTGACGTCTCACAAAGAAGTATTTGCCCACCTAAACGAAGCCAGCTCGTCCGAAAGCTTCGTCGCCATGTCTACTAGTACGACAAGTGGCTCTACTCTTCTGAGAGCAGTCGCAGTATACCATGAATACATAAACTCCGAAAGGACGGTGGCATTTTCCAATCTATAGTACAAAAGAATGTCGGCTGGTCCTGTGTCGGGGCGTTCTTTAAAGCTGTTAAACAATCGCGGCCAACCTATAAATACAACATACTTAAGCGTAACTTTACACATTCGCCGGCGTGATGGATTTAGTGGGCCCTAATTGCACTGACATAGCCTTATCGGATCTGGCAGATGTGTATGGTTTTGAGCGTCAAGGGGTGGATGGAAGGATTTACGCCTTCCAATTCCGGGAAGGTGTTTATTCACGAAAGAAGGTTCCGTTGCCATGATCCGGAGAACCGTCAAAGTTACATGAGCTCGCCGATGTGGATATCGAAGCCCCAAATCCGCACCTAAAACTCAGAGTTGGTTCTATGTCCTTAGGGTAGATGGGGTCTCGTTGAATCGGATGATCCCAAATGGGACATAGATCTGGCTGTGATCCAGGTCTTGGTGCAAACAGCAAAGGGCGGTGTTGTTCGAAAGGATTTTTAAAGCGGTACGGCTTTCCTCGCGTACACGGCCCAGGGAGATGCAGTTGATGTGATGAAATCGCCGGAAGGGTGCTACACTATCGGAGGAGGCCCAGAGGCAGCATCTTTCCTTGGCATCAACACACCATTTCCGATTGAGATGTTACCCCTACCTTCCGTAATCATTCTGGATATTGTATTGTGTCCTTATCCACTTCACGATCCTTTCCACATCCTTCTTGGCTTGAGGACCAAATGGCCAAAAGAGCATGTCGGTAAAAACGTCACGATCGTTGTCAAAATGCTTCCGAGATCTAATAAGGTCGAGACGACGTAGGACAATGTCCAAGCCGCTGCGGCACAAACGGTGCGGGTGGATCGAATAAAGCGTGGCATAAACAGAGCGTGGCATTCGGTTGAAACGCTTAGGAATAAAGGCTAAACTTATATCGGACTTATAATTAAACATTCTAACGGCGTCTACATAAAAATGGCGCAACTGTATCCAGGATTAGACCCATCTGCCCGCCCCGCCTTCCCGTCGACTAAAGATCCGCACGAGTATAGATTACAAGATATTGGCACTCTGAAAAAAACAGTTGAAACGTGAGAGAGATGCTAGACCTGCTCTATACAAAAAATACCATAGGGCAGTCAACACAGTTGATGGTATTGACTCCACGCTACTCACGGGAAGCATGGGTCTTAGCGTCGCCGGTATCGCACACGATAATTGGGACGCCTATCGCTATAGGCATGGACGGCGCGGCGTTAGTCTGCGGCCTTCTCAGGGGGGTGGGTAAGTTTTTAAGCTGGCGTCTGCCCGTCAAAGGTAAGAAACACAATGAAATTCTCTTACTGGCCGAGAGTTGACTTAATATCTTCACAGAGCACGGAAAGATTTTGGATACCGAGTTTCGGTTAATACTCGGTGAAGTCGAGAAATACCGAGAAATGAAACAGCAGATTCGAGGGGGCACAGCACATAACTCGATTGCATGAGATAAGAAAACGGAAGACGAGTTAGTGCAGCAGGGATGGAACGAGGCTCGTGCAGCTGTCACGAAAAAACTGTCCACCAATTGAACTTCTCGACAGAGATGTGGGATACCGGAGTTCGATATACTTGTAGTATTACTCGGAAGTCGGCTGTAAGATGTATCCATCACGCTTATCAAATATACTCATTGTGACCTCAAGAAGAATCGATTTATACACAAGACAGTTGCAAATATATAGTCAATGTGCTTTGCCCAGCCCTAGTACACGCATAGGTTATCAGCCTAGGTTGTATATACCGAACCTGGAAGTATGTGAGTATCTGGGCGATGTCGTACACATAATACACTTAGGTAATACCTGCTGGCATTTGATCTTAGATCGATCGATATAGGCGGCTCCGGCGTACATTACCTAAAGCACTGTCTGAACACACTTTCGGATTTTGGCTAGGTGGACTTTGCAGTTCAATCACCACAGGTATACGCACAGGAACACATATCTCTAAATGGTGGGCCGTCCCTTATTGCTCTCCTATGTGCTGTTTTTTTGTTGTTGTTTTTTTCTAAATATGAACGCCCGTTTGCCTACATAGATAATTGGCAAAACTGATGTGTAGCAGAAATTATCCTGAGCAGTGGCTGGTGGGTTCGTCGGGCGTTGGGGGGGGGGGGGGTCTCCCAATAGTTTCTGCATTCGCCCTCCCTGCTACTGATATTCTTACTCAGATTACTCAGTGAATGAGTGAGTGCTTGGGGGTTAACATCGTACTCAACACTGTTTCAGTCATATGACGACGAAGAGTCCGGTCTGTTGTGTATTTATAGTGTGTCTTTTTGATGCAGGGCGAGTCCATGTAGCCAAAACGCTGCCGATCCTGTAACATCATGCCGAAGACACCAGACATGACACCCATATATATATATATATATATACAGCTTTTCATCAAACTACATATATATATGTAGTTTGATGAAAAGCTGTAGTGAGACGATCGCTTGATTCTATCAGTGGTCGATTGTTTTGGATAATGGGAAAGAAGTTGAAATTGTTAGGGTTATGAGTGCATATAAATGAAAGGGTATCGGTCCTAGAAATCGGTCTGCTGGTCTTTAAAACTGAAATATCAATTTTGTTTGCTCTGATTCGGATAATCTGATATGTCGGAGTTGTTTGTTAGGTACGATTGTGCAAATTCCTCTCACAAGAGTAAACGGGACCTGATTTTTTGCGTGACGTGGGTTGCAGGATCTGTGATCTAGGTACTGTTTTTGTCGGTCGGTTTGCAGAAAATATCTGTGATTATGTCATTCCCTTTGTGAGTAAGGAGAACGTCTCGGAAACTATTTTATCATGACCAGTTCCTAACCTTAACTTGATATTTGGGTCCTAATTGTTTAAGGCAGTAAAAGGATCCATTATATTGCCTTTTCGTTGATTTCAAATGATAAAACTATCATCTAAAAACCTTTTGAGCGACTCTTTGACGAATTTCGATATATTACGTCCGTAGTTATTTTCGATTTCACTGTAGAGCTTTTGCTTTAACTATCCTAATACTAAGTACCGTAGGTTGGTGTAAACTTTGTACCCATCGTTGTGCCTAAAATTTGTCGACAATTTTTATTTCCAAATTCAAATGTGTTATTTTCTAAAACGAGTCGAACACCGGACAGAGCAAATTCCTTAGTAATGCTGTCGTTGATATGGCCCGGATGTTTATAGAGCCTATATTCAATGGCTGTAATCCCAAGTCCATGAGTGATATTGCTGTAAAGATTGATTGCGTCTAAGGTTCAAAATATTTCGTCATCGTTTATGGAATTAGGGGTGAAGTTTTGAAAATCAAGATCATCCCGAATATATGATGGGACATAGTGAACATATGGTTTTAACACGATACCAACGAGCTGGCAGACCGGTCCCGGTATAATGGGCGGAATTTGAGACCGCTTGGGTCGTTTAACTTAACATATTCAGTATTTTGCTCTTGTATCGCCGGTATGATTTCAGCCGATATGTGAATTTTAGGTAGACCATGTAATTGGCTGATTTTGGCTTCAAATTTTGTTATATAATCTTTTTCTGATTAGTAGCCCAGCAAAACATTTAATACCGCTTTCCCCAAAGGCTAATCACACAGTAAAACAGCAGTTATATCAAATTTTCACCTCCACAAATAGGCCACACTCCAGGAATAGGCCTACCAAGACTCCTGCGGATGGGCAAACATTCTGTAAAACTGCACCAGTTCTTGCTAGGGTGGGAGAGTGGCAGGGGAGGGCTGTTATTGTTTGTGCCCATATGGTTATGAAACAGTGAATTGAGGTGTTCAGCGATTAGTATCTGTAATAGCGTTCTATCTTTTCCTTATGTGCTATCTTACATTCTGGGGGCATTCAAAGAGTGACCGAATGGGTTTCGCCGCACGCAGCCTACACAGAAACTCTGTCGACGGAAAGAGGCATTTTTCCCCAAAAGAAGCGGTTTATCTATAATATGAAATCTGGTATAAATTATTTATAAATGCTTGGAAATGAGCAAAATCATGTTGGCACCATTTAACAGTATATCAAAGTGGTTGATATGGGGCATAATAAGGAAAGGAAAAATTGGAGGGGCAGAGAAGGGAGGGAGGTGGGAAGGGCATTATACCGTAGCAAGGGCCATGCAGGCTGAAAGGGGGAGGGGGGGGGGTGCCCCAAGTCCCGGGGAGCAGGATATGTAAGGCATCTGTACAGGAAGGGTACCTTTCTCAAACATCTGAGTACTTCGAAAGGGACCACAGGTGATAAAAAACTTTGGGTTGAATGGGCGAAATAAGAATTTTGGCGGATTTATAGTTGAATGGACTGATGGTAACTGAAGCTGTCATATATGAAAACTTCCAATTACTTTTCCAAAAAAAGTTTTGCCTAAAAGCTTTATTTTTAATTTTTTTTTTTTTTTTTTTTTTTTTGATTGCAAAATGTTATTCAAGCCTGTCTCGCCTGGCTAAAATTTGCTTTGATTTCACCTCCAGTCACCTCCTGTTCCATGCGAAAAACCATGGAGCTACGAACAACCACATGTCCCGGCTTCACGGAACTCAACTATTGCTTCAGCTACAAATTGGGTTTATCGATACACAACAGGGGCGAGATTCGATGCAGAGTCTGCAATAATGTGGGATATTGTGGCAAGGTACGAGTCATTTTCCGTTTGGGCAGATCGCGCTCCGGCAGTGAAGCACTATTGTGTCATGCTAAAAATGAATCACCTTTGAAATGAGAACGAGCAGAAAGAAACTACGCTGACGTGACTGGAAAACAACAGACATACGCCCACCACATTATTTACAATGGAACTATGTGTATCTTTTCTAAGACGACTGTTTTTAATTGCTGTCGTAAGGGGTAAGTTGACTCGTTGTTATCAAAACTAGGGCCTGTTTGGCAAAGCGATCATCGCGTTATGCTGGTCGCAAGGGCCAAGGCGGCGTATGCCCATAGCCCATCAGATATTCTGGTTTGCCGTCAGTGTGAGAGGTCATGGTGATCAGGCCGGCTTAACGAACTTCCCGGCGTGGGAAACCTTACGGAACCTTTAGTCCTACAATCTGGGTACAATTAGACCCATGTTGCTACATGTATTTCAGCCCCAGCCGCAACCCATCGTCGCACGTGCTACCCGAGTCAAAGATTAGAAGTTCGTCCCCACAACTGCGCTCGTGAAGCAGAAACACTAGGGAACCCGGCTCCCTAATAGAGATTCACAGACGTCAAAATGATAACTACCCTAATAGGAATATTGAGTTTTTTCAAGGTCATTTTGAGTAGTTGTTTAAATCTAGCTACCCTGTAATATAGCCATGTTGAGTTTATAAATATTTACCCAATATGTAATTTAATAAGGCGCAACAAAATCCATGCAAAATGTAACAACACATACATGAGCCCAAAGCTCAGATAAATTAACTGCAGGCCTCGACACAAGGATCTAACTGGGTATTTATTAAACCTTTCCCTTGATTTCCAGCCAAGAGATTGAAATTTTGATCACCTGATATTCCCGCACCAATTGTTGTCCGTTATGCGTTCTATGTCTTCAGTAATTTGGTGGCTGTCATCTTCTAGAAAAGTGTAAGGGAATTCTAACTTCAAATTATTACTTTACCATCTGATTACAGAAAATGATTTTATTTTAAGTTTCATTTTCTATTACAAATATCCAGAATCCGTGTACAGTCAGAGGGCCCCAACATTTTACATACCTTATGTTTTCTTTGTTATAAAAATATCCTGTTCGAAGGAAAAAAATAGTACAAAGGATTGTCATATATATGAACTTTTTTTTAATAATATTGTTTCATAAATTTTAACTATGAATTAGTGTTTATTAAAATATTAATCATTAAATGACATTTGATATTCTGTGTATTTGTGTATTAAGTCGCTCATTGAGTTGACAGCATTACATTAAAAGATGAGAACACATTTATACAACCTATACCTTATAAAAACTTCCTTACTTATGGTTAAATAAAAAGGTGCTTGTTATTTTAGTATTTGATAGTCAAACGTCCAAGACTGAGAAGCCCTTTTAGGCTGCCATTTTAACAGATTGCTTACGTCATCATGCTTAGCTTTGAAAAGTAGCTCTTCTGTCTTTGAAGGTAAAAAAAAAATCATGTAGATAACGTAATGGAGGGCTTCTCTGCCTTCAGGACATCGCAATTCAGACACATCTTGGCAGCCGACAGCCCGCATGTAGGCATGCTGTGGCCCTCTAGCACATCTCAAACTCTTCCTTTTTAGAGTTGGCTTTAACAGAACTGAAAATCCACGATTATCACGATGTACGAACATATTTAGCTGAGACTGGAAATGCATGTTAATTAAATGGTAGGAGTAAAACCTTAAGCACAGTGACGTCAGAAGGAATATTCAAGAGGAGGAAAGGAGGATTTTCATTGGACAAGCCTAAAACATGGCGGGACTTTCTCTGTTCCCCAAATAGGGGGATTTTGTAAAAAACGAAACCTTTAAATAATGTAAAAGGAATAGTATTCCAAACAGTTTGTATAGCTCTTTCATTTAAGGTGTAGGTTATATAACTGTGTTCTTTTCTTTCAAGTGCAACAGCCTTCACATTACGATGACCGACTTCAATCAGTATATCGTAGACAGATGAATCGTGCATGTTTTGCATTGTAATTTAGGTCTATAACTGCCGCTATTCGAGTTCAGAATGATAAACTTATCCTTCAATGGCCATAGATAAAAGCTTTATTGATGAATGGTGTCTGCCTTTGTCGAGGTCACATTTGAAAATGGCGGCCGGCCGTTTTGACAAACGAAGTAAGGCTCTCCAGTACAGCGTTTAGAAGGAGACGTCTATCACCAAGCTGGAAACCCCTCACCACACAGTCTTGTACCTTGCAGTCCTGTGTTAATTCTGTTGGTCGATGTAGCGTGGGACTTCTGGTAGGGCAAGGGATACCTGCTGTTCAGGGCTGTGACCTACATTTCGACCCATGCGCCACTGAATGGAGAACAGTCATTTCCAGATAAATTTAAGAAACAAATGCGGAAATATTTGATACGTTTAGAAAAGAATACACAAGTTTATGATCACGTGTACACCTACCAGAATTGAGTTTTACTGAAATATATTCTGTTTTTCTAAACTTATAGCATACTTTTGAGTTTTTTCGACCCTGTATTCAGTATTTTAAATCTCGATGTTGACGTTGACGTCTATGAAGCCCTGCCTGATCATGGTTTTCCAACATCGCTGCTGTGACTCCCTAAGAACGAAATATCTCCCACTTGCTCACCTAAACAGGTCACTGGCCACCATGTTGTCACATTCACAATTAAAGCTCCGTGTGATAGAAGACGTGTACCTTGTTGATTTTACCGTTGGTACTTAGGGTGTTGGAAACAGGAGTAGATTTGCGCAAATGACGACATGGTGGCCAGTGACCTGTTCAGGTGAGTGAGTGGGAGATATTTTCTTTCTGAGTCACAGAAGCAATGTGGGAAAAATATGATTAGGGAGCAGTCTTCCCTAGCTAGCTATCCTGCTTCACAAGGAACGCAGTTGTAGGGATGTCAGGCTGAATTGAACTGTGCTGGGACAAACTTTTATGTTTGAATCAGGTAGCATTTGCGACGATGTTACGTACGTTAGATCAGTAACCTTTGGAGCAGTTGCGACTAAGTTCAACCCCTATTTCATTCTGGTCTGATGATGCATCATAGCCACAGTGTTCGAAAATTCAGTTTTTTATTATTTAGGAGCCATTTGGAGAGTAAATATAAAAAATCATCTGCCTACTCGGAGATTAGATAGATTGTCCGCTCGCCATCTAGTTGGCGAATAAATAAAACAATTAAAATTCAATTGCCAGTGTGCAAACTTTGCTTTTGCCATTAGCCTGGCATTACATGTATACTGGGCTCTCATTGAGCCTACGAGGCCCAGCTGGGCTGTCTTGCTTCGAAAACATTGGTCATTTCTGCTTCAATTAAAATGCTCACATAACTGTGAACATCAGGAATGAGCAAAGGCCAAAATGTGTGATTCGACAATTGCCAGTAAGTTTGGAAGCAGCAGGTTAGCCTGACGTACGCCACGTCAAAATCTTTTGAGTCATAAGGTGGCACTCTGTATTTACTGCTCTTGAATATTGTCCTAGGGAAACAACTTTTTAAATCGACAAACTGATCAGGTGATCTGAGTCATAACTGAAGAGTAAGTTAAGCTGTTTCATTTCTATCCTAGGACAGTATTCACGAGAGGTGTAAGCACAGGGTCCAGTCAGTGACAGGCCCAAGAAATCCCGCTGTTCACTGAGTTGATCGACAAAGGTTTTATGTCACAGAAATATTTCTCCTTGCATTGGGGATAGCAATGAGTGAGTTTACATTTTTTCTTGCCAGCGTGGCAAGTACATGTGTGTGATATAAAAATTTGCCACTTGGTGAGTAGATTACTATATTTACTCGCCATAGCATTTGTATGTGTCGCTGATGGCAAGTTGGTGACTGCTTTGTCTTACAGATGCACACAACTCATTAGGTGGGAGCGGAAATTTGAGGTCTGTATTGTTGTCAGCTGTTGCATTTGTCTTAAGCAAGGGTACATGTAAAGCCTGGACTTACACATATATGCCATTGTATACGCTAAAATTTGATTGAACATATAAACACAACACAAAAGAGGTGTCACCCGTAACTCTTAACTGTTAGCTGCACACACGCACGAAATTCGCGAAACGGTCATGCCTTCAGAGAAGGCCATCTTGTCTTAACAACAGGTATAGGTTTTGAAGAGTTCTCGTTCTTGTGACGGCTCATGCGTGTTAAATTTGAACAGCAGCGCATCATGATTGGTTAGTTGTAAAACAGTTTACCCTATTGGGAGTTACTGGCTGCCTTGCCATTACCGAGTGGAGTATTTGTGAGATGTGGTGCGTGTGCGAGCTGAGAGGTAAGAGCCACAGCTGACCCCAGTTTTGGGCTGTAAATGTCGTTCAGAAAGGACTTATCTGACCTGCCTTGAAAACGTAAAATCTCTGTCGTTGCTTGGCGCTGTGGCTACGATACCCTGTCAGTCCTGTATTGAAAGTAGAGGTTGGAATAGCAACCTGGGCTAAGATACAACGTGACTGTGTTACAACTCCGGGCCATCTAAACAGACGAGACTCGATTCTGATTCATCTCACGACCAGAACGTCTTTGGTGATGAGTCAAGACTACATGCCAGCAGTTGTGAACACTAGGTTGATGCCTTTGGTAGCATTGATTTATTACCAGGGTACCACGTGCAACCTCAGCTTAAAAACTCCACTACCTACCTGCCAACAATAGTAACTGGGGATATTGCCGAAATGGTAGTAAATCTGGTACTGGGGTAAAGCCAGATAGCTAAGGCATGGATCACCATGAGTCTTTTCCTCTGTCACGGCGAAGCACCATTGTTTCAAGGCAATAAAATCGTTTGTTTTGAAAAAGCCAAACCTGTGACTTTGCCCACATTGCATACTGTTTCTGATTTGGCTGTTTAAAAACACTGATTGTAAACAGGGTTGCCTTGCTATGAAGGGAATCAATGCCACAGGTGTATGACTTTACACCTGCACTAAATTTATTGTGATTTGGACGATAACCTAGATGCACGCTGCTGTTGTTACGAAAGCACGCTTGTTTTAAACATACCTCTGCTTCCACTGATTCAGTTGTTTTACAGAAGTGTATCTATCATCAGAAACTACTGCAAAGATGTGGCAGAGATCACAGGCCCTCATTCGGCAGGGGATTGAAGGTTGCCGAAATCAAAGGGTGCTTTGTTGTTGTTGTAGCCCCACATGTGTAATGGCTCCCGTTAGTTACAAGAGCTACCAATATGGTTAAAAATAAAGTCGCTCGTGTTTCTCTGTGTTTTGATGCGTATTTGTATGCAAGAGTTTCAAAATTGATGTGTATTTTGGGAAAAATTATGTGTATTTTATGTGATCGACAAATTATGGTACCGCTGGAGAAGAGTTCAGGAGATTGAGCTCACTGGGTAGTGATAGAAATTGGCATATACAAAACTGTACAGTTTATTGTGTGTGCCCTTAATTGTGCTTGTGTTAATAAAGATAAAATGTTCAAGAAGATGCTTGTCTGGTTTGCAGGTCTGCATGTAAGTGGAGTGGCAATCAACGTGGGAAATGAAATTATCTATTTCAGTGACTGTGGAGGTAGTGGTCCTGTGTTCGTGAACTTATCATGTACTTTTACCTACTCGACTGTTACAAGCTCCTCGTTCATCACCACAAAGTGGACAGACATAACTGATCCCTCAAACCCCATCATTGTGGTGACCGTTAACAATGATGGCTCTCTGTCACCTGGCCCTCAGTACCAAAATGCTACAATCAAGAGACTCAGTGGGGATCGTCTTGATGGATCCATTGAGCTTGAGTTAATCTCATCATTGAACTTGACGCGGAGGATCTTTGACAGCGAGGTGACAGTGTCTGGCGACTCTCCCGCCTTAACTACTCGACCTGTGGTAGCCATAAATACAGGTGAGATCACTGTGACAGGTGACATACCTGTGTGTCTGTGTTTCACGGCATAAAGCTTCATGTGGTCAGCATGTAAGGGCGGGACTTCAACATGCTCAGCAGCTTCCTCCTGGAAAAAAATATCCTAATGTATTATGTGAACCTGCAGGTTTTTGGTGATTACAGGTGGATCGTTCAAACACATAGGCCTATCCTAAAGTACACCCCTAAACCAGTGTGTCAGAGATAGATGTATGAAGGAACAATTCTCATGGTTGTAAAGTGGCTGTTGTCAGGGGTACATCTGTAGATGAGAGTTAGCTGTACGTATATGTCAAACTTCTGATGTGTACTTTGTTGGTTAAGGGTTATGGTTACTTATGATGATGGCTAATTTTCAATCCTAGGGGGAATCTGAGCACACGTAGAGTGTAAGTAGTAAGGGCACTATTCATTTACTTTATAATGTTTGCAAAAGCTGCAAAGAGCATGGAGTGAGGAGGAGACCAGAGTTTTGTCGTTGTCAGCACTTGTAAAGTTTTCAGGCCTGGAGGTGAGCAAATAGCATACAAGCAGTTTTTCCCTCCTGTCCATTTCATGTAAGCAGTAGGAGAGTACATCAAATGCTTTAATATACTGGCATACAAATAACCCTTTTGGTGAAGAGTAACAGATATGTTTCCTGAAATCCCTTTAGAGCAGAACAGGGGAAGCAGACCTGATAACTGGTGTCCAGAACTGGCCTTCAGTGAGAACTCAACGATTGCAGTTTAACTGAATGGATGGTTTTTGTATTTGAGTATTTTTAGAATTACTGGATTTCACCTATAATTTTGCCCGAAGAGCTCATTTTTGAGGCAAATAAAGATTATGAATATCACATAGCAAGCCTGCAAATAAGCGGCCTGACAAGGACATTGTCAGGCATGAAACCCCCTCTTATCCGGTACAGAGTGAATGGTACCTGACAAACTTGACATAACATAGGGAATACTGCATGCATTAAACAAGATTCTAAATTTGTCAATCACACCTGAAAAAGTTATTTATAGGCTTGTACACAAATGTAGTTCTGAGGCTGATTTTACAAACGGGTTGCCAGTTATGTCAGTCATAGTTGCCATGACAACTCATACTTAGAGATATGAAACATCACACCGTCTTCGTAAAACGGGCCGCTGGTGTTAAAGTGTACATTTTTCCAATAGAATGTCATCCTACTTTCCATGCAAACCTCAAAACGCCTTTCGACGGTCAATAGAACTCTCAGGCGGATTTTGTTCCATATCTGAGATGTACGAACGTTTGTATAGGAGAAGAGAGAGGGGTGCAATACGCACAGGGGCAAACATATTGTTTGGGGGGAGAATCCTTGATTTGGTGATTGTACGAAACAGAAGTTTCCAATGTAAGCAAGTAAATATGATACTTATAAGTTTTGCAAAATAGATATCAGAGTTGAACACAGGTGTGTTCATTACTGGTATATTTAAAAGTTTAATGACACGACCAAGTTAATTGCCGTGTATAGTTTTTACAGTATGATTCCCATTTCACTTCACTTTAGACCAAGCTACATTTTAGTGGTAGTAGTAATAGCAGAATGGTAGTAGTGCGAAATCGAACTTCATGTCAGTACTCCAGCTGAGGCCATTTTGTCCTCCATGTACCACACTTGGGTGTAAACCTATTTATGGGTGGAGTATTTGTTCTCTGCATCCTGAAATATTTGACAGTGTACAGGTGATAAGTGACGTACTTGTCGACTTGTATTGCTTTCAGCTCTGACTATACATAAGCAGGTGGTCGCGTGCTCTCAGTATAGAAACAGCAATCTGTAGACTTGATAGTCATGCAGAAACAGGCATATTTGTATCCACAAGCCGGGATTTACTTCACATCCTGTGTCAAGGAACATGTGTACTGAAGTGGGTGGGTGAGTGGGTGTGTGTGTGTGGGTGGTTGTGTGTGTGTGGGTGGGTGTGTGTGTGTTTGTGTGTGTGTGTGTGTGTGTGTGTGTGTGTGTGGCTTTGATGGCGTTTCATGTGCACTGAAGTGGGTATGTGTGTGTGTTGCTTTGATGGCGTTTTATGTGCACTGAAGTGGGTATGTATGTGTGTGTGTGTTGCTTTGATGGCGTTTCATGTGCACTGAAGTGGGTATGTGTGTGTGTGTGTGTCGCTTTGATGCCGTTTCAAAGCCTTGTAAGTTTTTTATTCTGTTATCATGGGAGATTGCGAAATCAAATCAAAGACGTGTGAAGTGTTGCAGTTCTCACATTAGCGAGATATTCCTTCCAGAATCTGACTGTGGACTTCCTTCTGTTTGAAGTCTTACCAGTTTGGAGAATGTCTCATAATCCAGTCTGACAAAGCTGCTGCAGTTATTCTGCTAGTCCACTAATGTTCCACAGTTACTTGTGCCTGTTGCTGTACTTTTGTTTTCTGCTTTATGTCTCGCTACCACAACCCCTGTAATATGTCCAGCATGCCCAGCCAGTAAGTACACTTAAACTAGGTCTCAAGCATGTGCTTTCACAGGCTTTATAGATGGTGGCATTTCGTGTTTAAAACCAGGAACGGTGATGAGTGTACCCTGCAGAATGTTTATAGTTTGAGCCTCTGGAATTTAATTTAAAGTTTTTTCTCCAAAGAAATTAATATTTTAAGTGTCTCTGATTCTGCATCCCCTGTGGTATGCCCTGAATGCACAACCCCTTTAACATGCCCAACATGCCCAGCCAGTAAGTACACAAACACAGGGTGTGTCTTTTGTGGTAGGCTTTGTGCAAGAAAGTTCTGTCCTCAGCTTTGATAGCCATTGTTAGCCTGTCTTAATTTTTTTGTGCTTTAACTCCAAATTCTCTGTAGTAAAACCCCTCATTACCAAAGACCCAACATTCACCCAGTCCCCTTAAAGCCCAATATGTCATGCCTGCACATAGCCCAGGTGAAAGTCTCACTGATCCCATTGGACCAGCCTGAATGTAACCGTAGTGAGGAACCCAATGTGTCACTGTTATATCTAGCCCACAAGATCCGATCGGACCAGCCTGAATGTAACCAAAGTGAGAAAGCCAATGTGTCACTGTTGTATCTAGCCCACGAGATCCCATTGGACCAGGCTGAATGTAACCAAAGTGAGAAAGCCAATGTGTCACTGTTGTATCTAGCCCACGAGATCCCATTGGACCAGGCTGAATGTAACCAAAGTGAGAAAGCCAATGTGTCACTGTTGTATCTAGCCCACGAGATCCCATTGGACCAGGCTGAATGTAACCAAAGTGAGAAAGCCAATGTGTCACTGTTGTATCCTGCCCACAAGATCCCATTGGACCAGGCTGAATGTGCAAAAAGTAAGAAACCCCATGTGTCAGACCAGCACCTAGTTAACCAGCATGTGAACTTTATAGCCGGTGTGAATTCCCAGAATGTGTCACCTGAGCTAGGTAACACTCGAGGTACATGTATCACATGTGCACAGTAGCCAAGGTAGAGATCCCTGCTGTAACCAAGTGGAAAGCCACAGTGTTTTGGGATTAACCTTAGTGCCAAGAGCCCAATGTATTGCTTGCTCACCCAGCCATGATGAAAGCCCCACCATTTGGGGATGGACCTATCCAGTGTGAAGACATCAATATGTTACTTCTTCACCAAACCGAGGTGAAAACGCCAATGTTTGGACCCATGTGACGACATCCATTGTAATTATTTATTAACCAGCTGAAGTTGAAAACCCCACTGATTTGGGGTTGAAAATGTGAAGACCCCAATGTTTCACCACAAAACCTATGAATCAAAACGGTGGTTTAAAAGGTTGAAGATTTACTGTATATGGGAACAAAGTGTCAGAGAAAGACATATTAGTGTATTGCCTTTTGAAAGATTGGAAATAACCTTTCGAAATTCATATATTAATTGTTTGTTTAATGAAGGCCGTCTTTTTTACTCTCCTTTCTTGCTCTGCTTATGTTTGATTTTTATTTTTTCACTTACGTAAGAGTTTTCAGCCCACACTATGGCTGTCTCCCACAAGACCTGTAGCGTTGAGCTTGCAGTGATGTTCAGTTGGCCTTTAAACATATTGAAAGCCCTAAGGATGCTGACAGAGAACTATCCAACACGGTGTACATCCTTGAAAGGGTCGTCGTTTGTGGCTTTGTTGTTTGTATTTGTGGTCTTTTGGTGAGGCTGTAAAACAGGTCATTGTGGATAAATTCTCTTTGATATATAACGAATATTAAATACCTGGCACCTAACACAGATCACCAAGAAAAGTCAATGAATCAGTATTTTGTGTGGTGATGTGAAAACTACTAGGAGATGTTACAGTAGATGTAAAAACTTGTGCACATATTTTTTAAAAGCCTTCCCCAGTGGAACTTTGCCTGTTGGAAATCTCACCAGTTTAAACAGTGTCTCACAAACCAATATTAAGCATTGCTGGTTTTTGTGTTTTGGCCGTGATGACTTGATCAACACGCGTTATACTTCTGTGTCGTTGTTTTCAGATTCATGTCCCGATTCCACAGCTTCTGTAACATGTCCAACATGTCCAGTCAGTAAGTACACTGAAATAGGAAGTGTGATATATGTATGTAAATGAATTAAAATAGGGAGTGTGATGTTTAAAGGTATTAAATGTAAGATTTGTTGCCGCCCTCGGGATGTGTGGCCTCTCTCTTCTGTCATCATGGCAGGTACATACATGTACCTACACAGGGCTCCTCGCAGGATGCGTGGCTCTCTCTTCTGTCATCATGGCAGGTACATACATGTACCTACACAGGGCTCCTCGCGGGATGCGTGGCCTCTCTCTTCTGTCATCACGGCAGGTACATACATGTACCTACACAGGGCTCCTCGCGGGATGCGTGGCCTCTCTCTTCTGACATCATGGCTTGTACATACATGTACCTACACAGGGCTCCTCGCGAGATGCGTGGCCTCTCTCTTCTGTCATCATGGCTTGTACATACATGTACCTACACAGGGCTCCTCGCAGGATGCGTGGCCTCTCTCTTCTGACATCATGGCTTGTACATACATGTACCTACACAGGGCTCCTCGCGAGATGCGTGGCCCCTCTCTTCTGTCATCATGGCTTGTACATACATGTACCTACACAGGGCTCCTCGCGGGATGCGTGGCCTCTCTCTTCTGTCATCACGGCAGGTACATACATGTACCTACACAGGGCTCCTCGCGAGATGCGTGGCCTCTCTCTTCTGTCATCATTGCTTGTACATACATGTACCTACACAGGGCTCCTCGCGGGATGTGTGGCCTCTCTCTTCTGTCATCACGGCAGGTACATACATGTACCTACACAGGGCTCCTCGCGAGATGCGTGGCCTCTCTCTTCTGTCATCATGGCTTGTACATACATGTACCTACACAGGGCTCCTCGCGGGATGCGTGGCCTCTCTCTTCTGTCATCACGGCAGGTACATACATGTACCTACACAGGGCTCCTCGCGAGATGCGTGGCCTCTCTCTTCTGTCATCATGGCTTGTACATACATGTACCTACACAGGGCTCCTCGCGGGATGCGTGGCCTCTCTCTTCTGTCATCACGGCAGGTACATACATGTACCTACACAGGGCTCCTCGCGAGATGCGTGGCCTCTCTCTTCTGTCATCATGGCTTGTACATACATGTACCTACACAGGGCTCCTCGCGAGATGCGTGGCCTCTCTCTTCTGTCATCATGGCTTGTACATACATTTACCTACACAGGGCTCCTCGCGGGATGCGTGGCCTCTCTCTTCTGTCATCATGGCATGTACATACATGTACCTACACAGGGCTCCTGGCGGGATGCATGACTCTCTCTTCTGTCATCATGTCATGTACATACATTAACCTGGAACGGGCTCCTCGCCTGATGCGTGGCCTCTCTCTTCTGTCATCATGTCATGTACATACATGTACCTACACAGGGCTCCTCGCGAGATGCGTGGCCTCTCTCTTCTGTCATCATGGCTTGTACATACATGTACCTACACAGGGCTCCTCGCGGGATGCGTGGCCTCTCTCTTCTGTCATCATGGCTTGTACATACATGTACCTACACAGGCTCCTGGTGGGATGCGTGGCCTCTCTCTTCTGTCATCATGGCAGGTACATACATTTATCTACACAGGGCTCCTCGCGGGATGCGTGGCCTCTCTCTTCTGTCATCATGGCAGGTACATACATTTATCTACACGGTTCCTCGAGGGATGCGTGGCCTCTCTCTTCTGTCATCATGCCATGTACATACATGTACCTACACGGTTCCTCGCGGGATGCATGGCCTCTCTCTTCTGTCATCATGGCAGGTACATACATTTATCTACACAGGGCTCCTCGCGGGATGCGTGGCCACTCTCTTCTGTCATCATGGCATGTACATACATGTACCTACACAGGGTTCCTGGCGGGATGCGTGGCCTCTCTCTTCTGTCATCATGGCAGGTACATACATTTATCTACACAGGGCTCCTGGCGGGATGCGTGGCCTCTCTCTTCTGTCATCATGGCAGGTACGTACATTTATCTACACAGGGTTCCTCGCGGGATGCGTGGCCACTCTCTTCTGACATCATGGCATGTACATACATGTACCTACACAGGGCTCCTCGCGGGATGCGTGGCCTCTCTCTTCTGTCATCATGGCAGGTACATACATTTATCTACACAGGGTTCCTCGCGGGATGCGTGGCCACTCTCTTCTGACATCATGGCATGTACATACATGTACCTACACAGGGCTCCTGGCGGGATGCGTGGCCTCTCTCTTCTGTCATCATGGCTTGTACATACATGTACCTACACAGGGCTCCTCGCGAGATGCGTGGCTCTCTCTTCTGTCATCATGGCTTGTACATACATGTACCTACGCAGGGCTCCTCGCGGGATGCGTGGCCTCTCTCTTCTGTCATCATGGCATGTACATACATGTACCTACACAGGGCTCCTGGCGGGATGCGTGACCACTCTCTTCTGTCATCATGGCTTGTACATACATGTACCTACACAGGGCTCCTGGCGGGATGCGTGGCCTCTCTCTTCTGTCATCATGGCATGTACATACATGTACCTACACAGGGCTCCTGGCGGGATGCGTGGCCTTTCTCTTCTGTCATCATGGCTTGTACATACATGTACCTACACAGGGCTCCTGGCGGGATGCGTGGCCTCTCTCTTCTGTCACCATGGCTTGTACATACATGTACCTACACAGGGCTCCTGGCGGGATGCGTGGCCTCTCTCTTCTGTCATCATGGCAGGTACATACATTTATCTACACAGGGCTCCTCGCGGGATGCGTGGCCTCTCTCTTCTGTCATCATGGCATGTACGTACATTTATCTACACAGGGCTCCTCGCGGGATGCGTGGCCTCTCTCTTCTGTCATCATGGCAGGTACATACATGTACCTACACAGGGCTCCTCGCGGGATGCGTGGCTCTCTCTTCTGTCATCATGGCTTGTACATACATCTACCTACACAGGGCTCCTTGCAGGATGCGTGGCCTCTCTCTTCTGTCATCATGGCAGGTACATACATGTACCTACACAGGGCTTCTCGCGGGATGCGTAGCCTCTCTCTTCTGTCATCATGGCTTGTACATACATGTACCTACACAGGGCTCTAGGTCATTTTTTTAGCTGCTGAGTATTTACTCGTCCATTTCAAATAAGTATGAGTTAAAATGTGAAGTGGAGGAGTAAAGTAAGTTAGATAATTTGTCTTTCAATTTAAGGGGCTGCTGAGAAATAAAGTGCTTTGCCAAAGTTTCTGTGTTCAGGCATTTCCCCCAACAATCATAACAAAAAAATTATCGATAACAATATATTATTGTACATTGTTTATAACTGATATCTGACATTACATCACCACTAGAGTAAAGACACTACACCTACCCAACCAAATGTTTTATCCTGGAGGCTTGATCAGTTTTCATCATTATTTTTGTCAAAGATCACTTCGATATTCAGATCTTCATGGAACTCTTCTCTGTACAGAGGTTTAAATGACATTCAGCAAATCGCACATGCTATTGCAGATTCAGTTGCATGGGTTACAGAAGTATTTGTATCCTCAGAAACCACTGCAAAGTTCAGACAGAGATCAGAGGCGGGGAAACATTCGGTGCTCTTAATACGTCTATAGAGGCCGGGAAACATTCGGTGCTCTTAATACGTCTACAGAGGCGGGGAAACATTCAGTGCTCTTAATATGTCTACAGAGGCCGGGAAACATTCAGTGCTCTTAATATGTCTACAGAGGCGGGGAAACATTTGGTGCTCTTAATACGTCTACAGAGGCCGGGAAACATTCGGTGCTCTTAATACGTCTATTCGGTGCTCTTAATACGTCTATTCGGTGCTCTTAATACGTCTACAGGGGGGGAAAAATTCGGTGCTCTTAATACGTCTACAGAGGCGGGGAAACATTCGGTGCTCTTAATACGTCTACAGAGGCAGGGAAACATTTGGTGCTCTTAATACGTCTACAGAGGCGGGGGAAACATTCGGTCCTCTCAATACGTTTACGTCTACACCTCCATACAGTTTTGTAGTTGAAGATTTCATGTTTCATAAGAAGTGTCTGTGTGAACAAGTGGAAGGACAGCTACTTGAGGAGACTATACTGGAACATTTTATATTGTGACTTTAACATTTCTTAAATTAATAAAGTACCTTTTCCTGTTGTAGGCCTTTAAAGTATAAGTTAATGAAGACAAATTGATTTGGAAAGTCACGTTTTTCTGTTTTTTTTGTGATATACATAAACTAATGAATGTTCAACTTCAGCGCAGCTGATTTTCAGGACTGTCACGCAAGAACATACATGTGATGTCAATTATACTGTTGAAAAATGTCAGTGGGATGACGCATTGGTTACATTAGTTCAGTGTTTGTGTGATATCATGATGTCACAATTGCTTTTGCTGGGAATGGAATGAAATGAAAGCATCTATTTTGCGCAACATTTGCCAGGCAGGTTTCTACATGCATATATGGTAATACTTGTGACTTGTCAAGCATGTATTAACTTTTGTAGTTTATGTCAATATAGAGCTATTTAGAAAAGTAATTATTACTTAAATATAAATAATCCCAAAGGTACTGAGGGTGACATTGTTTTAAAGTACAAAAGTCGACTGTTGGAGGAAGAATAAAAAGGTTTAGTTTGAAGTGATTAAACTACAGATTTGTGATAATTTTACAGTGTAGTCTCTTCAAGATCATAATTTGCAGAATATTAGCTCCAAGCCCTTCACATTTGCTCCCACATTTGGTTGAAGTGAAGTTAGCTTAGCATTTTATATGTGAAAGTAAACAGTTGGTCTCATTGGCCTAAGATTTGACCGTTCCATGAAAAAATGGTCATTGGACAGTCTGAGGGTAGATATATCTTCAAATTTTATTGGATTAATGGCTACCAGATTTGGCTTCGGTGAGTATTGGTACCTGTCAAGATATAATGATTTTCTTTCTGCTTGTGAAATCATAAAAGGCTCTTGTGTCTTAAAAAATGACAATTCTTTCATATGTAATGCCAGTCAGATAAATCCATCAGTTTTCACGTTATAGGACTATTCCACTCAGAAAAAGATTTGGGAAAGCTAGGCTGACATTGCTGTTTAACCACACTTGTACATGGCAGGAATGGCTTTCTTAGGAAATTGCAAGCTTATATGATCCCGGATTTTCTGAGTGAAATCCAATCTTAAATAAATGTATTAAAATATACATATGTAAAACAGAAAGGTCCAAACTTTGTGTTTTTTGTGTTTCTTTTTTTTTTTACATGTACAAACCTGGGCTTTTTCAAAGAAACTCCACCCTTGCCAGTGGCTATGGCATTTTGAGACAGTGTTTTACCTTTGAAATCTGTCATGCTCATCGTGCCCTTTGTCTAGAGTGTTGCCATGTGTTAACCTTTATCTTCTCTCTTTCTTTTTATTCTCAGCTGCCATAATAACTCCTCAGCCAGAAGTGCCTGGTGTGAGCATAGGATTGGCCTTAGTAGGACTTATCCTGGCCGGGATTGTCATGTACTTGCTGATAAAAACAAACAAAGTGGATGAAAGTGAGTGTAGTTTATGATATTTTTGCCTTATTTCTTTTTACTCAATTGATTTGGCCATCTTTATGTGTGGAATTTTGTGTGCCTCATTCTGAATGAAACAGGCTTGTTTCTGAAATGATCTGTAGTACCTGGCATAGCAAAGTCCAAGAGAAATATGAAATCTATAATGAGAATATCTGTATTTATCAAAGTAATCTCAATGTACAAATAAGCTGTTCTGACCCAAGGCTTTTATGCATAGAAAATGTACAGTAAACAAATTAAATTTGCACACATTTCAGTATCCTGTACAATAGGTGTTTTATCAAAGTTTTTGGAAGCTTTAATTATTGTAGTTTATGTGTGATGCCTTATTTCCCCAGAAGAAGTATACAGTGTATATATACATGTAACGGACAAGTAACCTTAGACAGGTAGTTTAAACATTGCCAGGCTTACACTGCTTATTGGGCCTTGGTGACAAGAAGTGGTTGACACCACTCAGATGACCGTGGCGCAGACTATCGTCTGTTGAAGACTACTTGTACAAGTTTTCTACCAAAAAGACTATGACATTAAAGGCAAACTGTCTTGGTTGGTCATTTTTTTTTTATGCAAAACTGACACAGTATATCCTAGAGCTTTCTTAAACACGAATCCAAATGGATTTGAAGAATAAAAATCATTAGATTTCATTTCCTTGAAGACCTATGGGCTGAGTTTCATGATACTTGGTATTCTCCACGGTCTTATTTGCCCTGTGCTAATCACACACCAAATTGTGATGGGAATAATTTCTCATCAAACTGCTCCCTGACGAAAATGGATAATTAGCTTGCAATTGGACCATTTCGAACTGAAGAAGCACTTAATTATACTCTAGCCATTTTAAGGAGATGACAGACACTGAAAACATTGTTCCTCAAAACCAGAAATACCACAGTAAACCTCACACATATTTGGCACAGTAGCGACATTCAAGGGCAGACAAGCGTTAAGAGATTCACTTATCAGAAGTTTGGGTGTTGAATATAGTTTCATTTTCTCCAAGTAAATATGCTTACCAGATACATTTTTTGGGCAACTAAAGTGAAAAACAGAATGGAGACAGTTCACCTGTCAACAGTCAAATAGATAATTAAATAAATAATGAAAGACAAAGGCATATATGAGTGCTGTTCCCGCTACTGGCCCCTTCCATCCTAACTGATAGTAGGACACCTTACATACAACCCATCCCAAACCATCTGATAGCTAGAATCCCCTGTCACCCACCCCTGCCCAACCCATTTCATAATAGAACTCCTTGCACACACACTTTTACACCAAGACAAGGTTGAAAGAGAGAATGTACCCCGAGAAAACACCATCATTGATGAAATCTGTGTTATGTAAATGTGTAAAATTTGTTAGTGTGTATACAAAGTTGTCTATAATTTATCTGCATGTATAATTATGGAGGGATGGCTAAACAAATTACTTTTAACGCATGTATTTCTGGATTTTTTAAGACAATGCCTGTTTTTCCTCTGTATAGTACACAATTTGATTGCAGTGCTCCTTCTCATAGGCTAATGTTTCTATTTGACAGCCTTGAAGAAGGTTGCGTGGGTCCTGTTAGGGTTGGGATTGGCTCTGTGCGTAGCAGCCATTGTGTTGTCTGTCTTGTACATCACTGATGCACCTGCCTGTGAACCCAAGTACTCAGGTAAGGATGTTGTTGTTGCTGGGTTACCCTGTCTTGACACATACGTGTAGCTCTCGGCAAATGGGAACATCGGGCTCAGTGAATATAAGGTAGTTCAAGGAAGCTACATGTTTTGTTTGATCGCAGCGTCAGTTTGTTCTGTCTGCTTTCATCAGTGAATATAGACTTACGTTTTCTCTGCACCGTGTGGTTTCTCCCTGTATTCTGTGTAACTGGGCTGCTGTCATACTTGTAAAATAAGGACCACATCAACACAAGTGAAATAAAAAATACCTCATCCATGCAGAATTCTACATTGTGTTAAGCTTTATGTATTTGTTCTCCGCAGGGTTTGACGTTGGCGGTGCCGTGTGCAGCTTTGTCGAGCTTGGGTGCTTTCTGGGTGGACTCATCGTCTTCTTCCTCTCCAAGAGCGAAGGTTAATATCTCTCTGTTTTGTGTGTCTGTACCGTTGTACTATGCTGATAGCACCTCTCACCTCATCATACCAATAACTCTAGAGCGTCTACCTGCTCTGATGATATCACCTGGTTTTCTTCTTTATCTTCGTCGTATGTGTCTGGAACTTCATTATAATTATGGTTTGGGTCAAGATTATCATATACCAGTGTGAAAGATGTTCTAAACCAAGCTGTGTACATTGATATTGTTTGGTGTTAAAAAATACATATTTGCATATTGGACCAACATAGTATAGAGCAGCAGTGTACATCCTATAAATGAAGGTCATTTCACTGTTGTAACATTTCAATAGGAACAGAGACAAACAGTAGTTAAAGCATACGAGCTCAGCCTAACAACCCAAGCCTATGACGCCGTGTGTACAACTTGGACGTCACATCATTGTTGGGATAGCTGCAATGTCCGTAATATTCGGCACAAGTGCAGTGTACCAAACCTGTCCAGTGCCTTCAAATATTCAGATTTATTGAATGTGGAGACGTCGTGTTTTGCTCTTGTGTAGACGTATGAAATGTTCAGACAAAGTAACACTGAAATAAGTAGCAGACAAAGACCTTGTGGATGTGTTAAGTAACAGAAGTATGCTTTATGAAAAGGTACTGGAGATCTACATGTACCTGTCATGCTTTGTCTGGTAACAAATGATTTTAAAACATTGAGAATTTTTTTTAGAAAGCTTAAATAATGCAACCTTAGTTAGGTTGAAAGAGAGCTATATAAACAGAGCTGAATGGCCACAGGTACTTTCTTTTGACATCCTTGGTAACTGCATAAATCAACTTTCAATCTGGAATTCTTTGAGGCCCTGGGATATGCCCTGTTATGGAAACCAGAAACAGGATGTTCCATCACTCCTACCCTACGTACATCTGGCAGGAAGACGAAACTTGATTCCGGCTTCATTCTCAGACCATAGAAATGGCTTGCACTTGCTTGGTTAAAAATCATAACATGGCAGTGCTTGCGATTTTCTCACTGCACATGTTTTAGCTTACCTTGAACTATGTGCATGAATCTGTGTAATGCAACATCACAAACAAATAAGGTATGCCTTTTAAACATTCTGTGGGATACTTTATTCTTGAATTGTCTTTTCTCTAGGAAATGTCTTATGGTGATGGTATGTAAAGGGTGTGGGATCATATCTTAGATATTTTATTATACAGATAGTGCAGACCCATACCTCTGTATTAACCACACCTAGTTTCAATTCACTGTTGCTTGTTGTTGAGTTCATTACATGTATCTGATGTCAGTCTTATTTACAACACAGCATATAGATGTATTATCATGTTAGCTGCTATTTCGTGGCTTTTATGTGAGGGAGGTCGCTTTGGTGTGACAGGTCTAGTGAGTTCTACACACTGACTGTGGTAAACACCCTGCTGTGTTGTTCTGTGTATTATGCTGCCGTCTTGATTTCTGGTCTGTAACCAACTCCTCACACTCGTGTTACATGTACCAGAGACGTGCTATGGAATTCTGTTTGTGTAGGTTCGTATTTGCATATGTAGCTGACTCAACAGGTGCCCTATTCGTGTAGGTGTCAGGTTTTGAAGACAGTCCAGAGGAGCTTCAGTGATTATTGTTGTTTAAATGAGCTCAGATAGCTCCTAAAAGTTTTTCTTTTACTTTTATAAAACGTTACCACACAACACCAGTGTTCATAAACTTGTATCTGTGTAGAAACTGACACCTGGTTACAATTTGTCTTCAAAACAACTGAAGTTATCGGAATAAAATGTAGCAGTGTGTCAATTTGTACATGTAGTTAGCTGATGGTACCAGAAAAATTCATAAACTAGGATTGACTGGAGAATGTCTGTCTAACCATACTTAAACATGAGGCCAGAGATTTCTCAGTGGATGGGTTGGTGGACATACTTTAGACACAGATTTCGCAGTGGGTTGATTTGTGGACATACTTAAGAAGCAGATTTCTCAATGGCTGGATTGATGGATATATTTCAGATACAGATTTCTCACTGGATTGTTTGGTGGACGTATTGTAGACTCAGAATCATCAGTGGATTGGTTAGCGGACTTACTGTAGACACAGATGTCTCAGTGGATCGTTTTGTGGACATACTTTAGTTAGATTTCTCAGTGGGTTGGTTGTGGACATACCTCAGACACAGATTTCTCAGTGGGTGGGTTGTGGACATACTGAAGTCATACAGATTTATGAGTGGATAGGATGATGGACGTTTTTAGACACATATTTCACAGAGGTTGGGATAGTAGACATACTGAAATCACTGATTTCTCAGTGGATGGGTTGGTAGACCTTGACCTTGACAGACTTGACCAGCTGGCATCCCTTCTTACATGTGCATGAAGTATGAATGTATAAGTTTAGGGGTGCAAGGTGGTGCTCTGGTCCTGAACTCTGTGGTTAAAAAGGTTTTGTTCCTTGAAAGTTTCTTTGGTTAAATTTCTGCTGTTGATAACGCGTGTCTTTTTTAACATGTATTTCCAGATTGTGCAATTTAACCTTTGTTCTTTGCAGTAAAGGGATTAGAATTTCAGTGTAATAATGTTTGTATTTGAATCCCCTAGACCATCCCAACAGCAGAGCACGAAGCAATGGCGAGGTGAACGGATAACACTGAAACCAGCTCAACAGGATGTCACTGAATTCAGATGTCTGGTGTGAATGCTTGTACTATTGCTACCTTCAAACTAAGAAGAATTCCATCATGTGCCATAAGCCTTTTATGTTGACATCACTCATTCAGTGACATAGGAGCTATGTGTTTTTGGACTGTATTGTGTGTGTTCACAAATCACAAGACATTGTTAAAATTCATGGCCTGAATGGATCCACGCGTCTTTTCATCACAAATTTGCAGTTTTAATACAGTTCCTCATCTGTGTCATTGGTCAGTAACTGTTTCTTTACATGCCCTATTCACTGTCCCTGGGTGCTGCCTGTTGACAGTGCCTGTGTCATTTGTCTGTAACTGTGTCGTTACATGCCCTGTTCACTGTTTGTGAGGTGTCTGCCCCTGGGTGCTGCCTGTTGACATTGCCTGTGTCATTTGTCTGTAACTGTGTTGTTACATGCCCTGTTCACTGTTTGTGAGGTGTCTGCCCCTGGGTGCTGCCTGTTGACATTGCCTGTGTCATTTGTCTGTAACTGTGTTGTTACATGCCCTGTTCACTGTTTGTGAGGTGTCTGCCCCTGGGTGCTGCCTGTTGACAGTGCCTGTGTCATTTGTCTGTAACTGTGTTGTTACATGCCCTTTTCACTGTTTGTGAGGTGTCTGCCCCTGGGTGCTGCCTGTTGACAGTGCCTGTGTCATTTGTCTGTAACTGTGTTGTTACATGCCCTTTTCACTGTTTGGAGGTGTCTGCCCCTGGTGCCTGTTGACAGTGCCTGTGTCATTTGTCTGCACCGTGTTGTTACATGCCCTGTCCACTGTGTAGGCACATTGCCTGTGTCATTTGTCTGTAACTGTGTTGTTACATGCCCTGTTCACTGTATGTCAGGTGTCTGCCCCTGGGTGCTGCCTGTTGACAGTGCCTGTGTCATTTGTCTGTAACTGTGTCGTTACATGCCCTTTTCACTGTTTGTGAGGTGTCTGCCCCTGGGTGCTGCCTGTTGACAGTGCCTGTGTCATTTGTCTGTAACTGTGTTGTTACATGCCCTGTTCACTGTATGTCAGGTGTCTGCCCCTGGGTGCTGCCTGTTGACAGTGCCTGTGTCATTTGTCTGTAACTGTGTTGTTACATGCCCTGTTCACTGTTTGTGAGGTGTCTGCCCCTGGGTGCTGCCTGCTGACAGTGCCTGTGTCATTTGTCTGTAACTGTGTCGTTACATGCCCTTTTCACTGTTTGTGAGGTGTCTGCCCCTGGGTGCTGCCTGTTGACATTGCCTGTGTCATTTGTCTGTAACTGTGTTGTTACATGCCCTGTTCACTGTATGTCAGGTGTCTGCCCCTGGGTGCTGCCTGTTGACAGTGCCTGTGTCATTTGTCTGTAACTGTGTCGTTACATGCCCTTTTCACTGTTTGTGAGGTGTCTGCCCCTGGGTGCTGCCTGTTGACATTGCCTGTGTCATTTGTCTGTAACTGTGTTGTTACATGCCCTGTTCACTGTATGTCAGGTGTCTGCCCCTGGGTGCTGCCTGTTGACATTGCCTGTGTCATTTGTCTGTAACTGTGTTGTTACATGCCCTGTTCACTGTTTGTGAGGTGTCTGCCCCTGGGTGCTGCCTGCTCACAGTGCCTACTGTATTTCACCTGAGTTCAGTTTTTCACCCCAAGATTTACTTGACTCTGATCATTTCATCCACATGACAGAGAGCCACATAACATCTTTTTTGTGAAGGTTGATTTATTTCTTATCAGAAAAAAACTGAAGTGTCATGTTTGGCAGGTCATTTTGTCATAATGGTTGTGTTTCAAATATTAGATCATTATGTTGCTATGTATACATGAATGTTAGTTAATCTGCCAGCAACCTGTGGATGGTTGTGGGTTTCCTCCCACAATAATGCTGGTTGCTGGGGTATAAGTGAATTATGATGCACTTGTGTATGTAGGAAAGCATATTGATTTCTGTGTGACTCACATTGTCAGTTGTATCGTCTGATGTTTTTGTTACTGGTTCATTAGGGATTTTAGGGATTTTAGAGGTTGTCAGTGGAAGTGAAGGATAGTTTTTGTCAGAGGAGACAATGGGAAAGCCAAACCACTTTGTCTTCTGATTGGGGACTTGACCAAGTCACAGTTTGTGTACAAATTGTTGCCATATACGTGTTGTACATGAAATCTCCTGTATGAATATCGAGGAGGATTACCAGGTTCATAGTGTTGGGGACTCCTAGGGTTTGCTCTTGTTCCAAGGGAGGCGAGCCTGAATGGGCAGAATGACGTGTTTCTGTTGTGTGGGGTGCAAGTGTGACTAATGTTGTGTACGGTGGTGAGGTGTATTTTGTCATGATGGCACAAGTACATGTCTGCACTGTCTGTGCTGATGCCGGTGACAAAGTGGGTCTATTGGTCTGTGAATGCCTTTGGGTAGGTTTCAGGAGCTGGAGGGTTGCATTATAGGCGAGGATGTGGGGGATATAGGCACTAATGCTGAATTTTGCTTGACCATTCGTGTGCACGAGATAACCCTGGTGCAGGTGTGGCTATGGCTTGGGCACATAAGGGCGTGGCATCAAACTGTTCCGGTAGGGATTGTGTATTGGTTTCAGGAAGATGACATTGGAGGCTGTGCCACATACTTCGCTGTGTACATACATGCAGACTGTATATGGTGGGTTACTGATGCTCAGGTACATTGTATTGCTTGTACATAAGCCCTGTGTTGTGCTGTCTCCCCTGATATACTGTGTGCATAACACCTTGCACACTGACATACGCAGGTTGGCCCTTGGAATGTGGCCATGAGCTCATATAGCATGCATGACTGATTCACTGAGGAACGCCATGTCCCTGGTGTCTGGTTTGTTTGTGTACAGCTTTGTGTGCCAGACTTACTAACCATACACATGTAGCAGGCTGTCAAGACTGGATTGTACATTGTTGTCAACATTTCAGCAGAACTGCATGTGCATGCATGACAATGAGTGACAGGATGAGCTGGTTTAGAGCTGGTAGTTAGTGTTTATTAGCCTTAGTCAGTTGGTTACAGTTAGCATGTAAACATATGCAGGGGAACTCATAATCATGCTGTTGTGACTGTTTAATTGCCTATTTTGTTGTAACTTTATCCGGAGATAACATTGTGTATGATGGGCATGTACGTTGTAAGCCTTGCCTCACCATTGGATATATTTATTGCTGACGTGAAATACTCTTGTTAATTTCTAATTTAGTTGTATAGTCATTTACTGTTCATGTAGAG
The DNA here is from genome assembly GCA_016165875.1 of Acanthopleura granulata. Classification (NCBI taxonomy): domain Eukaryota; kingdom Metazoa; phylum Mollusca; class Polyplacophora; order Chitonida; family Chitonidae; genus Acanthopleura; species Acanthopleura granulata. The sequence goes on along the minus strand of JABBOT010000025.1, from coordinate 3,607,566 downwards.
TGAGTTTATGTTAGCTCTTACTTGCGGCTATGTGAGCAGTAGTTTGTTTGGACGCTAAACCTTTCCACGTCCATGGTTGTAAGGACTGAAGCATTGGGAGTCGTTAAATACCCGATCCAAAGCCTGAGCAAATTACAGCTAACTGCTGCTCATACACATAAGTGTGCAAGACAGAATTGGAACAACTGTATTGACGTTAGAACAGTCAACAGGTCAATTACGCAGGCTCAACACAGTGTACAGTGTGAAGTAAGCATTACACAGTAGAAATATCCAAGCTGAACACACTGTACAGTGTTTTATCAGCATTACACAGCAGAAAAACACATGCTCATCACACTGTACATTGTTAACATTACACAGCAGAAGTACAATGCTCAACACACTGTATAGTGTGAAGTCAGCATTGCACAGCAGAAGTACACATGCTTAACACACAGTATTTTGTCAAGTCAACATTACACAGCAGAAGTACGCATGCTCAACACACAGTATTTTGTCAAGTCAACATTACACAGCAGAAGTACGCATGCTCAACACACAGTATTTTGTCAAGTCAACATTACACAGCAGAAGTACGCATGCTTAACACACAGTATTTTGTCAAGTCAGCATTACACAGCAGAAGTACGCATGCTCAACACACAGTATTTTGTCAAGTCAACATTACACAGCAGAAGTACGCATGCTCAACACACAGTATTTTGTCAAGTCAACATTACACAGCAGAAATACACCTACTCAACACTGCACAAAGTCAACTGTACACAACAGAGTTACACATGCTCAAAACACTGTACATTTTTAACAGTCACCAGTACACAGCAGTCTTGCTCAGACATTGTAGTGGTCCTGTTCCCTGAAAACCTGAAGAGTACTCTGATCAGCTACAGGGAGTGTTGGTTACAGCCTGCATGTGCATATGTGTATGAATATAACACATCGAGGACAGGGTCATGGAGAAGGGGAAGTTGTAGGAAGTTATCAACTGTAGTGTAATTATGTACTTGTATAATGTGCTGTTGTATCGTATTGGGCTATATGCTGGTAGGATCAAAAGGTCATGTACCCGGAAACAGCTTTATGTTGCCTCTTCAGAAAACTTTGATTGCTTGAAAAATAGACAACCTGTAAATACTACAAGGTTCGGAAATCATACTCTACATGTATTATATGATGGCTGCCGGACAGCGGGATGTGGCCACCATGGTGGGATGTGTCAGAATTATTCCTTTATTTCCTGTGTTGAAGTGTTCATTTCCACATCTATGTGTAAACAGATTGTCCAAAAATTACTTCTGATAACGATGTTAGTATCTGCATCGAAACGTCGTGATAATAAGCCAAGAAGTTGTATATATCCATAAGAAAGACATGTTCCAGTTTAATTTTTTAATGCTATTCAACTTTTGCTGTGCAAAAAAATTTTAAAAAGTTTTAGTGAGTAATTAGTTATAACAATGGAGACATATGCAATGAATGCAGTGTGGTGTTGTCCAGGGTAGCTTCTGATCAGGTGTTTGTGGTGAATATATATTGTCGCACATGTAATGTTCAGAGAGTCTGCATTTACCTGGATTTCACTGGAGTGTGTGGCAGGTGTGTCTTTGAAGTGCTTATTTGGCTGGGTTAATTAACAGCCCAAATTAATTGTAGCTGGCCTCTGTGACACAATTCCATTTAGGTGTATGTCCTCATTTCTTTTCTTATAATTTACAGGACAATTTAATTAGATTAAAGCATCTTAACTATTTATGAAAGTAAAACTACAGTCGTGATGTTTGTCAGCCCCAGATGTTAACATAAGTAAGATTTTATAAACTCTTATAGAGTAAAATCCAAACAAAATGTAGGTCATGAATGTGTATATACAAGTACGTGTTAGTAAGCAAGAGGCTGACAGATTTCTGTATCTGTGGCAACACTCTGTCAGAGGCTTCTCCCCCACATGTACACATGGTGATGTGGTGTTGGAAAGGAGAGTGTTGATTGCCATGGCAACAACCACTAGCTAGATTCCAGCCAGGTGTTGAAGTGCTGTGTCATAGAATTGGCAGCCTCTCTGTGTGCTGTCTCTGGGAAAGATTTTTGTAATAGAGTTACCTGTTTAGGTCTAGGGTCTTAGTTTGTTGCTCCTTACAGTGTCACGTGCTGTAGAATTCAGAGAACAGTGCAAACCAGCTGGCGCATCTATCCAGACTGAGGCCACTTCCTGAGAGCAAGCTATGGATCTTACCTGTCCTCTTGACTGAGGTCATTGCTACTCAGAGGGTTTAACATTTAAACATCAGTCCATGTCGTTCTCTCAACATAAATAAATCCTGTGTATTGTTCTTTGTAAAATACATTTTAACTTACAAAAATACCCCCTCTGCTTTTGGAAATATATAGTTTTGAAGCTTTAATGCTTTGATCAGATTTTGTGAGTTGTGACTTTACGTCAAGATGGCCGCCTGGTTTTTTCGCAGCCATATACATGTATATATAAATGCTGATGAATTTTAATAGCCATTTTGTTGTTGCATGAATTTAAGTGGAAGTTTTTGTTTTTTCTCAGTATATTTTTTATTGGCTAACTATGTAATGTGTATGTAATATTAAGACATTTTAGTGTGTTCTGTGATCTTTTTTCTATCATGGGTGGGCTGGTGTTTGTGCATTACATGTAGTGTTTTAATTGACTGTGGCTCAGTCGGTTAGCGTGCTATCGCAGCACAATGACCCCAAGCCTCCCACCAATGTGGTCGCTGTGAGTTTAATATCAGCTCATGCTCTCTGGAGCATAAGTGGGAAGGTCGGCTGGCAACCTGCGGATGGTCGTGGGTTTTTCCCCTGGGCTCTACTCAGTTTCCTCCCACCATTATGATGGCCGCTGTAATATAAGTGAAATATTCTTGAGTATGGCATAAAACACCAAATAAATAAATAAGTAAATAATTGACTTTTGTAGGATGTTGTTCATGTAGTTATTTTAAGGCACTTCTACATCCGCTGTCATCTTTATGGCACACATTCTGCTGTCCGGCCAGCCGTGTCGTTATGAATATGTAATACTGCGGACATTTACTTGGCAACTGCTGGTGCCTGTGTTGGAGCTCCCCAGAGACACACACTGAGGAGTGAGGAATGATCTAATCTGTCCATATTACAGAACATATTACACTCATACACTTCTGTCTGGTTACGCTTCGTACAGTCTCAAATCAGACTCAAAGATGATTGATTTGTTTGGTTGAGGTTAGTTGGTTAGGAGTTTGGTTGGTTTTTGTTGGTCCGAAGTTGGTTGGTTGGTTAGTTCTGTTTGGTCATTTAGGTACATGACAAGGTGCTATGTCTCTAGCCATATTTTTTATGGCATTAATAGAAGACTTTCTAAGATTTACATTGAACATAGGTGTAGAAACCAGCAAGTATTTGAAGCAGGAGTATTTGAATGAAGCAGTAACATGGTGGTCATGTCAGCCTGAGTGGTACATGTGCCTAATTCATCATCAGGTGTGGCAGTCATGAGTTGTCTTCTCTTTGGTCTTCTGTAGTGGTGCTGCTACCATAAAGTTGTTCCAATTTTTTTGATTGCTGTTTAACATTCTTACCTGTGGTTTAAGCCAGCAAGTGCTAATATGTGTTTGTCAGAATGTTTATCATAATTGTGTTGCCTGTTGTATTTTAGAACTGATACGTACAATGTAAAACTTGAAAACCTATCCCATACACCATTTCCTGAATCTCTCCAGTGTTAAAACTGCTATTAGTGCTGGCAATAAACAGTGCTATGTTATTAATGTGTTGCTCTATGTATACATGAGGTGCAAATGTATATATTTACAGGTAGATCTATTAAGTTAACATAATACATAACTTGTCTGGTTAATATTGTGCAATGTTTATTTGATGAAATATTTGCAACATACAGAATCTTGTTTTTTAATCTGTAAATAAAAAACTTGTCTGTCACATCACAAGCTGATGTTGTGTTTATTGTGTATTACTGCTCCAATCATAACCATTCCATGGAGCCGGCAGCGTGTGATGCAGCTGTGGATTGTCCTGGAGCCGGCAGCGTGTGATGCAGCTGTGGACTGTCCTTGCTGCTCATTGTTCATCTCAATCTGTCTTCACATGTCTGCTCCTTTTTTCATCATTGCAATAGGTGTAACATTTACAGCGAAATCTGTTTGAAATTTTGTAGTACAGTTGTAGATCCAATAAATATTTGACATTCAACTGTGGCAAGATTGATATCGCTGAAAGTTAAAGGGAAACCCACTTAGAATTTGATTTTGTATTTCTCACTCATATTGAAAACTGTCAGTGCCAGTATCAGGACTGTATTTATATTGGTTTTTAATAATTGTAGCTTGTACATGTAGAGTGTATATACATTGTATAAACACAGGTAAAGTGGCTGGTGTCTGTGTGGCTGGTGATTCACCCAAACTGGCCATGTTCCATTATTCATGAATGTGGATCATCAGAGCCCTGAATATTGGTGATATTTGCCTGTGTATCTCAGTTGACATGGTGGCATTCGTAGAGATCATTTAAGCGGCATCTGTTGATAGAAGCACTTCCTAGTAATGCCTGAAAACAGGGGATCGATTTCCATTTGCCACCATGAGGGGATTCCCCGCCCAGGATCCTGTGAACCTCTAGGCAGCCACTTAGCCTTCAGCAGGTGCGCACGACTGACCTACTTATCTGTCTTACTGGGAAATGTAATGTTCAGGTAGTGACTGAAGTCATTTGCACAGCTGCTTCAGGCTGTTGTCATCCTGTTCCATATTTAGCTGTGTGAGACACCCTATCTGGGTGTGTGAGACAAAGGATAGCTCACACAAGGAGTCAGAAATTTGCTTCAAATTTATGTATATATATAAATATATATATATACAAAGAGAACATTGTGATTTGAAAATTTTGGTGTTACATGTGGCTGAGAAGAAAGGATGTCATGTAATGTTGGAACAGTCACTATCATCCTTCTCTCTGGCTAATTGTAATAAATGCCAGGTAACTTGTGCGGGCCAGGCTGTATGATTTATACTGCCGTGTGGGTTCCTGTAGAGTCATGAGCTGTCACACCTACATGTCCTGTTCTATACCAGTCATGATATTGATACCCTCACTGACAGTGTTCTGTGAAGTCTTGCCAGCTCCCTTGATGAAGTCATATCATATCTGTACAGGATGCTCATGCTGAATTGGTTTATCATCAAGCATATGGGCACATGAGATTTCCCCAGCTAATAAAATCCCCACCCCTCCTTCCTCCCCCAATCTCCACCCTTAACCCAAACTCTTAGCTGATTCGCAGAAATCAGGCGATGTTAGTCACGTGTGATGTCTCCAGGGTTATCAAGGAAGTTCAGTGGGGCTCCTGAGGGGTGCACTGGTAATCAATAAGTGGACTGAAATTTGTGATCAAGCAAACGTAACCCCTGCATTAGTCATACGTCTTACCTGTGTTATGGTGTAAGGATTGGCACTAAGTATGCTATTGTACAGCATACAGTTATCAGCATCACCTACTTTAATACAAACTTAATTTTTCATAAAATGTCCGGCATGTACTAGTAGTGCTCTATTACATGTGCCAGCCCGTGAATACCTCTGTTATAATTAATTTGTGTAAGATATGGCATATATAAGATATGGCACCTACACTCCAAAATCAGTAACAGAATGTGTCTCTTGACATCATTTAAAGATGAAGCCTGCCTCCTGGCACAGTTTTGCCGAGTGGAGATTGCAGAGTTAGATGGGTGTGAGGCAAATCGATCCCTACAGAGTTAAAGTAGGCTCATTCGACACTCAAACTCTGACATATTACATGAACTTGACATATGCATTATACATGAGACTGGTCTAACCACACAACCCTCCTCTGTCATGTCTGGTCTAAACCCTGTGTTCTGTAAACCCTAGGGAGAGTATCTTAATAGAGTAAGCAGGACACATGAATTATGTAAGTTGTGGAGCACCATGGCGATATCATGTTATGTACATGTTGTATAGAGAACAACACCTTCCTGTCCAGTGCTCGTGTGAACAGTCGAAGGGAGATAAGTCAGTTTACACATTGTAGTGACGAATGAATCTGTAAAGCCATTTGCAGGTTCTTACTTATCGTGGGTTTAAGGAAAAACAAAGTTGAATAATGAGGTCAGATGATTTGCTTCTTTTGTACAAATGTGACCCTTTCTGGCATCATACGTGTATATGCTGATTGCCTTTGACTTGTTACCATGGTAACCAACAGACCAGCATGTGTCATCATCTAAGGTTGCCATAGCAATCAGATGAGCGTAGTTAGGTGTGGTTGATCCTTCACCTTCAGTTTCAAATGTGTGATGAAGTATTCTATTCATATCAGACATTAATTGTCACTGATATTCAGGTTGGTGTTGATCGTTTAGATTTTGTATTAATGGTGTTTATCAACAATCAGATAAATAAGTACATAAATATTTTGTATAGAAACAATGAAGCAGCTGCTTTCATTATTTCCGGGGATTCCCCTGAGCTCTGCCTGGTTTCCTCCACCATAATGTTGGCTGACGTCGTACAAGTGAAATATAATTTTGTACCGCGGAAAACACGAACCAAATAGCACTGATTCTGCCATCATTTCCTTGATGTGACATTTGTAAATCGCATGTTGTTTGACTCACCCCTACAGTCCTTATTGTGCCAGTCCTAATTGTTAATTCCATTTGTACCCATGTATATTCATCCCAAGATAAAAACACATAAATATAAATGTCAGGTTTATGACTCAACAAGTTAGAGCATTTCTTCTGCCATAGAGAGCAGACATTAAGTCCACAAACTTTGACTGAGTGAGATGTCCACAAATGAATTGGTTGGGTTCCCTACAAATTATGACTGGGTGAGGTGTCCACATACTCACTAGAAGATGTGTTCACAAACTGTGACTGGGTGGGGTGTCTACAAACTGTGACTGCATATGGTGTGCACAAACTTACTTAATGGAGTGTCTACAGACTGTGACTGGGTTGGTTGTTCACTAAATGTGACTGAGTGAGGTGTGCATAGAAGGACAGAATGGGATGTCCACAAACTGGCTTGGGCTTTCCACAAACTTTGACTGGATGGAGTGTAAACAAACTGTGACTGCACAGAGCGTCCACAAACTGGCTTAGAGTGTCCGCAAATTGTGCCTTGATGGTACTGTGTAAAAAATACTATCAATTCATACTGGTAGATTGATGTTCACATCTGCTGTCTCTTCATGCTTTAGTTTGTATCTTTTTTTGCTGTCTAAATGAATATCCCCCAGACATGATGATATCCTCATTGACATTCAAAAATTTGTTATTGTTCCCTGTTCATTGTCATTTGGTATTATCTCTCCATGTTATTATCCTGTATTATCTTTCCATGTTATCATTCTACATTATGCTCACTTCTTTTATCTTCAAAAACATATTCAAGTTTTGTTTTCCTTTTCATTGGCACCATGAGAACAATGGCATAAAGTAATAATCCCATGAACATTTGGAATCATTAGTGGTTTTTCATTGATTGACCTTCAGTTTATTTTGGCTTGCTACCTGATTCATCAAGGGTGCCCTCTGGCTGTGTGTCTGGCTGAGAACAGTGGTTTCTGTTTCGTCCCAACTCTCGGTACATCTGATGATGATGGGGCATAGTGCTGAGGCTCGCTGGCAGACAGTTTGTGACCTGTGGCCTTTGTTTGTCTTTGCAGGTGGCGATAGTGAGAAGGACTGTCGGGGTGTGGAGTTAAGGCCCTCTGAGGGACAATTGGTACATGACCGTTTGTCTGGGGAGATACAACCCTCAGAAAAGACGCGATTTGTTTAGATGCGTCTGCAAAGCCTGCTTAACGGTCAGGGGGGCTTGTTGAGATGTACTGAGATGGTAGCCTTTGGTGTACACAGCAGGATGCTGTATGGGGCTAAGGGTATCACCACACAATGTACATACACTCCTAAGCATCATCATTATCATTGTGCTGTCTTCATCAGATAGAATGCTTGGTCTTCCTCATCCCCACCCTGTGCTGTCTCATCCCCACCCTATGCTATCTCATCCCCACCTTATGCTATCTCATTCCCACCCTATGCAATCGCATCCCCACCCAGAGGGATTTTAGTTAACATCTTCATTCCCTAGTTGCTGTGAACAAAATAATAACTCCAAGTGAAATAATTTGTTTGAAGAAAGCGTTTTTTTTTTTTTAAATTTGGATATTTTAATTTTTTTCTGGTTGTTAATTCTGATTTACATTGTTATCTTGAATCATTATTTGTGTGAGACCTCCTTTTGACACTGAATTATGTTCAAATGGCATGTTTCCTAATTTACATGTATGTCTGAGATGTTTTAATACAGACATTGCATCATCCGTACAAAGCAGAGCATAACACAGAACACGATTTCTATCAAGTCTTCTAATGTCCATCCATATTTGTTACTAAGTGTTTTCAAGAACTTGAAATTTCTTAGAATTAAAAAATATAGTTTGTGTGATTTTAATTATTATTTATAATTTGCAATCAGATGTTGCTTAATGATGTCAATTTTTATTTTTATACTTTGAACACATTTTGCACTTGTTAATTTTGCAATGTTTTGGATAATAATTTTGCACGCATGTTATACTTACAAGTGTGTTTAGTCATGGGAGTGGCCAATGTCCAGTAAGCTTGGTTATCCTGCTCTCTCATGTGAGTTCATCCTCTGTCTGTCAGGTCATGGTTTCTCTTCCTCACTTAGCTCATCACCACCATGTCATCTGTCCACCTATCTCTGACTTAGTAATCATTGTCATTTTCACTGAGGGTATCTATACCGGTTTCCACCTTGCATTAGTGTGGCTGTAGCCTTTTCGTCAGCAAACTTGTCACCTACCTGGTCAGGTGCTGTTCATGAGACTTTGCATAGTTTCCTGCACTTAGCGACCTAAATTTTGTTACAAAAGTAATATATTGTTGAGTGCAGAGTAAAACCCAAATGGAAGAGATGTATTACCCAATCAACATATCAGTTAGAGTACTTCTGATAATATATATATATATATATATACATATGTGTGTGTGAAGGTATGAATTTATTGCTTTACTCTTCTTTTCTCCCCATTAAAGTGTTTCTGTGTATGAATAGTTGTACAGTAAAGTGCATGGATATAAGCATACTGTAGTGAACGGCCATAGAATAACAGGAAACAAGGGCAGATAACTCTATTCCGTTTTTTTTATCTGGTGCTGCCTCACCGAGGTGACTTGCCGAAGACACCCAACAAGCCACCTCACCCAGTCACATTATACTGACACTGGGCCGGCCAGTCCACCCTCTGACCTCTTATTGCTGAGCGCCTAGCGAGGAAGCAAGATGTACCATTTTTTAAAGTCTTTGGTGTGACCCGACCCAGGTTTGAACCCAGATCTCCTTGTCCGAAAGCTGACGTTCTACCAACTATGTTTATTTGAAGGTCATGTGTCAGGTTTATGCATCTCTGTACTATTAAAGTTAAACTTAATGCATTCCACTTTTTTAAAACTTTATGGCACGCTTTTTGAAAGCTTTAGAGGGTGTTTAGCTACTAGTACAGTAACATAGAAGGAGGGTTTTATCACTGACTAAACACATCTTGAAATTTTGAATTGTCTCATCACACAAGAACAAAAAGTTACTTAAATAATTTCCACATTAATTTACTCTGTATGTTAAGATAAACACGGATGTGCTGTGAAAGGGAAAAATAAGAGTTTGAAAGCATTTGAATGGATTTAGCTTTAGTTTAAAGGATCAGAAAATAGGAGTAAGCCTGCAGTTGTTTTCAGCAGTCAGTCTGTCGATGTTGACTTCTGTTTTGGGGTTGCCTTTTCTTTTATGCTCCATTCTGATGTGACCCAGACCTCTATGGTATCACACTGTGGTTTATCAGTATTTAGGTACAGTGTGCCGTTTCTCTCCTTAAGGCAGACATATACTGTACCACACTGTGGTATACCGACATTAGTGTGCCATTTCTCTCCTTGATCCAGACCTGTACTGTACCACACCATGGTATACCAGTATCAGTGTGCCATTTCTCTCCTTGAGCCACACCTGTACTGAACAGCATCGTGGTTCAACAGTATTAGTGTGCCATTTCTCTCCAACATACTATCTGCATCATACACATGTTAAAAACACATGTTTTAGTATTCCTCATAGACCTAGTTGTAATATGTATTTCTGATTGTCATGGTTATCTTGAATATGCATTTTGCTGATCTTCTATGCACGGTCTTTTGTAATAGTCGTGATTTTTGACGCTCAGCCTATTGGAATTATACATGTATTTGTGGTTCAGTGTGCGTATATTGCAGTCATTTGTCACCGACGTCAGGTGTAAATGCCTGGAAGGTGATACCATGCAGGCACAACCTACATGTGCAGCAAGGGGCTGATGAATAATTCATTTGTTTGATATCTCTGGCAATTATGTGTGTGTGTATTTTGTTGTACTCTAATTTATTATTGATTTGATCTCAGGTGAGAGGCATGTACATGTGAGTGACCCACCTTTTTGGGACAGGGTTTTTCTTTGTTCTGTTGCTGGGAAACAGTATAAATTAAGACATGTTCACCTATGAATGTACCGGTTGTTATATCATGGTGTATGGCAAAACATTGTGTATTGGATACTGGGAATGGACTAAAGGCCCACCAGACAAAAGCCCTGACCAATGAAAATGTAGCTGTTATTTTTACTCAGTATATGAGACATGATGTACAACACATACAAGTTCCTACGGGATTCGGAACCGGCCTTTCTGTATGTAACAACATTGACATGGTTTTAATTGACCCGAGGCGTGTTTGTAAATAGCAAATGTCCTGGCTGCCCCACACATACAAGTTCCTACGGGATTCGGAGCCGGCCTTTCTGTATGTAACAACATTGACATGGTTTTAATTGACCCGATAAGAGTTTGTAAATAGTAAATGTCCATGCTGCCCCACATGATGTAAAAACTTCATGTCAGTTTTCCTGAGTTATCTTGGAGACGAAATAAACTTTTGGCTGAGTAGAGAATCGGAATGAACTATTATCTCTCAAGGTACAAGTACGGAAACGTTGACCTCCATTCCAGGTTTGTCAAATACTGACAAATGTGGCAACAGACTTACTGTTTCACATGCTTTCTTGGGACTTTTGTACTTAATTGCAGTCTTATCCTAAAAACATAAATGCATTAATTTGCATGGTATATACACCCCTAAAAGGTAATGGTTTATACCACATGTCCACCACCCTGAAAAACGCCTGTACGGTGGACAGATTGAGTTCTGTAGCAGATGCTTCGTGGCCTAAGCTTTCATGTGCTTGAGCCAACAGCATTGAATAACACTTAAGGATCTGACATTTTAAAAGGCTAAGTTTTACTTAGCAGCAAAGTGAAATACATGTCAACCATTAATAAATATTAGGTCTTATAGAAAAGGCACGTCTCGATACGTTGTGTAGGGTAAACAAGATGGGCGGGCTTCCTCCACCGGGGATATTGTTTGGTGGGTGTGGATTGTGTCCTGCTTGGCTTTTGTTGTGGGTTCAGTGTATAAGACAGGGTTCAGGATAAACCTTTTTGTGGATTCAGTGTATAAGACAGGATTCAGGATAAGCCTTGTTGTGGATTGAGTGTATAAGACAGGATTCAGGATAAGCCTTGTTGTGAGTTCAGTGTATAAGACAGGGTTCAGGATAAACCTTGTTGTGGGTTCAGTGTGTAAGACAGGGTTCAGGATAAGCCTTGTTGTGGGTTCAGTGTATAAGGCAGGGTTCAGGATAAGTCTTGTTCTGTGTATCATGTTCTGTAAGTCTGTTATTGTCCATCTTTGTCCTCTTCACCTGTTGTCTAGCTTCCATGGGCTTCGTTCAGTTTGCCGTACAGTAATGTTTTAAGGTTTAAGCCCGGTCAGGTCTATTCATATCTGCTTCAATATGAACTTTAAGTTCAGTTGTACTAAGTATAGATTATAGTTCAATTTTGTATTTGTTACATTTAGAAGGCTCAAGATTCATGTCAGTCAGGCTTAATGTGTTGTACCATTTGATTAAACTGGCTGTGTATGGCTATAAATGTGCTGTCAAAGTCTTAACATCACTTTTTAACATAACCAACTTTGGATAGGTCACTAACCTACTCCTTATGACTGGCATTTGTCACAGATATACACGTGCCCTGTCCTGACAAGTCACTAACCTACTCGTTATTACTGACATGTGTCACAGATGTACAGGTGCCTTGTCCTGACAGGTCAGTAACCTACTCCTTATTACTGGCATGTGTCACAGATGTTCACGTACCCTGTCCTGACAGGTCACTAACCTACTCCTTACCAGTGGCATGTGTCACAGATGTACACGTGCCCTGTCCTGACAGGTCAGTACTACTCCTTACTACTGGCATGTGTCACAGATGTACACGTGCCCTGTCCTGACAGGTCAGTAACCTACTCCTTGTTACTGGCATGTGTCACAGATGTTCACGTGCCCTGTCCTGAAAGGTCACTAACCTCCTCCTCATTACTGGCATGTGTCACAGATGTACCCGTCTCCTGTCCTGACAGGTTACTAACCTACTCCTTATTACTGGCATGTGTCACAGATGTACCCGTCTCCTGTCCTGACAGGTCACTAACCTACTCGTTATTACTGACATGTGTCACAGATGTACACGTGCCCTGTCCTGACAGGTCAGTAACCTACTCCTTATTACTGGCATGTGTCACAGATGTTCACGTACCCTGTCCTGACAGGTCACTAACCTACTCCTTACCAGTGGCATGTGTCACAGATGTACACGTGCCCTGTCCTGACAGGTCAGTACTACTCCTTACTACTGGCATGTGTAACAGATGTTCACGTGCCCTGTCCTGAAAGGTCACTAACCTCCTCCTCATTACTGGCATGTGTCACAGATCTACCCGTCTCCTGTCCTGACAGGTTACTAACCTACTCGTTATTACTGGCATGTGTCACAGATGTACACGAACCCTGTCCTGACAAGTCACTAACCTACTCGTTATTACTGGCATTTGTGACAGATGTACACGTGCCCTGTCCTGACAGGTCAACAACAGACTCCTTATTACTGGCATGTGTCATAGATGTACACGTGCCCTGTTATGCTAGGTTGGTGTTATGAGCTCCACATATATCTACACGTACCTGATTACACACAGGCCTTCCTCTTACTGAAACTGTTTACAGAAACTGTTAACGGAGTAATCACAGTAACCATCCAGCTGGTTATCAGAAAGCTAGGAAAAAAGCTGATTGTCAGAGAGTTTCTGTGAGATCGTAAGTCCAATTACTGCTGAGAGGTGAACTGGAGATGGCTGGGTAAATGTTTGGCTGTTTGAGGCTCAGGTGTATAAGAAGTCATCTAGATCCATTTGCTCTGATCAGTTGATGAGATTTGGGTAAGGCTGGAGAAAGCTCATCTTGTTTATAGTGATTCTTGCTAAATCACATAGTGCCAATTAAATAATGATGTTGAAGAGACCTTTTTTTAAGTTCCTCTTGCTTATGTTTTGCTTGGTGTTAATTTATAATCACATGTAAGTCACATGACTGAAATCTTTTATCACTGACAATTTTTTGTAAGCTGTACGTGTATGTGTCATGTATCCAGTATGTATCCGAGAATCTTATGATGCTGATGTTTTGAAAAATGGTAAATAAAACTGTTACCTTAATAATAAATTTGTGTTGTTTTATACAATTCTTGGAAGATATGTTGTGAACCTATATGGCCCATTTTCTACCATTTATGCATTCCTGGAATCTAAATCTAGGATTGAACTGTTCAATCATATATTCAGTTCAATTTACTGGTGGATAACCACTTGGCGACCCATTCTTGATTTATCCACTGGCCCGTGTCGTGCTCACGTAAACTCTTTAGTTTAGTGCAGTATTACGAAATACAATTTTTTAAAGAAAACAAAATTGTTTGAACAAATGAGGCATAGATGCTCAGTGTCAAAAAATGACACCTTTCCCCATTATATTTTTATATACAGATCTGGTATCCATGGTAATTACCTTCGTCTGTGGGAGAGGATCATGCCAGAGTGGGCAACTGAGTGCCACCTACCTGCTGCCGCATGCGGTCTATACTGGTCTATTCCTTCTGCTATATCCCTTCTCCAATTCGCTATGCCCCCGAGGTTTTGGTCACCAGATTGCATTTAGAGATCAGGTTCTTGCTTGTGATAGCTCCAACGGATAGGAGACTAATGTCTAAGTACTAATATTTCGTTGTCTTTCTTTTATTTTCATTTTTTTGTTTTTGTTTTACAGATTTTGGCAGCAGCTTAGGAGATAGGTTAGGGATGGGGGATGGTATACAACCAGCAATACACTCTCCCAAGTAAGCCAGATTAACATACCTGAGATACCAGTAACAAAACCTTTGATGTCACATAGTGAATTTTGTTCGTGTAATATATAGGCCTGTATTATCGGGTGGCAATCAAGCATGCATTGTAAAAGGTTGAAACTGAAAAGAAAATTTTCATAAGCACACGGTGGTCTCCAACAATCGGACAACACTCAGCTAGGCACCATAGCAAGGTGAAAGACGAATATACCTGACAAAGGTAAAGTATTGTTTAATGCCTGGATTGGAAGCACCACCAAAACATAATGGAAAATCCAATTTGTGCATTTAACTTTTTTTTGTATTGAGTTGCTGACAGATAGGCTCACGCATAAATGCTGCTTAAAACAGAGCATAAAAAGTGGTACTCTGAATATGTTATGAGGCATTAAAGTTGATGTAAAAATTTGGTGTATCTTGGACCAGTGTTCTGAACAGAAATTTGTACTGACCTAATTTGACATAATATTTGTGAAATAATTAAGGTTGAGACCTAATTTGATGGAACGACTTTTTTCATTACCATATCTCATTGCAGACGGCCACCTAGTGACATTTCCAGGAAGGATGTGAATGTGGATGTAAAGCAGACAGGAGGTCAAGGTCGTGGGTCACCTAGGTAATAGTTGCATGTGAAACGTGGGATTACATGGGGATAACGTTGAATCTTCGTGCTTCCGGAGCCCCTGGAGGGGCGTGACACTTCCTATAAGTGTTCTAACCAGGGAGGGTTTAGTGACATTGGAGAAGGGCCAAGTGACCTTGGAGAAGGGCGAATTTCACCTCGGGGAAGGGCTTAGTGACTTTGGGGAATGGCTTGGTCACCTTGAGGAAAGGTTTAGTCACTTTGTGGAAGGCCTTAGTCACCTTAGGGAAGGCCTTAGTCACAATGGGGAGGGTCTTAGATTCCTTTGGGGAAAGATTTAGACACCTTGAGGAAAGGTGTAGTCACTTTGGCGAAGGGCTCAGTCACTTCTGGGAAGGGCTGAGTCCCCTTGGGGAAGGTACCCATTAGGCAGCTTGGCTCATTAGATCACACAACTTGCCATGCTATGGTAAATGTACCAAAATGCGATCAGAAACAAAAATATTATACCTGATTTTAGTTTGTCCGTGTTAACTTAATTTGGCTGCTGTGGGCCTTATTTAGCTATATAGATCAAGCAAATGATGTTATTCCCCAAATTATGTGCACCACCGTCTGCCAGCAACCTGCGGATGGTTGTGCGTTTCGGCCGGGCTCTGTCCGGTTTCCTCCCACCATAATGCTGGTCGCTGTTGTACAAGTGAAATATTCTTGAGTACGGTGGACAACACCAATCAAATAAATAAATAAATATGTGGACCATGTCTGACAGATATTTCCCTTGGAAGTCCATCACCAGTTTGAATTAGGATGTCGCATTCAAGCTTTGCGCTCCTAATGACAATGAACATCCAATCAAAAGTAAAAGACAAACTCGGTAAAGAGCATGATGGTGAAGTACAATGCAAATAGCATTATATGGACTGGTGAGTCCTTGGCTACAAAGTTTACGGACGTCAGCTTTACCTCAGTTGATATACCTTGCTTTGAGGGACTCACCAGTCATGTAATGCTGTATGGCCAGCTGTATTATGCATTATTTGTTAAATATTGGAATATAGTTTTCCTCAGCACATTGGCCCAGGTAGAGTAAATGCTGGATTGTAGAAGTACTGAAAGTTTAATGGGCATACATTATAAGGTGCTATAAATACTAGAAGAATACCTGAATTACATGTTAGGGTTTCAGTGCGTGTACTTCTTTCTTGAGACAACAGCTCCATGGATTAGTTGAGTAATTGGTTAGTGGAATTTGTTATTACAGGAAGAACTCTGTGGAGCCTCTGGAGAAGAAAGCAACCGCTCCCACAGCTGTACGTGCTCTGGCTCCAAGAAAGTTACCTCCCATGCCTCAAGTTGATGTTAACACTGAAGTGAGAGCGTTAAAGAAAAAGAAGAAGAAAAAACCAGCAGCAGAGAATACTGAGTGATGACTTCTAAAAGCAGCAACAGAGCAGTCTTGCTATATTATCTGTGATAATCGTAACCTTTTATGATATCATCATCTGAATCTCTTTCTAGTTTAATGAAGTGAAAATCCGTATGTATTGTTTTAGGTAAGGAAATTACCTGCGCTCTGACGTTTAATCACACAGCTTTTCAGAAGTACATAATACATATTGTGGAAGCGGAGTCAGGAAAAATGACCAACTCATCTCAGAGCTAGACACAGAAGTTTTCTTTTTTAAACAATGAATATATTTTGAGGTTTTCAGATCTGATTTGACAGAGCAGTATTTGACCCAAGTCCTGATTTTTTACATCTGTTACTTAACCAAAGATGTAGCCTGTAGATCTTCAGCAGCATTTAGAACACAGGGATCATTGGATACGACCATTTTCACTGCATGCATAATTACATGTATGCAGATTTATCCCTCTATATGCCTGAGAAAAAAAGTTTTGAATCTAAAGTGATATGTGAAACAGTTTTGTGTAATCCGTCCATCTCCGTATTGGGTGAAGATCTCAGCACATTTCCATAATACAACGTGTTGGTACATTTTTGACTGGTTTCCCCATCATATCTCAGAGTTAAAGGTGACATTAGATTGTGTCTGCAGTGATTTACCTGTATATACATACATAGACCAAGAAGTGGTTGTGACAGTTGTGATACTGGTACAATGTAGTTATTATTACAATGTATTTATTTTGTAACATGTATATTGTACTGTGGTTTTACCACTTTTACTATGTATGTGCCTTTAGAGCTGAAACAAAAACTGTGAATTTCCTCCTAACTGGGGTAACCAATGTATATTGTGTAAGTTACAATATTGATTATATGTTTATTTTTATTAGGCGCCATCTAATAAGAGTATGTAGGTGCAAAGGGGGGAGCGGGTGTCAGTGCATTACATACAAAGGGCATACGGAGGAGGAAGGGTGCCATCAGTGGGTGTACGTATTAAACCAAAATTTGCGATGTAATTGTAGAAATGGAATATGTGCTATAGTACTGATTAGTAATATTCGTTATACAATGTATAGTAGTGAAGAACAGGTGTCCCTAATGGTTGTCAGCGAGTACGCTCAATTATCGTGTGGTCTGTGTGGTCAAGCAGATCTGTGCAGTCACGGATGACCAGAACTGGAATGAGCATCAGACTCCATGGAGCGCATATGTCCGAATGAAATCTATGTGTAAAAAAACAAAAGTGTTATAGCGATTGTCAAAAGCTTTGGAACAAAGGCAAAAACCAGTATTTATATAGAAGCGACCATAAATCAGTTAGAGACGACGCGGCTGCTGCCAATTTGACAGTTCCTTTGGAAGATCACAGGTGACTTTAGGACGGTAAACTCATGAGGCGGCTTAAATATTAAATTATTGATAAACCTGCAGCAAACTGGTTCAAAGTGTCATTTACTGTTTTAGCAAATCTTATATCCTGATATCAGAATATTGGAATTTGAGCACAAGTACTTCTTGAACGCCCCCTTATGTCAATAAACTCTGTGTATCTGACTGGCCTAAATGTATATGGATAATGTTACCCACCTTCTGGGAATGTATAAGAAGTCAGGTTTGGATGTTATATACATGTGTGTGGAGACTTACGTAAAGAATTACATTTGCTTGGATCAGATTCCTCTCCATTCCGCAGGATCATGAAGCTGTCTCAGAATGACGTCAGATTTAGTCTAACTTGGGGTATTCATCCTGGATTTGAATTTCAATGCTAATTTTCATTTCTCTCATGAAGGTCTATGAAAGCACTAAACTTTGAAACAAAACGTTACGGCGAGTCACTAGTTTGGCATAGTAAACCATTTCGAAGTCAAGACTAAATTTGACACATTAAGTCTCAGACAGATTTGTGATTCTGGGGCGAGAGAATTGGCTCAGCCTTGCCTATGCTGATTTGTCTCCAGTTACATCTCAAGAAGAGTTTCCCTGCAGCCTGTCTCATGACCCTTATAAATTTGATAGGTTAAACCTTTGTCCAGTCTGAATCATAGAATAAATACAAAAATGATTGAGACAGCCAACTTCACTTCTCAAATTACGGAAGCAAGACTAATATACTACTGCATGGGCTGAGGGTTGGTGACCGTTCAGATCTAGACATTAGCACCATGGCTGTTTGATCTGACCTTCATATTATTTTTTTTTATTTTATAGATATTTCCTCCCAGGCGAAATTTACAATCAAAGCTGTGGGTATTGAGATTGTTTTGGTCATGCTCAGTTTTATCTCATTATGATTAATGTGCCACTCTGTGTAATCTTTCTCAAGTGAGTCCGGATCAAACCATGTATACCTAAAAGCTTGTGCTATATTTTCTCTAGAATTATTACCATTACATCCATACTCATTGAACACTAATATACTGAATAACGTTATGTAGCTGTTGTACGGATCATATACTAGTGTGCACATTCGGATGTTATATGTGGTTTTAGATAACTTCTAGTTTGATAACAAAATAAATTCCATTTTTTTGCAGATTGGTTGTTCTGAGTGATAGATGGCATATGGCCTTTACAAAGGCATTGGTGATAAGCACGCGAGATGAATTGTTATCATGGTGGAAAGTTAGTCAAAGTTCACTCTAAGACCATAGTGTGGTCAGTCTGAACTTTACCAGATCCATGGATAACCTACTTTTCATCAAAATTACGCATTTCAGAAATAAGATTTTGTTGAGTAAAATATTATTGGCTGGATATTAAAGTTGACACTTGCATGTAGAAGGACTCCATGTTGAGGGTGACATTTAATGCAGTCTGGGGTCAGAAGCCTGTGAAGTAACACGGCTTCCATCCATGACCATAACCTCAACTAAGATGTGCCGGGTATATGCGTGAAGGTATTGGCTACAGTATAAGGTTCTCACTCACGAGATGAGCATCCTAGGCAGCATCTGCACATTTATGATCTACTTCTCTGATTGCTGTTGAACCCAAGAATTTTTACTTATCAGGTCAGGAAACCGAAGTACCCAGGCACAATTATAAAAATCTGTGAAAGATAATCCTACATGAGGTCTCAGATATTAGCAGGACAGCATTTACATGTAAAAGGTGTAGCAAAGCTTTATCGTTTTATCTGATTGGTGTTTGACTATGGTGGCTGATAGCTTCCATTTTTCTCCCTGCCTTCCGCGACCCCGTGGAGGGCGCGGTTATGACAAAACCGCGACCTTCGAGCCCCCGGGGAAGGCGCCTTAAGGCACGGATCTGCGCCTTCCGCGTTCTCCCGTGTTCCGGTTTATTTGTACGCATGTGTATTAACAACAGGTTGTGCACATTAGGAAGACATTGGAATATTTTCACGCTTTCATGAACTGGTAATGACATTCTGTTATATTTTATGTCATGTTAAGTTTTTGTTTTGGATCACTGAGTGTCCTGACTGTGTGTTGTTGCAAAGTTAAACACACTTATAAGATTAAGCTCAAGATAATATACCTTAGAAGCTGAGAATTTCAGACAGACTGAAGGTGTTTATGTAGTTAATGAACAGCTTAGAGGTATTTACTTATATACTAGTATCAGATCATGTAGTCAGACTGGGACGGGTTAAGGCACTGAAGTCCTGATTTAATTCATAGATTGTGAACCAAAATTAATTTTGCATTTAGCAATTTGGGTGAAGCATTTCTTTTCAATGGGTCGCCCAGTGTGAAGGAGGCGAGACAGTTTCAAAATGGATCATATACATTGGGCTTGACCAAGTGCGTACGATGTCGTGATAAAACTAATACGGAAATAATCATGTCATACTTTCGTATTCAGTTGCATTTTATTCAGACTCTGTTTTCATTCACTTTAAATTATTTATCATTTGCCAGAAAATGCGACTTGACTTGTTCATCTGTCCCATAACGGGTGTCACATTTGACCGTGCTTCAGTTTTTCGTTTCCTCTGCACCTGCACTTGGCCCAGGCAAAAGTACCACTCGTCCCACCGCTTGTCTGAGATAAGATTACTACAGGGAAAGCCGCAAAGCTTCGAAAGCTCTGTAGGATGGAACTCGATGGTGGGTCAAACTTCCATTGTTATTGGTGTAGTTACATTGTGTTAGTTGTCTCTTAAAGACCTTGCCGTGTTACAGTGCTGAAATAATAGAATACATTTGGAGTGAGTGTGTTGTCTTACTTTTTATCATCTTGTAAACGGTTCTCTTAACCTAATATTTTTTCCTCTCGGGTTGTGCCAGAGTGGTTTTAATTTGTAAAGTCGAGAGAAAAATAGCTTTGTATGTTCTCGGTTTTGAGAACAGTTACTCATTAGAAGAAGAACACGTTTTTAACAGACCAGTGCCCTCCTATATGAAGAGCTCTTAACGTTACGAGTACTTAACTGCCATGGCGACGTAATGCTACAGTGTTGATGTCACCATGGTCGTTACACACCCATTTGCACGAAATGCCCTTAACGTTACGAGCACGTAACTACCATAGGGACGTAATATAGTGATGGTTGCCGTGGTAGTCACGTGCTTGTAACGTTAAGATTGCTTCGTGGAAGTGGTCCCTGGGGTCAGTTTCATGGATTATACTTAAGTTAAGTAAGTCTATATTACCATGATACCGATGTTATGCTGGTATGAAGTACACTTTAATAGCTAAATGCTACTTAACACTACGTATGCTTCACGTAACTGGCCCCTGCATCATATTGCTTGAAGTCCACGGAACGCTACGTGAACTTAACTACCATGGCAACGTTATTCCTTCACTACTCGTAGACATGAATGGTCGAGGGTGTTCCCCGAGCCCTGACCGCTTCCTTGCCACCATAATGCTGGCGCCGTAGTGTAAGTGAAATATTCTTGAGTATGGCGTAAAACACCAATTAAATAAGTTAATAAATAAATAAAGTTCACATGATTATCAATGAATAGCATTTGCCTGGGATGTTCTACACATGAAAGGTATTAAATCAGTACATGGCAAAAAGCCATTCTGTTCGTAAAAAATGGAAACAGGTATCTTATTTTGGTTTTTTTTCCAAACCATGCAGATTCCACAAATACATCACAGGTGGTTGCACGAATCCGGGAATTCCAGTGTAGGCCACAAGGTCGAAATCTAGCTGCCCCACCAAGAGTGAGTGGCCTAAGCAAACCGACAAGGCGTGTATAAGCTGGGTGGAAACATAGGAAAAACCCCTCTCACTGCTCCCAGATAACTGCTGCCAAAGGTGGAGGAACTCATGCAATAGATATAAACAAACATGTGAGTTGGGACGAACTGTGTAAGGAAGGAACCGAACTCTTCTTTCCCAGCGCGGTGTCAAGGTTACAAGGGCTCCCACTCAGACATGAATGTTAGACTGGTTTCCTTTACCGGAGATCCTATACCTCGGTAACGTTATAATGAAGAAACCTCTCTCTCGAACGTTACAGTAGCAATAGCCCTAGTCGTGTTCGAACATGTATCGAAACGTGTACGAAAGAGCAAAGCCAGGCATGGAAGTACCAGATCTCGTTTGCGCTTGCGCCGGCAGAATTCTACCTCAGAAGCAAGATATTTGTAAAAGTTGTAAATGGTGAAATTTTTCAAAGATAGAAGAAAATAATTCAAAGTGACGGCCTTTGGCAAAGTTGAAACGCCTATATTATAGCTGTCCTATTCCCACCAAAGCTGAATGAATTATTCGAATAACGCGCTGGCTTTCATTCTTGGTCTTAATCCTTTCTGCAGGTTTTTATGACAGGCCCTACATTATTCGAGAGCAGTTTGGTTGCCGTTGCAGTTGGGCTTAAAAGAAGTCAAGCATATTTTCTTGACAGTCACTGTCTTTTAAAAATAATCATTCTCCTTGATAATGAGAAATATGCATTGCCCGCCCAAAACTTGTTGATGTAAGCCATGTAATCCTTTGTTCCTAAAGTATGTCAATCTTTTATGGTCGTGCTTGTAATGCGAATAGGTCGTTGAGAATAATGTGTCTTTAAACAGCTTTGAAATCACTTGTGTAGGCCTATCACGCCTATTCTAATTTGTGTAATTGATTTTAAGCTATTTTTCTTATAATACGTCCCTCCTGAAAATATGTATCAGTATAACAGTATCGGTGGAAGAGGTTCGCCTATGACTGCCATATTGGCTGGTAGATGGCAAACAATCACTGATTATGTCAATTATGCTGGGGCTCCGACTTTTTAAACGCAGGGCCCCGATTTTAAAAGTTTTGCGAAATTTTTTTCTCCTCTCTTTCAAAGTGATTTCTTCTTCTAGCAATATGATTTAGGACTACGTATATTTGTATACCTGTCAACATATATATTGCTTTATACAGAACTGAAAGATTACAGCGTCCCATCATCATATCGTCTAGGGACCTCCGTGGCCGGCGTAATGATCTAATGCAGTCGCTGTGAGGTCAAGTCCACTTCACGCTGGCTTCCTCTTGGACTGTGCGTGAGAAGGCCTGTCAGGACCCTGCGGATGATCGCGGGTTTCCTCCCACCATAATTCTGGTCGCCGTCGTAAACGTGAAATATTTATGAGTACGGCGTGAAACACCAGTCAAATAAATTAAATAAATCATATCGTCTAAGAACTTTAAACTCACTGTTATGATGGGGATAACCGTTTCTAGGGATACTTTGATGGTTAATTGGTATTTGTCCTCAGAATGCCCTTGTGCACTCGTTAGTTTGCTAGAAACCTTGTGCCTATCGTCTTTATGGTGTAGATTAATCTGCTGGTGACGTGAATTCTTTTTAAGTCGTCAGATTCTTTTCCATTTCTTTTCTACCACCGGGGACACCATTCTCTCCACTAACAGAAATAGCTGTCGCACTGTTACTGCAATACTGTTAAATAAGGTGTAAATGGTCATACAAATACACCAATGAATCAATATGAGCAACAAACTTTTTATGCATCCACTTCCTGACACAGTAACATTAGGTGTGATAATTCTGTCCACTGTTACTTTACTTTCCTTCTGCCAGCAACCAAATATTTTTGTTCTCTGCCTCTTTTTCACATAACTGAAGTCTTGTCACGCCTGTCTTATACTGTGAACATGTAGAACTCTCCTGTGCCAGAGTTAAGTTTTGGTGACATTACATATCAGAAAATCGTCGAGGCGTATTTCTCGTTCCTGTTATCTAAATGGCGCTCGAAGTTGACAACAACCAAACAACCACAGTGTAAGTGTACCATTTACAGTTAGATATGCATGTACATATAAACGGGATCATATACGGTGTTAAATTTGTTTGGAAAATAAGGCGTTTAAGGAGCGCGATGACAGTTTGAGAGACAACAACAACGCTTGTGTTGAATTGTGTGCATTTCCATGCGAACTCCACGGGACTTATTGACACTCAATGAAACGTAGTAAATACGCATTACATAACGTTGTGTATTTGTACCATTACATTATCGTTATGCCTGAACTTTCTCAACCTAGAACGTGTATGTTAAATTCAGTTCTTGATTGTTTCTACCGACACCGTTTTATTGTGTTTCAGTTATTTACCTCAGCATGGTTCGGCAATAAAGGCGACTTGTTGCAGAACTTTGCGTGGTTATCTAATCCGTTAAAGCCCTCCGGGGTGAGGCAGCACCGTAAATAAACTCTGACCGACTGGTTGTTTCCACGTTACCACCGACACAGGAGAGACCGCTACACGGCCAGCCTATACAGGAATAGCTACGGGCACTGGACATCGTTCATCGCACGATGCACCGAACAACGGTCAACGCCTGTTTCAGCGAACCCTTACGGCCTGTGCCACAGTGGACAAACCTCACAAAAACGGTAACCTGCGTAAAGGACCCTTGTGTATAATACATATGTATAGCACACACGAAACATTAATTTTCTTGATTTGCATAAGCCAGTAAGGGCATTTATACATGCTATGCTTCGGTGAATTGTGTCCAGGAAAATCAAGAAAACATATCCCAGTATGGATACCGATAATACAGACAACAGTGTTGCATCACCTTCCCAGGAAACATCAGCAAACACCATTATACGGCCAGACAAAAACCATGAATAACTCTACATGCCATGAGTTGTCAGTTAAGCTAACAGATGCTTGGGAAACAGTTGAAGAACATTTAGATCAATGTGAAAACTGTCCAAATGAGTTAATAGCACTACGTAAAGCTGAGAGAGCATTATCTCAATCTTATGACTCTTATCGGTCAACCTCAGCTCAATATATCGCTCTACTCCACGCGATAGACACTCAAGAAAGTACTGACCAGATAGAATTTCGTGTTTCTCTAAATATCGCGAACTCCGAAGTAGTAAACAAAGCCATGTCAGATGTCAACGAGCGTATTGACCACGTATTGGAGACATTGTCGAACAGATCAAGAGGCTCACGCTCTCACCACAGTAGATCGTCAGCGGTGTCTTTAATTGCCAAGATGCATGCCAGGGCCGAGGCAGCAAAGGCTAGGACAACCTTTAGTTTACAAGAAGCTGACCTTCGTAAACGCCACGCGCAGATTAACGAACAGCAACAAATAGCCGCAGCCCGGTCTGCACGCGAAAAGGCCAATATGGAAGCTGATTAGGAAGTTTTACAACAACGAAAAGATGTGGCGGCAGCTGAAGCGGAACTCAGAGCAGTACAAGAAAGTGAAGTCAACATACCGTCACATCACGAGCCAATAAACCTCTTGCTACCATCTGAAAACCCAGTGCAGCGACAACTGCGTTATGTTGAGAAACACTCGATCGAAAATTCACATGAATGGTCCTTCGTCGGTACGAATACTCGCAATGCACAAAATCTGTCTGGTGATCCAGTTATATCGCAAACACCGATAGCGCACCCTGATGTTTCAAACTGTTATACCGATACCTCTCCTAGAGCCGGGAAATACCTAGAGAGTACGAATGTCGACTCTCACAACGTCACACGTTCTGACCTCGACCCGAGAGCCCCAAGTTACGTACCCCAAGTGAATAGTCGACACAGTCGGGCTAACGAGAACACAATGGCTAATGACTTTACAACGTTCTTACTCAGACGGGACCTACTTCTGACAAGACTCTATCAGTTAAGCCAGAATCTTACGCGATGTGGAAGTTGAGTTTTCAGAACGTTATGCAGGAATTACAAGTCAACGCCCGTGAAAAGCTAGACCTGTTAATTAAATGGCTCGGACCGGAATCCACGAAACACGCCCATAGTCTCCGAGCAACCAATGCCTGAGATCCAGCAATGGGACGAAAAAGGGTCTGGGAACGTTTAGACGAACGCTACGGCTGTCCAGAGATGGTTGAAGCGGCCTTGAGGTCAAAGCTTTCACATTTTCCAAAGCTGACGAACAGGGATGCTCCGAAATTGTACGAACTGTGCGATGTCCTGTCAGAGATTTCATCCATCAAGGAAGACCCTATGTACAAAGCATCGCTCTCTTACTTCGACAGCTCAACTGGGATAATTCCAATTGTGAGCAAGCTTCCGTATGGTATGCAGGAAAAGTGGACAACGCATGCTTCGAACTTCAAAAAACACATGGAGTTACATTCCCACCATTCAGTTGTTTTGTGGACTTTATCAAGGAGCTCGCGAAAACGAAAAACGGCCCAAGTTTTCGTTACGAGGAATCATCCCCCTCCTCCGTTAAAAACAGACAATCAGTTGAACCACATGAGAAAAGTGTACTGACGAGAAAAACAGAAGTTATGAAATCGGAAGATCCCGGAAAGGTTCTAAATCCGAGTGTTCATTGCCCCATCCGCAAGACCAAGCACCCACTTAACAAATGTAGGACATTCAAGCAGAAGCCCATAGAAGAACGCAACAAACTCATAAAGGATTTTGGCATCTGTTTTAGATGCTGTGCAACAACCGAACACATGTCTCGTGAATGCAAGGCCGTCATCGAATGTTCCGAGTGTGGAAGCTCAAAACACCCTTCTGCATTACACAGAAATACAGAGTCTTCTGGGAAAACCGCAACAGTTCCTTCTTCCAGCGCTAATGGCGGGGAGAAAGTCTGTTTATCAGGCGCAAATTCACCCTCACCCTCCTTACCAAATGTTACCTCTCAATGCACGGACATTTGTGGAGGAGACTTTAAAGGAAAATCATGTGGGAAAACTATACAAGTCAAAGTATGTCCACAGGGAAACCCACAGATTGCACAAATCATCTACGCTATTCTGGACGACCAAAGCAATGCGTCGTTAGCCCGCTCTGATTTCTTCAACCGTTTTACGTCGACTAAGAGCACAATCCCATACACATTATCTTCATGTTCTGGACTTGTGCAAATGACCGACAGGAAGGCCACGAACTTTATGGAAGAAGCCCTGGATGGAAGCACAGTTGTTCAGATTCCGACACTGATCGAGTGCAATCAGATTCCAAACATGAGACAAGAAATCCCCACACCGGAAGTTGCGCGCCACCACCCACATCTGTACAGTATTGCTCGACATATCCCGGCGATAAATGACAACGCAGAAATCCTCCTTCTTATCGGGAGAGATGTTGTCGAAGCTCACCATGTTCTTGACCAACGCATCGGACCAAGAGGAACCCCGTATGCCCAAAAATTACCCTTGGGATGGGTAATAATAGGGGAGACATGTTTAGGGAAGGGACACCCACCGAATGTGGTGAATGTAAATAAAACCCACCTCCTGGAAAATGGACGTCGCTCAGTCTTCCGCCCATGTCCAAACAGATTTGACTTGAAGCAAACGCCTACGGACTACAGACTTTCAGGGGGCCCGATGATTCTTTCTGAAGACGATTACATCGACTCATCGCTCTTTGAAATCACAAAAAACGATAACAAAACAGGAATGTCTATGGAAGACAAGCTTTTCATAGAAATAATGGACAAAGGAGCCTACAGCGAGAAAGGAGGGAATTGGACTGCTCCGCTTCCTTTAAAAGATCCTAGACCTCGGTTACCAAACAACCGCCAACAGGATGTAAAACGAGCAAAGAATCTCCACAACAGCCTGCGAAAGGATCCCTTAAAGCGCGAACACTTCGTCAATTTTATGCAAGGCATACTTGACCAAAACCATGCAGAACTAGCGCCGCCGTTGAAAGACCAAGAAGAATGTTGGTATCTTCCGCTTTTCGGGGTTTATCACCTTAGGAAACCAGGCCAGATACGTGGTGTATTTGATTCGCCTGCCCAGTACGAAGGATTGTCCTTGAATAGTGTTTAGGCATACTTCTTCGCTTTCGACTGGAACCTATTGCAATTACAGGGGATATCCAACAGATGTTTCATTGTTTTCTGGTGAGGCCGGACCACAGAAATTTCTTACGGTTTTTCTGGTACGAAGAGAACAACCCCGACAAAAACCTCGTCGAATACAGAATGAGAGTACACGTATTCGGCAACTGTGCCTCACCCGCAGTGGCAACATACGGTATTCGTAGAGCTGCAGAAGAAGCAGAACCCGTTTATGGATCTGACGTCAAGGAATTAGTTAATAAGGACTTCTACGTGGACGATGCGCTCGTCACTTTCTTCGCCCAGTGATGCCATCGACCTGATGAAACGGACTCAAGAGGCTCTCATGGATGCTGGCAATCTACGTCTCCATAAAATTGCTTCCAGTAGCGTAGAGGTGATGGAGGCCTTTCCGACAGAGGAGCGAGCCAAAGACTTGAAAGTAGAGGTGATGGAGGCCTTTCCGACAGATTACCGAGCCAAAGACTTGAAAGATCTGGATCTTGGATCAGATACCTTACCCCTTGAGAGAAGCTTAGGGCTTTATTGGGATCTCAAGTCCGACATATTCAGATTCCAGGTAAGCCCTCAGGGCAAACCATACACCAAAAGAGGGATTTTGTCTACGATAAACAGCCTCTATGACCCCTTAGGTTTTGTATCACCAGTCCTTTTTCGTGGAAGAATCCTCCTCAGAGAACTCATGGCGCAGAAGATGACATGGGACGAACCACTCTGCCCAGAGTTACAGAGTGAATGGAACAACTGGAAATTATCTCTCTCACTTTTCAATAATTTCCAGATACCAAGGTCATATGTTGGACTCTCTTTGAAGCACATGGATAACGTCGAACTCCATATTTTCTCAGATGCGTCTGAAAAGGCGATTGCGGCAGTGGCTTATCTCAGAGCTATCGACAACTATGGTAACACCCGCACTGGCTTTGTCTTAGGAAAGACAAAAGTCGCCCTTAAGCATGGGCACACGGTTCCCAGACTAGAATTGTGCGCCGCGGTTTTAGCAGTGGAAATCACAGAGACAATCTGTGATAATCTCAACCTGCCATTGTCAATAGCCCATTTCTACACCGATAGCCGTATTGTTCTGGGCTATATCTGTAATCAATCCCGTCGCTTTTACGTTTACGTGAGCAACCGGATTGCACGCATCCAAAAGTCAACTGACCCAAGTCAGTGGAAGTATGTTTCTACACAACGTAACCCTGTAGACCAAGCAACTCGGTCTATCCCGTCGTCAGATCTTGAAACAGGTACCTGGTTAACTGGCCCTTTCCAGCTGGATGAAGAGGACAGGGCAGAGTCTTACCCTCTGGAAGATCCCGACAACGACAAAGAACTAAGGCCAAAATCTGTGACACTGGACACAAACGTTCAGATAAAGTTGGGACCTCATCGATTTGAACGATTTTCTTCTTGGAAGAGACTCGTGAACGCAATCGTAAACCTGAGGAAACTTGCTATCTCTCGACATAAGGACACGAAACAGTTGGTAGATGTAGATTTATATGTCAGTGCAGAGAAATTCATCATCAGACAGGTCCAGGAAGAGGTCTGCGCTTCAGAAATCAAAGCACTCAAGGACGGCAAACCCTTGCCCACGAACAGTTCTCTGCTCCCACTGAATCCTCTCCTTGATGACACAGGCGTGTTGTGCGTTGGTGGCAGGCTTAACCGCTCTTCATTGGCAACAGGAGAAAAGAATCCGTACATCATCCCCCCTCGGCATCACATTGCAACGTTACTCGTGAGGCACTATCACCAGAGTGTACAGCACCAGGGACGTCACTTAACAGAGGGCGCTGTGAGGTCAGGTGGATTGTGGATTATCGGAGGTATCACCTGTCTCGTTTCACGTGCCATACACATAGAAGTCATTGAAGATATGACCTCCTCATCCTTTATCAACAGCCTTCGACGTTTCATTGCCGTTAGAGGAAAGGTGAAAGAGCTCCGATCGGACAGAGGGACAAATTTTATTGGAAGTCTGGACAGTCTTGAAATCGATTCGACTAAAATCGAGAATCCGGAAATCAAGCGCTTTTTGTACGACAAGGGCACGAAGTGGACATTCCATCCTCCACACTCCTCACACATGGGTGGGGTGTGGGAGCGGATGATCGGGGTAACGAGGCGTATCCTAGACTCCATGTTATTACAAGCTAACACCAGTAGCCTCACACACGAAGTATTGTCTACCTTTTTGGCTGAAGTCTCGGCAATCGTGAATGCTCGACCTCTAGTGCCGGTTTCGACTGACCCTAACGAACCCACTATTTTGTCTCCAGCGATACTCCTCACACAAAAGATGAACCAGGAAATTGAGCTTGCAGAACATTTGGACATAAAAGACACCTACCGTGCCCAGTGGAAACACGTGCGGGTCTTGGCAGAGACCTTCTGGCAATCTTGGAGGGAAGAATACCTTCAAGCACTACAACCATGGCGCAAATGGCAGACTTCTCACCCTAATGTGAAAGTTGGAGATATTGTTCTAATGACAGATGAGGACACGTGCAGAAATGACTGGCCGATTGGAACAGTTACCAAAGTCTTTCAGAGCGCGGACGGCAAAGTTAGGAAAGTGGAGATTCGTGTGGCGAGAAATGGATCCATTACCACGTATCCTAGACCCATTTCTGAGGTTGTGCCGCTTCTCTCCGAGTGATGATATTGAGTTATGACCATATTTCTTCCAGTCAGCTACTCCAGATCAGTGATCCATTGGATGACCCTGTTTGTGTTTAAATAATATCATAATCTGATATTAGGCGGGGAGTGTCACGCCTGTCTTATACTGTGAACATGTAGAACTCTCCTGTGCCAGAGTTAGTTTTGATGACATTACATATCAGAAAATCGTCGAGGCGTATTTCTCGTTCCTGTTATCTAAATGGCGCTCGAAGTTGACAACAACCAAACAACAACAGTGTAAGTGTAACATTTACAGTTAGATATACATGTACATATAAACGGGATCATACACGGTGTTAAATTTGTTTGGAAAATAAGGCGTTTAAGGAGCGCGATGACAGTTTGAGAGACAACAACAACGCTTGTGTTGAATTGTGTGCATTTCCATGCGAACCCCACGGGATTTATCGACACTCAATGAAACGTAGTAAATACGCATTACATAACGTTGTGTATTTGTACCATTACATTATCGTTATGCCTGAACTTTCTCAACCTAGAACGTGTATGTTGAATTCAGTTGTTGATTGTTTCTACCGACACCGTTTTATTGTGTTTCAGTTATTTACCTCAGCATGGTTCGGCAATAAAGGCGACTTGTTGCAGAACTTTGCGTGGTTATCTAATCTGTTAAAGCCCTCCGGGGTGAGGCAGCACAAGTCTTGCTTATTTTTTTAGCTTGGGTACACAGACAGACACACCCACACTTGCTACACAGGATATTCCCGAACAACCAACTGAGAATGTCATCTCCGATACAACACATGTGGCGTCTTCTGCTCTTCAGCAGATGTCAACTACATCGAGGCTCGAACGCCAGATATACATTTCAGAATTTCGGCAGAGAATGTAAGTCTATATTTTTCAGTGAGTTTAATAGCTGAACATAAAAGACATTCTAGTTGATACCACCCTCTCCTGTTCAGTCATTTTGTAGGAATGGTGAGTCGAAAACTTGAAATCAAAAGTACACCCTCTGAGACATACTAGTTGCTAACACCCTGTTCTGTTCATTTTTATTTGTAGGAATGGTGAGTTGAAAAGCCTGTGGGGACGTTACGGACTTCTTGCGTTCTCGACTTGCGTCACATAACACTGTTTTAAAAAAAACAAAAACGTTCCGGCTTAGAGGAGAGTATAGAAACAAAGGCCTTCAGTGATTTCCAATTCCTCCTGTTTAGCCTTGATGTCGCCTCTGTTTTATTACACGCTCATCTCTAACCACTTTCAGTGATACCTTTTCGTATTCCATCTTCCTTCCAGAACTCTCAGGTGAAAATCAGGGATAATGCAATGCAAGAACTCCGGGAAGGTAGTACAAATTATAGAAGCATTCGTTTCTGATAAGTCTATATCATTTTACCTTAAGTTTTTATGCAATTTATCAAACCCCGGCTTCCAGTGACTCCGATTTTTGTGTATCTTTCCATTTTCCAATATTTTATTATCCTAAACGTATTGGTTCTAAACGTGGTATATTTCTTATATCTTGAGTTTTTCGATGTACCTGGCAATTTTTGTGTTGCCAGTGCAACATCATCGACACTTTAATGTCAACCACCTTGTATGTTTCTCGCCACATGTTGTCATAGGCAGCACTTTTCTTTTCTGTTGAGTAATAGCATATGTTGAAGGGTGACGTCAGATTCCCATTGAATAAAACTGTCAGTTCCTTCCCAAAAACTCAAAATACATGGGTAAGAAAATGAAAAAATATAGGAATTAATGTAAATAAAGGAGTCAGCTGAAGGGCTGCAAACCACATAATGAATACTTTTATAGATTGTCAAGCCCAGATTGAACACATGTAATCTGCATGAAGTTGACAAGAAAAAAGAAGCACAATCGAAAGTTGACATGTATTCTATCATGTGCCTGTTCCCTGCAGGCTGTGTCCGAGTTCCTTCAGAAGCATATCCTTCGCGATCACTTCAAACAGTGCCTATCCACACTATTGTGTTGTGTGAGTTTCATATCTGAAAGATCACATTTGTCTTTTCATTAATTCTTTAGAAGGAGAAGAGGAGTTGCAGGTTTCCAGATGTCGGTGTTTTAGAGGACATGTTTCAGTTATACAGTGATCCAGCCTTGCCACTCAAAAGTCTGCGGGTCAGTTTCCTCAATGAGTCCGGCGATGACTTTGGGAGATTAACGAAGGACTTTGTAACAAACACATAGAATCAGTTGTTACGGTGGTATTTTCAAGGCGAGATTGCTGAAGTACCTTATCTGCCTCTTCACAGGATGAGACAAGTGAAATACAAAAAAATTACAGTTGGTTGGTTTCTGTCTCACACCGCAGCTCTCGGGTGTGTCCTACCCCCACGTTTAAGCAGATCTACTCTGTTGGGTGTTGTCTGTGGAGAAGACAGCGTTGGAGAAGATTTGCTTTTAAAAGATTTCCTGTAAGTTGTTGGTGCGTGTGTTTACCATAAATCTAACGGTCTAACCCTTAGACTAAAAATGATGTCCATCTGCCTGTTCGCATGAATCCCTCTTATCGTTATCTATAACGGAAAAGAAATAATGATTTTAGACTAACTCGTCTAAATAACCTTTCTATGTGTGAGGACGGCCGTATTGAAAGGCAGTAAACAGTAGAAGAAGCGTGTTTGGAATGTTATAGGATTGCATTTTACTGTTCATCTACAAATCCATTGAGAGTCCAAGACTGGCACCCAAAGGAAAAAAAGCAAGGAGGATAACCTTTCCTATGTGAACAACCATGCAGTTTTAGTTCTTTATCATAAAGATACAGTACACACACCGTAAGCACGAAAGTAATCCCGTAGTACCATATCCAGTATCTACTATACACATTCTAGGATATATCTATTCATTATCAAGTCAACATTACAGCCTTGACTGCAGTGAAGCGTGCTGGTTACGTCACTCCCTGGAGGTAAAATAGATTCTGTTTTACCTCCATGATCATACATCGCAAATACCGTAAAAACAGAGCATGTGTACTGTGTTATACTGAGCGTGTATAGCAACATAGCAACAATGGGAAGAGGAATTAAGCACACCTCAGCCCCATATTGTTCAGGTATTGCTATCAAAAAAAAAAACAATAACAAAAACAAGCACTTGAAACTTGCAATGCCTTTTCGATCATTTTCTTAAAGGGTACAAAGAAGAATTACTGAAAATACAAAAACTACAGAAAACTCATAAACCAGTAAAGTTTCCATGCATATGATTAATTTTGTCACATAGTCACGCTGATATAACTGCTATTCTTCGTCGTAAAAATGAGAGTCACCAAAGTCTGTAATAAAAAAGTATTGGATAAACTCTACTGGTTATAGTGAAGATAAGGTTGCTGGGCGTGCCCCTTCCGAAGCGGCACGTGATGTCAGTTCATTCATGCTTCCCTGAATGAGTCTTGTTGAAAATTTACTGCAGCATAGAGGATCTATTTTTGAAATGTTGTCCACGTGACAAAAACATGTGACATACGCACATGCGCACTGAATCCTTACCTAATTCATCTATTTTAATCACGTCTAAAACAGTTTTTGACACAACAAAACGAAGGGTGTAGTGCTATAGACGTCTACCTATGGATCCAACATTGAGGTGGGAGTTCAAAATCAGCGAATGTTTCGAGAAATTTCAAGGTAACATGCACAGGAAATCTACTTACACTTACGTGTGATTGGCATGATAAACACGTGAGAATACAATGTAAGACTTCCGGTGGCGAACAGAGCATAGGTTATGTACACAATTTTTTTTTTTTTGGTACATTAAAAAAATTCCATTTCTTAACCAATGAAATCACAGCACAGGCGCATGACCGTCGAAAAATAATGACGTCATACAGAAGCGACATGCCCAGCAACCTGAACTTTACAAATCCTACTCTACTCCATCGCAAGCTCATGCGTTTTTACATAACATTGCAGTAAACAACTTGAAACTAAAGCAAAGTGTGAAATTTTTGTACCTTGACAAACATCACAGGAGGCAATTCGAATCTAGGCGTGTTTCACGTAAAACTTCAACAAAGGGAGATAACTGCACTCGAGGCTTGTCACGTATGTAAAGTTTTGAGTTGGTTCATATTTGAAATATATGCTCTATAAAACCCATCTTAGGAGAATTCAAATTTTTGAATGTATTTAAACAGAAGCTATCTGAAGAAGAAATTTTCCCTTTGGTGGTGTGTACTGTCCTTTTGTTTAACGAGCAAAGGGAAGTTAATAGCTCTCTTAATATGAGCGTTATAATTTCATTCATTTACATCCTCCTTTCCTGGGGATGGAGAACTGTACATAGCATCCATATTTACATACCATTAACATATTCACATACATCAATGTACAACAGGTTGTCAAAACATTGCATTCATGATTGTGAAGTATATACCCATTTCGTGAATCGTCTACATCTCTGGGGATATTTGGTAAAGGTAGTGGACACTGGCACTGTTTAGGCCTTCGGAATGCCTTATATAATATCAACAGATCACTGCGCAAAAATACAGGAAATGTACCCAGAGCGACGTCCAGCTCACAACAGCCACTCTCAATTCAAATAATCCAAAAATTGTACAAACTATACTTAAATGATGGCATACTCATAGCATTGTTTTTGTAACGTGTTCGTTGATATATCACGGCAACAAGTTTCAAAAATGTGTTGTTGCGTTCGTTTAAGTTACACATGTACCTCAGTTACACATGTACCGGAGTTCAATTCTGGTCCATTCTGTAGGTATACTGTACTTAAACAGCATGCTCATGAAATGAACCAGAGCTTTTAATTCTATAAGACACACTAAGCCTGATGTACAGTAATAATTAAGGAGACTTACATGTTGGAATTTGTGCCTTTCACAGATTTTAAATGAGTTGAATTAACTGTATGTTTATCTTGCTTCCTTTCATAGACTCTTTCTGTCATGTGATGATAGAGATTTGGTGACGAAAGCCATCAGCGGGTTTGAAACGCTGAGTCTGTCAAAGTAGGACGATTTGTTGAGCTTTTCACACCATCAACAATCTGCATGAAGTACCAACAGCATCCAAATTCAAGCAGCAGATTCTCTCGATAGCTCAAACTGTTCTCGTCGACCGGCCTGCACCGTTGGTGATGAAAATGCGTCAAGTGATTCCTGAATCCCATACACAACTTTTTTGGTCATTGCTGATTGAAAACAGAATTTCGCTTCTATTCAACCAATAAAGGCCAACCTCGGAGAAGGTACTGAGAAGGATCTGTGCAGTCAATGACGATCTACGGCCAGATAAGGAAAGGTGATTCACGGGCAGCTTGTCTGTGGTTTGGATCAGGAAGAGCTAGCTGATCTCTTGCTGTTCGTCACAGGCAGCATCAGTATGCCAGAAGAAATAGTTGTCAGCTTTAGAAGCGTGGTAGGTAAACAAAGATGCCCAGTGACTCACACGTGTTCCAATTTAATTGAGCTGCCATCGTCGTACATTTCCCTCCAAGATCTTAAACGTGGGTTTCGGGCAATATTGGCCTGTTATCACTCACTTGAGATGTCAGTTCTGTAGTTCAAACAAGCTGATACCCTTCCGATCAATCAGTTGTTCTTCTTCGTCATTCTTCTTTACTTCTGACTGGTGTTTCCTCTAAAATGCAAGAAAGATGTATGTTGACGTAATTACGTCAAAAAACGTAACGTAATTGCGTAATATTACGTTTATACATTATACTTGTTCAATAATAACTAAGTGCTAAATCAAGAGAAGTGCTTTAAAACCCGGCGTGCTCTACCTCTTTGTTATGCTTACATCGTAAATTTGCTTTGGGTCAAGAAATAATGGCAGTAGCGTGTAAACACAGAAGAGAGTTTGTGTTTTTAATATTATGGGAGGTTACGAGAGCATTATGTCGTAAAAATTGTGCTTAAGTAATTATTAAGATGAAACACTCAGGCCTTGTATGTATAGACCCTAGTCCTTAAATATTCAGGCTATACATTATTTGTCTGAAGATAAGGAATTATTCTTTGAAAGTTCATGTTTGAACACTTTGTCATTTGGCCTGGTTCAAAAGGCATTTAAGGAGACATCCCGAAAATTGAATTCTGAATTTACAGCTTGACTAGACTACAACGTAAATTCACGTTTCATTTTCAAGGAATTACAGAACTGTTCTAAATCAGAACAGAACTGAAATAAATCTTCAAAAATAATTCTTGAAATTCAGATATAATTTCTATTTTCCGAGAACATAGCTTGAAGATTGAATGACCAAATAGCCAATGGCAGTCAGTTACTGTCTGGCATGGGGTGATCTTATACCATATTTCGCTTGATAAACCTGATGCTGCCCATGTTAATATTTTGCTTCAATTCAATGACTTGAGATGGATGAGGTGGCACGATTAGTCACAGGGACAAATTATCTCACAAATTTTTAAACCAGTCAATTTCAAACTTAAGAAGAGGCTTCAGGGGAACTGAGTGACAGTTGGAAGTGTCTAAGGGTGTGCGCAGCCGTCACAAGTGCTTAGGTAACTCTCGATGGTGCAGACACGCTCTACTTCCAGTTATTCATACGTACTCTTTAACAACGATAATGTTTATTTAATATGAGTGTCATCTTCTTTGACTTTCAATGCTTGCGTATACAGAAATTAGCTTGCTACCTACGCGAGCTTATCATACTCAAATCGCCCTGTTAATACGAATACTCTAGAAAATAATTTTTCTCGAAAATGATTAATTTACGTATTACAATCATATTAAGAATATGCATACATTCCAATGCAATGTTTCTGAAAATCGAAAGATACTAGAGAAATTACAGAGAGGACGGTGGACAGTTTTGGATACATTTGTTCAGGCACCTGGAGACTAATGGCCATCTTGACACTGCTAACTCTTTGCACATGTGCGTAACGGATAGAAGTTATTTCTTGACTTAAACTAGTAAAGAAGACAGACAGTTACCTAATAGACATACAGGTCAGTTAGAAGGACCAGAATGGGTTACTTGAGTGTTAGTAGCCTAATATATGTGTATAGCTTTGACTCCCTGCAGGGAATACCATGGTGTCTGGTGAAATTTTTGTACTCTTACTAAAGCTGGTTGTCCCGAGTCTGACGCACTGACGTCACGATGGTGGTGTAAGGTCACAAATCAGTTATTGCTGTAATTTCTGTTGAAATTTTTAACCTTCATGTTCCTTTTTAAAATTTTCTCTGACTTACAGTGACTACATGCGATTCAGCTTCATGGTGATTAGAACTGATTTGACTTTCCAAATGATGGAGTGGAATGAGCACACAATCCGACGTTCTTCAAACACAGAACCTGTGCAGGAAAAACTGACATCATGTTTTGCAACCCACACTTGTATGGTAAGTACTAATGAAAGAAAATAAAGTATACGAACAAAAACGCTTGTTGGCCTACAAACCAGTAATTGCCCAGTGCTGTTAAACTGAATATATGTATCGAATAATCGGATTCTTATCAATGTTTGCAAGAGATTTGCCTTAAACACTAAGGCCGGTTGGACAAAGCAGTATTGTAAGTCACAAGCTGAAAGACAAACCGCGATAATTTTAAATGTTGTTTTTCGCTGTCGGCATAGTTTACAAGTAATTAGCCAACGTACTCTGAAATCTACTACACAATATACTGAATGCTACAGTGACATCTGTGGTTTAATTTGC
This sequence comes from Acanthopleura granulata, assembly GCA_016165875.1. Classification (NCBI taxonomy): domain Eukaryota; kingdom Metazoa; phylum Mollusca; class Polyplacophora; order Chitonida; family Chitonidae; genus Acanthopleura; species Acanthopleura granulata. The sequence continues at coordinate 3,569,550 of JABBOT010000025.1, read as the reverse complement.
GGACATATGTTTCTGTGTTTCTGTGACTCGACTTCCAACTATCGAAGATTTTAATCTTCGAGCACTAATCTATATACCTTTCTATTCGCCAGTGATTAAAAATGAGATGAAGAAGCTTTTATGTAATCAACAAAAAAGAACTAAGTGCATGATGTTTTGTACACTGTTTCATTTTTATTTTTTTATTCGTTTGCCATGTGCATGGTTCAAAATATCTTTACAGAGGATTTTTAGACCAAAATCGCAGAGGAAGATTTTGAACATGTGCGAAGCGTCTTTTGCGAAGCCCCTCACCCCCGAGGTTGTAATCCAGACTTTGATATAGCATTTCAGCAGCTGATGATTAGGAGTGGGAGAAGAAAACCGACGACCTACACCGAAGCCAAAGAACTATATTTGTGGCTTCTTACTCAGACCGTGTGATCAGTTCCAACATTGCGGCTGCACATTATCATTTTCCATATATTTCCATGAACATCAGTAATGTTCTTGAACCTTTACGCCTTTCATCTCAAGCCTTTCGGACTAAATTTCAAGAGGTAAGCCTATCCCAATGTTCAACAAAAATAAAGAGACTGGTTGGATTACTGTTGAAAGATTGCTTATCGGCGCCGGCTTTGCTATTTTTACAAACCGGTTCACTCAAGGAATCGGCTCATACCAAATATAACGTTGGGTTCGAGTTGTTATTTGTAATGAAATTTTCACCCTGGACTTCTATGGGACCGGCCCTGCGTGCTACGGTAACGTACGCAGGCGACCAGCCAGTTGTGCAAGACATTAACTGTTCATGACCTTAACGTTCAGGAATGATTCTCGATATTCATGGAAATGATGTAACCTTATAATATTTAAGGATCAGCAACCACTGATTGTTTTTGAGAGTGATATCTGGTTGCTCAATTGTGGTAATAGTTTGAACAGATATGCAGCAGAGTCATGTGGAGCTCATTTTCGCAGATTACTGCCTACAGCTGTATAATGACTATTTTCGCTTAATCGTGGGCCAACACCTGTTCACTTGTTACAAGTATGTATGTAAGTTGTGATTCTTCATTTTGTGTAATTGTCACCATCGACGTTTTGACGCATTGACGTTTTGACGTTTGAGCTCTCAATTCTTGACTTCACATATTTTTCCTGAATGCAACATCCCTTTGGTTTCAAATGTTAAGTCAATATCTCTGCAGAAAAATGCGGCTACATCCGTCATGTGCGTTGAAGTAAAGACAAGTGATTGTGTCCTACTTGAAAAGTTTCTATTCTTTAAAGGGATATGGTTAAATAACAATTCACTATTGGGACCAATGGCTACATTCTTACAGCATACGGTCAAATGTTATGAACGAATTGGGGCCTCCTTAGCCGAGGGAATTAGCCCGCCAGCGCGGCACAATGACTCAGGCGTCTCACACCAGTGCTGTCGCTGTGAGTTCAGCGTCCATCTCCTCTCCGGTCGTGGCTTCCTCTCTGGTCGTACGTGTGAAAGTCCACCAGCAACCTGCGGATGGCCTCAGGTTCCTTCGGGCACTGCCTGATTTCCTCACACCATAATGCTGGCCGCCGTCGTATAAGTGAAGTATTCTTGAGTACGGCGTAAAACACCAATCCAATAAATAAATAAATAAATAAATAAATAAATAAATAAATAAATATAAAATGAAATGTTTGGGCATTGCCTTGGAGCTCACCAGCGTGCCTGTGTTATCGGCCCAATGCATCCAGTCCTTAAGGGAATATCGAGGCAATGCGATTCTTTGATTGCTTGGTATTTTAAACCTTAATGAAGAATATGACACGTAAGCGGCTGACTACAAAGACGGGCTTTATAGACAATATATTTCAAATATGAACCAACACAAAACTTCGCTTACGTAAAGTTCAGGTTGCTGGGCGTGTCGGCTCTATATGACGTCATTATGTCATGTGCCTGTGATGTGTTTTCATTGGTTAAGAAATGGAATTTTTAATGGAAAATGGAAATGATAAAGAACTAAAACTGCATGGTTGTTCTCACAGGAAAGGTTATCTCCATTGTTTTTTTTCCTTTGGGCGTCATTCTTGGACTCAATGCATTTGAAAATGAACAGTAAAGTGCATTCCTATGACATCCCAAACACGCTTTTTCTGCTGTCTACTGCCTTTCAATAAGGCCGCCCTCACACATAGAAATGTTATTTAGACGAGTTAGTCTAAAATCATTATTTCTTTTCTGTTAGAGATAACGATAGGAGGGATCAGGCAGATGGACATCATTTTTAGAGTGGTATACGAATGTTGGTCTTGACCGTTAGATTTATGGTAAATACATGCACCAACAACTTACAGGAAATCTTCTAAAAGCAAATCTTCTCCAGCGCTGTCTACTCCACAGACAACACCCAACAGAGTAGATCTGCTTAAACGTGGGGGTAGGACACACAAGAGAGCTGCGGTGTGAGACAGAAACCTACCAACTGTAATGAATTTGTACTTTTCCTGTCTCATCCTGTGAAGAGGCAGAAAAGGTACTACAGCAATCTCGCCTTGAAAATACGACCGTAACAACTGCCTCTATGTGTTTGCTACTAAGTCCGTTAATCTCCCAAAGTCATCACCGGACTCATTAGGGAAACTGACCCGCAGACTTTTGAGTGGCAAGGCTGGATCACTGTATAACTGAAACATGTCCTCTAACACACGACATCTGGAAACCTTCAACTCCTCTTCTCCTTCTAAAGAATTAGACAGGTGGTGAATCCTTAATGGACAAATGTGATCTTTCAGATATGAAACTCACAGCACACAATAGTGTGGATAGGCACTGTTTGAAGTGATCGCGAAGGATACGCTTCTGAAGGAACTCGGACACAGCCTGCAGGGAACAGGCACATGATAGAATACATGTCAACTTTCGATTGTGCTTCTTTTTTCTTGTCAACTTCATGCAGATTACATGTGTTCAATCTGGGCTTGACAATCTATAAAAGTATTCATCATGTGGTTTGCAGGCCTTCAGCTGACTCCTTTATTTACATTTATTCCTATATTTTTTCATTTTCCTACATACTCGTATATTTTGAAATTTTGGGGAGGAACTGACAGTTTTATTCAATGGGATCTGTCCTCACACTTCAACATATGGTATTACTGAATAGAAAAGAAAAGTGCTGCCCATGACAACATGTGCCGAGAAGCATACAAGGCGGTTCACATTAAAGTGTCCATGATGTTGCACTGGCAACACAAAAATTGTCGGGTACCCCGAAAAAACTCAAGATATAAGAAATATACCACGTTTAGAACAAAAAATAATAAAATATTGGAAAATGGAAAGATATAGAAAAATGGGAGTGACTTGAAGCCTGGATTTGATAAATTGCATAAAAACTTAAGGTAAAATGATATAGAGTTATAGGAAAGGAATTCTTTAATTCGTAATACCTTCCCGGAGTTCTTTGCATTGCGTTATCCCTGATATTCACCTGAGAGTTCTGGAAGGAAGCTGGAATACGAAAAGGTATCACTGAAAGTGGTTAGAGATGAGCGTGTAGGAAAACAGAATCGACATCAAGGCTAAACAGGAGGAATTGGAAATCACTGAAGGCCTTTCTTTCTCTACTCTCCTCTAAGCGGGAACGTTTTTGTTTTTCTAATACAGTGTTATGTGACACAAGTCGAGAACGCGAGAAGTCCCTAACGTCCTCACAGGGCGTACTCTTGATGTCAAGTTTTCGACTCACCATTGTTACAAAAAGACTGAACAGGAGAGGACGTTATCAACTTGTATGTCTTTTATGTTAAGCATTTAAACTAACTGAAAAATATAGATTTACATTCTCTGCCGAAATTCTGAAATGTATGTCTTGCGTTCCAGCCTCCATGTACTGTAGTTGACATCTGTTGAAGAGGGAGACGACACCACATGTGTTACGCTGGAGATGACATTCTCAGTTGGATGTACGGGAATATCCCGTGTAGCAAGTGTGGGTGTGTCTGTCTGTGTACCCAAGCTGAAAACATAAATAAGACGTCAGTTATGTGAAAAGGGGACAGAGAACAAAAATATTTTGCTTGCTGACAGAAGGAAAAAAAAGTAACAGTGTACAGAATTACCACACCTAATGTTACTGTATCAGCAATTGGATGCATGAAAAGTTGCATATTGATTGATCTGTCGTTCATATTGACTGATTGGTGTATTTGGCGATTTACACCTTATTTCACAGTATTGCAGTAACAGTGCGACAGCTATTTCTGTTAGTGGAAAATTGTGTCTCCGGTGGAGAAAAAACTGGAAAAGAATCTGACGACTTAAAAAGAATTCACGTGGCCAGCAGATTAATCCCCACCACAAAGACGATAGGCACAAGGTTTCTAGCAAACTAACGAGTGAAAAAGGGCATTCTGAGGACAAATACCAATTAACCATCAAAGTATCCACAGAATGGGTTATCCCTGTCATAATACTGATTTTAAGTTCTTAGACGATATGATTTACTTGATTTATTTGACTGGTGTTTCACGCCGTACTCACAAATATTTCACGTTTACGACGGCGACCATAATTATGGTGGAAGGAAACCCGCGATCACCCGCAAGGTGCTGACACACCTTCTCAGGCACAGTCCAAGAGGAAGCCAGCGTGAAGTGGACTTGACCTCACAGCGACTGTATTGGTGAGAGGAACTTGGATCATTACGACGGCCACGGAGGTCCCTAGACGATATGATGATGGGACGCTGTAATCTTTCAGTTCTGTATAAAGCAATATAAATGTTGACAGGTATACAAATATACGGAGTCCTAAATGATATTGCTAGAAGAAAAAATCAATTTGAAAGAGAGGAGAAAAAAAATTTCGCAAAGTTTTTAAAATCGAGGATCTGAGTTTAAAAAGTCGGGGCCCCAACATAATTGACATAATCAGTGATTGTTTGCCATCTACCAGCCAATATGGCAGTCATAGGCGAACCTCTTCCACCGATACTGTTATACTGATACATATTTTCAGGAGGTACCTATCATAAGAAAAATAACTTAAAATCAATTACACAAATTAGAATACGCGTAATAGGCCTACACAAGTGATTTCAAAGCTGTTTAAAGACACATTATTCTCAACGACCTCTTCGCATTACAAGCACGACCATAAAACAGTGACATACTAAAGGAACAAAGGATTACACGGCTTACACCAACTAGTTTTAGGCGGCAATGCATATTTCTCATTATCAAGGAGAATGATTATTTTTAAAAGACAGTGACTGTCAAGAAAATATGCTTGACTTCTTTTAAGCTCAACTGCAACGGCAACCAAACGGCTCTCGAATAATGTAGGGCCTGTCATAAAAACCTACAGAAAGGATTAAGACCAAGAATGAAAGCTAGACGCGTTATTCGAATAATTCATTCAGCTCAGGTGGGACAAGGACAGCTATAATATAGGCGTTTAAACTGTCGGGTCTATTTTGCCCTAACTTTGAGTGAGGGCTACGAATTATTTTCTTCTATCTTTGAAAAATTTCACCATTTACAGCTTTTACAAATACCTTGTTTCTGAGGTAAAATTATGTCGGCGCAAGCGCAAAGCGCTTCCTTCAGGTGTACTCAAACTTTCTGTATTTTGGGTGTCATCGACATGTACATCGGCTAGAGCATCGGTATCATCGTTTGGTGGGATTCCTGAATGGAGATCGGAGTTTACAGCCGCCCTGGATGTCTGGGGGAATATGGTACTTCCTGAACAGGGGATCTCAGTGTTGCTCATGTCCTGGCTTTGCTCTTTCGTACACGTTTCGAAATATATTCGAACAGGACTAGGGCTATTGCTACTGTAACGTTCGAGAGGTTTCCTCACTATAAGGTAACCGAGGTATAGGATCTCCGGTAAAGGAAACCAGTCTAACATTCATGTCAGTGAGTGAGAGCCCTTGTAACCTTGACACCGCGATGGGAAAGAAGAGTTCGGTTCCTTCCTTACACAGTTCGTCCCAACTCACATGTTTGTTTATATCTATTGCATGAGTTCTTCCACCTTTGGCAGCAGTTATCTGGGAGCAGTGAGAGGGGTTTTTCCTGTGTTTCCACCCAGCTTATATACGCCTTGTCGGTTTGCTTGGACCACTCACTCTTGGTGGGGCAGCTAGATTTCGACCTTGTGGCCTACACTGGAATTCCCGGATTCGTGCAACCACCTGTGATGTATTTGTGGTGGGAGGAAAGCCGCCAGGGCTCGGGGAACACCCACGACCATCCATGTCGACCAGTAGTGAAGGAATAACGTTGCCATTGTAGTTAAGTTCACGTAGCGCTCCGTGGACTTCAAGCAATATGGTGCAGGGGCCAGTTACGTGAAGCATACGTAGTGTTAAGTTGTACTTAGCTATTAAAGTGTACTTCATACCAGCATAACATAGGTATCATGGTAATATAGACTTACTTAACTCAAGTATACTTCATGAAACTGACCCCTGGGACCACTTATATGAAGCAATCTTAACGTTACAAGCACGTGACTACCACGGCAACCATCACTATAGGCATTACGTCCCTTTGGTAGTTACGTGAAGAGCACTTCGTGCAAATGGGTGTGTAACGACCATGGTGACATCAACACTGTACCATTACGTCGCCATGGCAGTTATGTACTCGTAACGTTAAGAGCTCTTCATATAGGTGGACCCTGGCCTGTTAAAAACGTGTTGTTCTTCTAATGACTAACTGTTCTCAAAACCGAGAACGTACAAAGTTATTTTTTTACACAATAAAACCAATCTGGCACAACCCGAGAGGAAAAAAATGTTACGTTAAGAGAACCGTTTACAAGATGATAAAAAGTAAGACAACACACTCACTCCAAATGTATTCTATTATTTAAGCACTGTAACACAACAAGGTCTTTAAGAGACAACAAAAACAATGTAACTACACCAATAACAATGGAAGTTTGTCCGACCATCGAATTCCATTTTGCAGATCTTTCGAAGCTTTGCGCGTTTCCCTATAGCAATCACACCAAGCTTTAAAAAGTCTGCGTCGGTCAGTAGCACCACTTGAGCTGGTTCCACCAACAAGAAAATATTTGTTCAAGTGTCGGTATATTAAAAATAAACTAATAAAGCCTGTTAACACAGTAAATAGCTCGTCTTAGCGCTTACACTTGTGCCTTAAAAATAAATCCCCGGAACGTCTTTTTTGATTTAGTTGATATTCATAAAACCTGAGACATAATGAAAATCCAGTATGCAGACTAAAACACAAACCTCGTTCTGTCTGAAAGTGTCCACGAAATCGGACATACCCAGACTGATTAAGATTCCCTCCATCAGGAAAGAACGATAAGAAAAACGAGAGGGATAATAACCTGGTAGCGAAATATTCTACTATAAATTTCCAATCGAAGTTACTCTCTCTTCAATCTCTATAAAATAATCTTAGCTCTATGAATCAGGCCCGTATACATTCTGACATGGGATACATAGGCACGTGCTAATTAATTTCACTATCTCTAAGGACAGGTTTTACAGTGCACTGTAGCTAGTCGTTGAGGCTATTTGCCTTTTATGATGCCAGCGTACATCAGACAAGCGGTGGGACGAGCGATTCAGTCCGTACTTTTGCCTGGGCGACGTGCAGGTGCAGAGGAAACGAAAAACTGAAGCACGGTCAACTGTGACAACTCTTATGGGACAGATGAACAAGTCAAGTCGCATTTTACTGCAAATGATAAGTAATTTTAAAGTGAATGAAAACTGATTCTAAATAAAATCCAACTGAATACGAAAGTATGACATGATTATTTCTGTATTAGTTTTATCACAACATCGCACGCACTTGGTCAAGCCCAATGCATATGATCCATTTTGAAACTGTCTCGCCTCCTTCACACTGGGCGACCCATTGAAAAAAATGTTTCAGAACAATTGCTAAATAGAAAATTAATTTTGGTTCACAATCTATGAATTAAATCAGTACTTCAGTGCCTTAACCCGTCCCAGTCTGACTACATGATCTGATACTAGTATATAAGTAAATACCTCTAAGCTGTTCATTAACTACATAAACACCACCAGTCTGTCTGAAATTCTCAGCTTCTAAGGTAGATTATCTTAAGCTTAAACTTAAAACTGGGTTTAGACTTTGCGACAGCACAAAATCAGGACGCTCAGTGA